>JAWMRA010000113.1:27580040-27620437 GCA_035584735.1 Pseudotriccus pelzelni
CTATTCTATTCTATTCTATTCTATTCTATTCTATTCTATTCTATTCTATTCTATTCTATTCTATTCTATTCTATTCAACTTGGTGTGTCTGTCTGTAAGTATGCTTGTTTTGGAAATCGGTTTCCAAACAGCCATCTCTCTTTCTCATACCAGAAGACCTTGATAAGTCAAGCAGAATGGTGCAAACTATTTACAGTCTCCTTATGTCCTCCCTGTAATCCTGGGCAAGACAAATATAGAAATTTTTAGGGCTGAGATGTGAGATGCGGTATTGATGGGCAAATACAGAATTGGTCTCATTCAAAGTTTCATTAGATCAACAGGTGAATTAAGATGGAGATGGGAGCTATGTGAAATCCTGTCGGGAGTAGGGATGTGTGTTGTGTGTGCTGCTGGGTCCCTTGCAGGTTTGTAGCAAGGCCAAAAACAATTAGGTCCGAGACTGTAGAAAGTTTCAAGCTATATGAAGCTTGATCCAAAGCTCAGTGAAGCTGAAGAAAATCCCCCATGGGGCATGAATACTGCATGTGTTATGGGACTTCCTTTATTTGAGGAGTAATTATGTCAAATGCAGAGACACAAGAATTCCAGTAAACCTCAGTCTTGCTCTGCATGAGAGTGACATGGGATGAGAGGGAGGAAGGATTTGCTTTTCCTCTCAAGGTGAATACAATAGAGTTGATTTCTGGATCATTCCCCAGAGTTATGTCCAATGGGACAGAGAACTCTGTAAGGCACTCTACATGGAACTGCAACAGCTGAAGAAGTTAAGAAGCCCCTATGCCGTACCTGCCATGAGCAACCGGGAAAAGAATAGAGGCAAACAGGCATGACCCTTTGCCTAATTATCACCTCATCTGCCATTACAGACAGGCAGCGAAGTACATGTCTGTCACAGATGCAATACATTCCCCCTCTTCTGCAACAAACTGTAAGCATATAGTATTGCAGTGCAAGTAAAACCTTTAGCGAAAGTTGAGCTTTACAACTACACATGTTAATGCTGTGTAATAATAGTTTACAAACAGGAATCATGTGTTTTGCTCTGTCATTGTAATAGTTGGTGGTCCCTGGAAGCTGTTCTACTGCCACAGAAACTCACTGCTGCAGCCTGGAAAACCCTCTTTTCTGATAGGACTCCGAGAAGAACTGTTAGCCGTGTATATGAGCACTGGGCAAATGATACGGCACAAGTTCATTAAGTAATAGGCCAATTAGGTGCATGGAAATCAGCAAGTAGTAATACACTACCCTGGGAATAAATACCATGGTATGCAACACCTCTGGGGGCAAAATGTTAGTGCAAAATGTGTGTATAAAACTGTGAGCAACCTGAAGGGATAAGCATCTGTATTTACAACATTGCTTACAATTACTAATGCCACTCTCAGCAATTGTGTTTTAAAGTTGGTATTTTTTGTTCAACACATGGCTGAGGACTGATTTACAATTTGATTCAAACTCCTAAATGAATTACAGTTATTCTGGCACTTACTAATTTTGTAAATTGATGTGCAGGAGTTTATCTCACAGTACCCAATCTAGTTTTTATGGCTGCTATTTTATTCCTCCGTGATTGCTCTAAGACTGACTTTCCTTGCCAATACTTACCAGTTAAAAGCAAGTTTTAATATATTTGTTAGCTTAAATATAATATTGAGGGCAGGGGTTGCTTCATTTGTAATTTGGAGATTTTTTTTCTCTCCATCTTCCTGAATTTTTTCTATTAATTTCTAGTTCAGTTGATCTAAGTCTGTGGTATATTGATCTGTTTCATATTAAAGGAATAACAGCAATTTTCCCTGAATAAGCAACACTTGGTGACGTGTCTTCTATTTAGGCAAGAAGGAAGAATCCAAGCAGGAACCATGGGAGGGAAAGTGTCACCAGTGAAACACCATAGCACTGCGAAGAGGATCTCAGCCTAATGGGGCTGGTGGACAGGAAGACAGTGGCCTTTGCTAACACTGCATATCCTCCTTCCTCAAATCCCTTTTTCTTGGAGGGATGCCTCCACTGGGGAGGGCAGCAGTCAGAGCCAGAACCAATATCAGGGATCAAAGAAACCACAGGAGAAGCTGTATTTCTACTCTGCCTACAGCAGAGGAAGAGGATTGGGATTAGCTGCTCAAGTCAAGGTCAGATGCTGTCTAAGAGAACATTAGAGACATCATCTATGGGGAGGAATCACAGAATCTCAGAAGGAGTAAGGTTGGAAGGGACCACAGGGGGCCATCTGGTCCAACCCCTGTGCTCAAAACCTATTTCAGCAAAGTGCACACACACAAAAGAAATACATGAACATTGGCAATTAGAAGGTTTCTAATTGTCAAAAAAAGCAGAGTAGAGTAGGAGCCAGTAAGAGAAATGGTAAGAAGAAAGCTTACCTGTGGAGGTGGAGCAGATAATCTCAAGTCTGTTTGGGCGCTGTGCCTCTGATAGATCCAAGACTCAGTATCTTCTCACACGGATACCTGAAGGCTCCTCTGCAGCATCATGAGGTCCTGACGCTTTGTGCAGTTTCCCACCATCCTTTTGGTCTTCTAGTGACAATGTCTGTCAGGTCAGGATTACCCAGATCCTACCTTTCGTGGATCCTGGTACTTTCCAAAGGGCTCTGACATGTCCTGGTCAAGAGGAGACTGAATTTATAGTCAGCGCAAGCTGAGGTGGAGAAAACCTGGACTGCTGATGCTGGGGATCTTCAACTCCAAAGCACCCTTGGGAACACTCTGGCAGGTAGAGCATCGATGGACCCTGTGACCCCGATTTGTTGCAAGCTTTGCAATGGTTAGTTATGGTGAGCAGATGTTTTGGGTCCTGTGGGCTTCCATGTACTTTCCAGACTAAAGATTCTAAACTCAGAGTGTTCAGAAAAGAACATAAATAGCCTTGGGCTTCGCTGAAGTGTGAAAAACTTCAGACTGGATTTTTGCAATGCTATGTGAGTGTTGCTTTACCGTTGTGCCTCCGTCCAGCCACCAGCCAAAAACTGTGTGAAATGGGGTCTCAATGTCAGTGTAGAGTGGCACATGACTCCCTTATAATTTGGGGTGAGATGAGGCTTTAATCATGAAACCTCGCAGATTGGAACTGTGATGAAAAAGGAGGACATGCAGAGTTTCCTTAATATTTACTCCCTAGAGCCATCTGGAAATCTCACTAAGCCACCCAAATGCTTTCCAGAGCTTTTACTTCACGGAGGCATCCTCAAGACTGTAATGCAGGCTTTGACTTATAGATAAAATAGTTATTTCCAATAATAATGAGCTGACTGATTACTGCCATTAATTCCTGGCTGCAAGAAATGACAAAGAAAAGTATTTTTTCAATTATTTTTCTAATGACAGGATAGAAAATGAATAAGCCCTTCCATTCTGGGACCAAAATATAAGTTTGGCTAGTTCTGAAAACTAGAGAATGGAAAATTCTACTTTCAGGTATTGAAGAAATATTTTAAAAATATGAAGTCACTGTGTAAAATGTAATAGAGTAAGTGAACATAATCTTAGAGGCTCAGAGATACAAAACAAGCTTGTGATACAGGGACTAGTAGTAGCTCTTTGGGTAGATATTGCTTATCTCACAGTATATTGATGTCTTCACTGGGCCTGGACTTGTTGGACATGACACTTCAATCTCACAATAGATTACTGCAGCAGCTTTTTACCTCAGGACATACAAATCCCATCCTACTGACTTCACCATAGGTAAATTATGATACATATAAATTCCCTGTTGTGTACATCAAAACCTGATCACAACTTGACCTGTCAATAAGCAGAATGTGAGAATGTTTTGTAGTTCTTTCATACGGCTGGGTTCACTTTTCTTTTCCTCCATTTATATGTGTTTTTTATAAGTGGATGAAATAGGTAGGAGCCTCATATTATGCTGAAAGACAAGAAAATATGAGAGCACTTGTATGTTTTGATCTAATGTGGTGCAGAATAGCCTTTCAGACTTGAGCTGAGGCAGACTTGCCCCAAGCTGAGGCAGACTCAACAAAGGAATATTGGCACTGCAGAAATTATTTACACACACATGAGCTGCCTAGGAAATACAGGCTGAGGAAAAGTTTACAGAAAGGGCAAGAGAGAAAAGAGTAGATTTTAAATGCCTGGAGGAAAAAGTACCAAGAAAACAATATGCCAACTTCTGCTTGAAGGCTTAATCAAGTTTGGCCTGAGCCTTCTGGCTTGAGGAACTTTGGATCCTGCTACCCAAAGGACTGGGCATGTACATTTGTTTCAGAAAGGCTTGCCTTGTTGTAGAGCATCGCTGACTGTCTGATTTCTTCAAAAGAAGACAAGGGCTCTAATTCAGCATTGAACTCATTCACTGGTCTATGTAATGAAGTGAGCGTGGCTCCAGTGAGGGGTGGAGAAAGACTGCAAATCAAGAATGAGGGTAATGGCAAGGAGGAATCTGGGCATCTTCACTGAATGTTTTGGAGAAAGAGTAGTTTGTCTGAGAATGGAGAACATGAGGAGATTTGGAAGCAGCTAGAGAAACTAGCCCATGTTTAAAGTTGAATCCAGATTCTTCTAAGAGGAACACGGTGACAGGACAAGACAAAATGCACCAAGCACAATGTGGAAAATTCTCATTTGTTAGGATTTATTTTTCACTGGGAGGGTCATGTAGCACTTAAATCAATGACCAGAGAGTCTGCAGGATCTCCAACCTTGGAGATAACCAGGTCTTGATTGGATGAAGCCCTGAACAAATGTGACCTCAGCAGCCCTACTCTGAGCAAGTAGTTGTCCCAAATAACCTATGGAGGTTCCTTCCAGCCTGAATTATTCTGTGATTCTGAGTCAGATTCTACAGCTGGCAATGGAAGGACCTTAGCTATCACGCATGAGGGTGGGGGTAGTGTGAGTATCTGACTCACGACTAGACTGGAGTCACTGATGAATTCAGTGTATTTCATGACTGTATGTCAAATTTTATGGGGAACCTGACAGCTATGAACTTTCTGGCTCTGCAAGCCAAGAAATTATTTGCTGACTCATATCACTAATAGATGCTGGTGTTTATCCTACCCAGCGCTGGCAGATGATACCTTTGAACTTTTCATGATGCTTTGGACCAGGGCAAGAGATTAGTTCCATGAAAAGGCTTTTACATGCTCTGACCCAAATTTTCAAAGCCTCCATTTCACCAGCTGAAACTTGGTCTGCAGGAAAAAGCTTCAAGCAAATGGCAGCGGGATGGATTAAAGCAAATGCTCTGGGCTACACCCTGTTCTTGAGGGATGCTCTGGGGACAAAGCTGTCTGTTGGCTCTTCATCGCAATGGTAACACTCTAGGTTGCAGCGGATAAATTGATCGATTGCTGTTTACATCAGTGTTCTCTGCTGAAAAGCAAAATTCAAGGAACAGCTCTGGTATTTTATTTGCTTTATGTGGGAACATGGCCAGTGATGCCCATAATTCATACTATAATATGACTAGAACTCTGGTATGTCACAGAACATTTCAAAGTTGAGACTGACAACTTCTGGAATTAACTGTGGATGTGTTTTGTTCACCATATTATGTACTTATAGCAGCTTTTTATGACTGAAGAACAAGAAGATGACTTCTCATTATCTAGCTAGATAAGTGCCACTAACAAAGGGGCAGCTGTGGTTTAATTTGGACAAAAATCCCCATTTCAGTTATATTCAAAATACAGACTTTCATGGAGGTGTGTTTTCATTTGCACATCCACAGCACAGACAGGAGGTTGGAGGTACCAAGAGCAGTACCTCAGACTGCTGCAGCAGCTGCCTGTGTGTTTGTACCACAGAAACATTTTCTGGCCTTGGAACGGATGAGTGCATGTGTGTATGCTGCCTGATCACTCCTGTCATGCACAGCCTGGCAGAGACATGGTGTTTCCTGCACGAACTGCCTTCTCTTCCCAGATCATGAGTGAAAGGCTAAACATGAAGCAGAGACTAACAAGATTCCAGTTCTGCAGTATACTTTCATTTTCAGCGGTTTGTATTCTGCCACATAGCCAACACTCTTTCCTAAGGGGAAAAAACCAACATAATTACCATGGGATAGATTTTGTTCAATGTACTCTGTTCCCTTCCATCATTATATTTGCTAGAGGAACTATTTAGAGAGAAGCTTTCTCACGGTATTGTGTACAATCCAAGTGTTTTTAGTTTGTCGGGGGATTTTTTTGGTTTGTTTGGGTTTTTAAATTTGTTTTTAAAAATGCACTGGTTTAGAGATTACATTTTCAGAAGCCATTGGATTTCAGCCATTTCAGATACATAGTAAAAAGGGAGGAGACAGTAAGAACTAAAAAAGATCATTATTTTTCCCGTTACTGTCAGGAACATCCTCATCTGAGTTCCATTAGAGAGGTAATTGCCTACATTAATAAAATAAACCAATATATAATCACTGCCAGTCTTAATGCTTGGGCTGAATGACTTAATTTAGTAACTCATTTATGATGTGTTTTAGTAGCGTGGCCTCTCTCGTGTTATCTGAGTAAATAGAACAGATTCAGGTGCTTGCCAGAAGTTCATAGTTTCATAAACTTGTCTTTACAGACTAGCTTGAATATGCCTTACAAATTCACTGGTCTTCACTTACTGGACTAAATCTTCAAAGTAGGCAAGAAAGGTAGAAATGCAATATTTATACTTACCGATTCAGTTGTTGTAACTCAGATCAGTCAAATAGCAAGAATGAGCTAGAGAGAGAAACAAGAGTAGCACATAAATCACCTTTTTTATTAATAATCTTCCACTGCCTTTACTGAAGCCATCTTCTTTCAGTGTCTGAGACATGAGAAAGGGTTTTCTCACTATATTTGTAGAGCCATTTTCAGTCTCTTACAGATCTAATTACCTAACTGAGGGACAATCTAGTTTGGAGATGAACAGAACTTTTTCTCTGTGGTTTGTGTTTCTTTCTGTGGTTCCCTCTGAGATTTCTATATTTTCTTCTGTATGGGGGAATCCATCTCCAGTGAGTGTGTGTGCTTTGGAGTACATTTTTTTGCTGAGGATGGTGAGCAGTACATGCTGTGTATCAGTGGTTCTAGATAAAGGCAAATACATTAAAAAATCTGGTAACCAGTTCAGTTCTCCAAATACAACTGATGGAAGTAAATAAGTCAAACCATGTCACCCTTCAGCCCCTGCACCAGGAAGGTTCCCAGGTGAAGGCAGGCAATGGTTGTGTCTTCAGCAAATCCCTGAACCGGCCAACAGCTGGTCCAGTCTCACAGCAAAGCTACTGGGCACAGGCCACCAGTAAACTGGAGGTCAGTGTGGCACCTGTGTGACAGGGAGCTGGGTTGCTGGGATAGGCACAGACATCACAACATCCTGTGCTCAGCAGCAGTCACAAAACTTTCCAGAGGAGTGGGACTTGCCAAGCGTGACTGCTCTCATCACTGCACAGCACCATCTCTGCCAGCAGAAGAAATTATGACATCTGTCTCCAGACTTGTCTTTTTACCAACAGTAACGTAATTTCTTCCTCTTCCAAAATGGATTCATTTGATGCCCTAAGTTTCAGCTGGTTTTCCATGAGCATATTATTTTTTTTGAGAATGAACTCACGTTTTCCAGTTGCATTCTTGATTAGTCTAATGAATTTTCCTCCTTTCCCATCATCAAACACACTTTCCCAGATGATGGGGAGGTTCATCTCTAAAGGAAAATGATTCTTGTCTGATACAGAAAAAGTTTTAAATGAAGATTTTAAAAGTGTGTGATGATTATGGGGTTCTCAATATTTCAAGTGCTAAGTTTAAAACATTGTAAAGTGACAGCAAATGTTGGATATCTGCCCTCTGATCCCTGATGCTATTTGTTTGAGGTGTCCTAAACTGGCAGAGAAGACCTTCATTCATTTTTGACCCAAAACATTTCAGACATTCAAAAATCTCATTCCCAAACTTCTAATTCTTTCCCAGTTCAGAAGGCTGTCTGAAAGCTGCCAAGTACGAAGTTTAAAACAAACAGATAAGTAAATACTTGGACCTTTTTAATTGCTTCTTGTTTCCTGAACTCTCAGGGTTCATGTTTTCAATCTAATTATTTCTGGCATTTAGAGAGGGAAGATTTCCCTCTCCCCTGGGTTTCTAACTAAGTAACTATCTAGGCTAACCTGTCAAAAAACAACCAACCAACCAACCAAATTGCACAGTTGAAGGAACTTTGCTAAATGGGATAAACCTGCCTACAGCCCAGGCTTGAGCACAAAACCTAGAGCCTATCGTCACCTTGACTCTCTACATCAAGCTAACATCAGCGAGTCACTGTACAGGCGCAGTGGCAGATCTTCTGTACCTGCCTAACACAAATCTTCCCCTCCCTGTCTTTCTGCACAGCATCTCCTGTGATCACAACTGAGATCCTGTGGTGCCCAGCTGATCATTTTTTGCCCAGACGTTTTGCAGGACTCCATCACCCATCTTGGCATCCCACAGCAAAGGGGCTGGAGGAGGTAACTTCCATATTTCATATAGGAGGTATGAATCACATTACTTTTTACCTGTCCTGCTTAATACAATTCATGTATTTCCATTTTTAGGTTTATTGTTTACTCTTGCTAGAAACTGATGATGTTAATGCTCGCATTGCTGGGCCTGAAAACCCAAAGACACCGTGAGTTTTCACCAACTGTTCCTTAAAGAACAACTCAATATGAGAAATCCTCCTACAAATTCTACACTTACCCATGTAATCAGCCCTGCCAATACACTGCAGACTGTAAACAGCCATAGAGAGGATTCCAGACAGTTAATGTCAAATAGCTCATTTCTCTCATCTCCACACAAAATTCCTGTCATGTTGCATTACATGTAAACAACTGAGAAACTTAATGACATGCCTTTCAGTAAAAAACTCATATGGCTCTTCAGTCTGAACAGATTAACTGCAGTTTGTAACAATATAAAGTGATGCAATCTGATTACAATTTCTATTGTTCTTTGGGATAAAATATTTTATGTGAATGCAAAGCCAAGTTTTCTGCTGGCATGACTTTATTGAATTCCGTGGAAAAATAAAATACTCATCTAAAATCCATAGTATGAAATACTAATCTGAAATCCATCGTGTACTCTTCTAGTAAATAAATTTTATAAGCTTCTGTAAATTATATGTGCCAGATCAGATTCCAGACCCCATGGAAATGTCCGTGTCAATGAAGAGAGGCAATAGGAATATTTTGTTTTGGAGGAGATGCTTCTGAATGAATCTTTTAGCACTTTATGCTTTTGAAGGGGTTTCCTACTTCCATTTTTTCACTGCCCTGTCTTCATCTTGGCATTGCACTCTTTAAATCTGCTTGTCATTCTCTTTAGTTTCGTTCCTATGTACTCTCGAGTTGTTTTTCTATTCTTGCTGCAGGCATTGCTCTGGTGTTTTGTAGCAATCCTGTAGACCCAAGCCCAGAAGCCCTGCAACACAAGATCCGCTTGCTGCCAACAGGGATAACGCAACGAACTTCCATGAAACCTCTCCAGGTACATCCCTTACTGATGTATGTCAACACTTTAGGATGGGTTTTTTTTTAATCTCCTATTCCTCTCCTCCCTTTTTTTAAAGCAAAACATTACAGAAAAGACATTCAAGAGGATAATTAATCCATGGTTTGCTTTGTTTGTTTGTCTGGTTTTAGGTATTTTTTATAAACCCAATTTTCTTTAGTTTAGTTGTCTCTTTTTATTTTCCCAGTTTGCAGAATGCCATAACTGGGGGTGATCAGTGCTCGTAGAGGTCAGAAGTTGTCTGTGTTGTTTTTAATCCCATGTAACTGCACCAGGGGAAGGGCTGAAATTTTTTGGAAAGGTGGGGGCTTGCCAGTGCAACACCACTCTATCCATGCTGCTGGACTAAAACTGTAGGTCACAAATATTCTGCAGAAGCTGCCAATGTCTGATTGCCCGGCACCCATTTGAGTCATCAGTATTCCAACAGAGTTTCACTTTTACAGGGCTAACACATTTTATGGAACAGGAGACATTTTTTATGTAATATTAGCAATATTACATTTAATTTTTACAATACTGCCTGACACTGGGGACCAAGGGAAAAGTACTCAATGGAAAAGTAGAAGCTGCTGCACTTTCAGCTGAAGCTGTGTGTATTGGAAAGCGGGAGCATATAGTTCACATCTCCGCTGGGACATGTTCCATATAGCTCACAATAAAGCAGGCTGCAGAATTAGAGATGTTTAAATCAGTGTTGTAAAATCATGAAGAAGTATAAGAAAATGAGGGGGAAAAAATTACATTATCAAAATATTGACTCAGTACTTTGATATGTGTAGAAATCCTTTATGTAGAAATCCTTTCTATAGAAGTAGATTGTTTACCCCTGTCCATTTCTTTAGGATAGACTCTTCATTTTCTGTGTCCACTCTGACTGGGTAGAAGCTTTTAGTTTTTGATGGGAGGGATTTTGAAATATGCTATTTTTACACTGCGTGTAATAGCATGATTGGAAGGAAAATTACTGCATATAGTTTAATTTCTGAGCGTGAAGATCTCCAAAGGCAGCAAGAACCACTATTTCTACCCATGTGGTTGGTCACTTGAGGGTTGTTTTTTTCATTTTATTTTTCCAGCCTATCTGCTGGTAAGCCATGACTCCTTAAGAAGTACACACTTGCGATCTCACATTGCATGTTTGCACGTAGTTTTTGCTTACTGTGAACAACTTCATAGGAAATACGACTTAGTTGTCCCATAATTGCATGCAATTTTAGGATCAATTAATTCCTCCTTGAGCAACTTTAGTACTCTGTTTGATTATTAAGGCATGGTAGAGTGTGTTCCTCCCATGAGAATGCTTAGCTGTTCTTAAGTCAAAGGCTGTTGGGAGTAAAAAAAAAGCATCTGACAGAATCAGATTTTCATAAAATAAAAAAAATACCTCTCATAAAGATTTTTTTAGGAAACTTCAATGCTGTTTAAACGTTACTGATAATTTCTGCAGCTGGATAAACACCATTATTTTATAACTGTGGTAGAGCATGAGGCTACTGGAAAGAATGTGGCTTTATATTGAATTTTCCTTAACTGAGCTTTCTCAAAGCAGTATGTTTAACAAGTCATGAGGTGACTGCATGGGCAAAAAAGATACATAACAGAGAATGACAGAAATCAAAACTAAGAGGAATGAGATTTTTTTAGACCCACTGTGGTCATTTCCAAACCTTGCCAGTCAAGATCAGTTCTCTGTATATAGGCTAGATTTAATCAGAACATTTATTTGTCACAATCAATTGAGTGTCAGTAACTCTGAAAACAAGGGATTTTATTTTTCTCTCTCTTCAGATTCTGATTTACGTACTGAATGGGGGATGGATCATTAGCAGAGAACAAGTGCCTTTTTTTTTTTTTCTGTTTTTATCAGGCATTTTTCTTTAAAATAGATAAGCAACTTCTTTTATAAGAAATCTGGAAATTATTGCTTAAAATTAGTAAGTTGCCATACCAATGAATGGCCGATCTGGAGCAGCTGGGTTTAAACTCTCAAGGGAGAAGTTGGAGAAAGGAAAGAGAAAAAATAGGAGTACGTGATTGTTTCTGTACTGATTCACAAATCTGTTTGCCATCAAATCTGTCGTTGTGGTGGTGACATGAACTTGTTACAGCTAAAAGCAAAGAATGCAGAAAGTAAGGGCGTTTGACCCTAAACCCCAAAATACTCAAAGGTTTAGTGTTTTGAGTAAGACAATGATCCAAAGCCTATAAAGGCAGAAGCAAAATAGCTTTTGGTTTCAGTGGGCATTGCATCAGGCCTTCAGATGACTGGCAATCAGCAGACTTCATGCTGTGTAATTCTTAATGAAAGAAGTGTCAGTTCTCCAACACACAGTCAGCTGAGGAGGAATAAGACATGCTGTGTCTTTGCAACTTACCCTTCTGGTCAGCAGGCATCCCCATCATTGAGGGTGATGTAGATATTCTTGCACAACTGGTGGAAAGGCATCCAGCTGTGCTTTGCAACTGCTGCTTCCCACTAAGCCATCACGAGAGAGAGACTTAGCAGAGACTCCATTGTCACATACCCTAAATCTAAACCCTGGGTTATGTTTAAACGAGCACAGGAAAGAGTCTGAAGACTCTATGACCCTGGTAAATTGGGAGATTGCTTTTTCTAAACTGGAAGGCAAACATCGGAAGATCAGATTACAAGTGACTACCCGCATATTTTCTCTTCATGGTGGGTCAGCTGGAGTTCAGGCTCTGTAAATTCCAAGGAGGTGGTTCCAGAGCAGTTTAGGCACTTCAGCAATTCCTAGCATCGGTGGTCTCAGCTTGGGAAGGATTTCATAACATGTCTGAAAGCCAAAGGCTGCTTTGCTATTTTAATAAAGAGTGAACCTGTGGGTAAGTCCCTAGAAAATAGACTAAATCAGGCTAATTTGTTATATAATCCCTTTTTAATGTGGAGAATTAAGGTGACGGCAAGATGACTACGTGTTTAATTCTCCAAATAATTACTGGCGGGTATTGACATTAAAGATGGGATAGAGTGAGTGAATTTCTGCTTGTTGTTTTCAGCACGTGCCAAACTCTTACTTCATACCAGTGAGAAAAGGCTGGAAGTTGTGTGTTCCATATGCATGAAGTAACAGTTGGCACAAATCACCAAGGGGAGAAAATTAGAAGTCACTAAAGCCCAGCAACCCAAACTGTCACTTGCTGACAATTTTTTGATTCTCTCTACTTAAAAAAAAAAACCAAACAAAAAACCTAAACAAAAACCAAACAAACAAAACAAAAAAAAACCAAAACCAACAAAAAAAAAAACCCACCACCAAACCAAACAAAAAAGCAATAAATGAAGGCCTCATGCAGGGTATTCCACCTGAGTAAACCCTAGTGTCTGGTAAATAATGTGGCATTTAAGGCAAATAATGTGCTGAGAAGACAGCAATAGTCTTGGTTTTCCAACCTCCTCCTCTAGGCCCTTGGGAAGTGCAGTCATGGACAGCCCTGGAGTGGGGTGAGAGTGGAGCAGGGGAGGGTGACACTGCATGGCTTAAGTTGGTTCTGTCTTCTGCTGGCACTCTTGGCCATGAAAAACCTGTTCTTCCCCATTGCTAGGAATGGAGTTGCTTCATGGCTAAGTGTCTGCCCTCCTTGGGGCAACTGCCATATGGATCAGGATAATGGAGTTTGCATCCTCCCCTTGCCAGCACTGCTGGATTTGCCCCAAAACAGCGAGAGAGAGCTGCATGTGCACAACCTGCCTCTAACTCATGTGTCCTTACACAGGCCTGGGATGACATTTTGGCACTTGGGCCATGGCTACCAGGGCCCCGGAGATACCAAGGGGCCCTAAGGTCGTGTCCAGTCCCTGCTCAACCTTCCCAAGGACCAGCAGTGCATGTCAGCCCCCTGATCTCATCAGCCTCTGCCCCAGTGATGCCACAGCAGAGCCAGGCTCCTGCTGCCCACAGCCCTGCCTGGCCATGGGCCCCACAGGGCCAGACCCACATCCCATCCTGTCAGCACAGCCCATGTGGTGCCCTGGCCATGGCCATGGGTTACACAGGTTATCTCACTTTCTGTTCAGAATTATGTCCTGTGCTCATAGGATTTGATAAGCATCTAAGTCTTCCCTGTCACTTGTGTAAATAAATATGTGAATAAGTATATTTATTGAGATTCAAAACATGCATATGACATATGGGATAAGGCATATAGACGTACTATGTATTGTTCTCTCAGGAATCACACAAACAGATACTTTCCCCCTGTTTTGTTGATGGCTAAATATTACTTGTAAGCCAAAGCTAGCTTGCTTAAAGCACTCCCTTATTTTATTTTTAAAGAAAGAAATTGTTTTTGCTGTTTGGCATGCTTCTGGTTTTCAGACCGTGATGATTTTCTGTATGGTTCGCTCTAGGCTTCCTACGACTGACAGCTTATTATCTCGCCTTGTGAAAATCATACATGACTTCTGGGAGTCATCTATCAAAAGGAGAGAACACACAACATACTGAGAAGCTGGTACTTTCTCTCTAATTTTCCAGGTTGATGGCTGTTCAATGAACCTATTTACTGCCTGCAGTGACTTGCATCTTTACAGGTATGGGACTGCATTGTCTGTCTTTGCTGTGTTTAAATGGCAAATGCTACCCTGTGTAGTGTCCTGGTTTAACTTCATCTCTGGTCTGGTGGTTCCCAAATGCATCTGGCTTCACTCTCATTGGACAGTAGACCCCTTTGTCTGCCTTCAGAAGTAATGGTTGTAGGTGAACATTTCCTCTTTCCCTTATCTCCCATTCTCTGAAAACTGCCTTGTTTTAAGGTTTATGCCTTTCAGTGGAACACTTAGGCACACACCTAGCTCTAAGCGCTTCCCTCTTGTCATTTCACTGAACAGGGATGGATTTAAGTGACTACTCATAGTTCATGGCTTGCCACAACTTCAACAGTTTCTTTTGCAGTGGTCAGATAAGATAGAAGTTAGGAGCCAGACCTGACAGTCCTGTGCCTGGGGTTTAGTTTGCTTTCTGGTAGTGACGGGCAACACCATTCAAATCTTTCATGATACTCCCACATAGAGATTGACGGGGCCCTAGGCCCAGCTGCTTATTGAGGGTTAAGGAAAGGTGATAGAACATCCTCAACTCTCATTTATACCATCATGTGAGTTGCTGGCCCTGTTCTTGTCTGTTTGTGCTGCTGCAGCAACAAAAAGAGTCAGAAAAACTGCGAAGGAATCACTGGGGTAGCCCTGTGTCCCTGCTCTGCTCCTCGTGCTGACAGCACAGCTGAACACCAATGGGAGTGTGGGCACCCGAAAGCTCTGGGCTACTAGGGTAGCCCTGGCAGGGCTATGTGGCATGGCTCTGCAGGGAAGCCCTGTGGCTGCTGTGCTACCAGGTGCTGGAGTCACGGACAAGCTGCACTTGTGCCCCTGTGTCACCCTGATTATAAGTGTGGCCATCTGGAATGGCTAAAACTGAGGCAAAAAGTGGGCAACTTTGTTGGTATGGGGCTTTTAAGTTGAGCAGGGAATGATGGACAAGTTAAGTTGGAGAAGAAGAGCACTAGTAGACCACATTGGGAATCCCTCTATCTGAACACAGGTGGTATCTTTTGTGGCACTGCTTTGGATTGCTGTGTGTGCAAATTCCCAGCTCTGTAGAGATCCAGTGGACTATCAGACAAAAAAATAAAAACACTGCACTGTATGCCATTCTGGGTACGTACTTGCTGTGAATGAACACAATGACCCATTCATCACTCGTAGTGCTCACATAGCTGACAGATTAAATCATTCTCTGGCTCTGATGATGACAGTGGCCCAATAGCTAATGCTGTCTAACAGTCTCCATTAGAAGGCCTTCTTTCTGACTGTTTATAATTTTGCCAGACTTCAGCTGCTTGAGCTGGATTTTCTCATGCCCTATGTCACCAGAAGCTGAAGTTTCATGTGTGGAAGGGCCTAGATGAATAGTCATGGTGTTGCCAAGCTCATTTATCACTGAAAAGTCCCCTGAACACAAATTTTCAGGGAATAGCTGTACATTTCCCATTTCTTGAGGGAGCGGGAAAAACATCTGGAGTTATACGTGCCCCAGTGGTCTGTGCTCAGGCTGAAGTTGGAGTTGCTGCTAAACAGCAAGAGGTTCCATGTCCAAGGCTGTCAACTTGCTAGATATTCTTGACACTTGTAACCTTTTTCAAACTGACCAACGTCTTTTGAGGTTGTACTTTGTCCACTGACATACTTAGTGCCATATTGTAGACCATGTTGTCAACAGAAGTTTTTTTAAGCAGGTTGAGGTTATGAGCACAGTTCAGGAAGATGGCATCTAAATGGCTTAAGTTTTAGCACATCTCGGGTTTGCGTATGTATTATGGCTTTATAGCCATAACCCTCTGCTCACCCTTTTCCTTCTTCACTGCTGTCCAGTTGTCATATTTTTGACCAGCAATCCCTGTCATATAGGATCAGGACCAGATTTTCAGATCTCCATGCTGGTCTGAGCACCAGGCTGATGTTGCTAGATTATGGAGGTGAGTTAGCTTGGCAGCTTTTAGAATGGCTTTTATTTGGTCGACAGAATCAATGTTGGTATTTTTATCTCTGCATTTCCAAACAGTAAGGCAGAGGTCAACAGGAAGAGCTTTCAGGCTGAGAAGCGTAACAGCATTGTCCCTGGCTGAGGTGGTTGTGTTGGGAGGACATTTGGTGACAAGAAATAAGTGGCATGGGTGTGGGTCAGGAGAGAAATGGGGTTTAAGAGACCTAATGTAACTTTGAGGATGATATGTATTTCTCTGAGTAGTATCTGCAGATGACAGCTCAATTCCACATTGGGTGAAAATGTGCTCTCTGATCTGCAGCCTGTATAACCCTTTCTCATTCCCTACAGATATTTTTATTAAGTGAGCTTTACAAGGACCTAGAAAGAACCTCTACCTGTCACAGGAATCTGAGAAGGCTTATGTAAGGTCCCTAGAGCAGTTTTTCCTTAACATTATGCAACCCAGAAAATTTCCAGATTTCAGTAAAAACTGTGTGTGCTATGTTTTCCCAAGCTGGGCATCAATGTGAATTGTAGGGGTTATTGGCTAGGAAGCATCTAGAAGCAGACTTTACAGCCACAGAGAATACTTTCATTTAACTACCTGCACCACTGGACCTTCACATGATTTAGAGCTCTGACAAACCTGAATTCCCACTAGACTAGATAGCTTGGATCCAATTAGTAGCATTACCCCAGGAAGACAGTGTTCCGAATGGCCTGCCAACAATAGCTGGCCATTGACTGCTCTGCTTTACAGGGGTTTTTGCAGGTGTGCTATGTTCTGTTACAGCAGTGCCATGGTGTTCCCAGTACCTTGGATGGCTCAGTTAATGCTAGTTCAGTACGTCAGCGCCATGCTGCAGTTTTAATAAGGTCAGTGGTAGAGGCACATCTGCAGTCAGAAATTGTCATCATTCTGCACTGCCAACATGGTGTAATACACTGCGCAGATCCTTAAGCCAAGACTTTAGGAAATTAATCTGGATCCTATAAACATTTTAGTGGGAGGAAGCAAAAATACTTGCATGACCTGACAGGTCTTTTTGGCTCACAGGTAGGACTTCCTATGGAGGAAGTGGTCTTTTCCCTTGGTGACAATAAAAGCACTTTATATTTCTGCTACAATGGAAAGATCATGCATTATATAGATCCCACTGAACAGTATTCAGTAAAGTGCAGATGTCCTTAAGTTTTCATTATAAACTTGATTTTATTCCTGTTCCTCACCGTGCCAAAATCAGCCCTATCCACCTACAGCTTCACAGGCATAATCTTATTCTGGGACAGATTTTTTGGAAGAGTTGAAGGAAACTGGTCAAGGTGTTTAAGAGAGATGATGGCTAAAAAAATGAGATCATCTGCTTGGAGAGTTTCCTAAAGACTTTTTGGTTTGTCATATCCTGAAAATTCATTTGCCTAGAGATTGAAAAAATATTTCAGATCTGTTGGTCTTGGCTAGAAATGGTGCCTTTGAATAGTTTTAGGCTGTGTGGTGACAGAATTATTTGGTTACTGAAAGTGGTTCCTGCCTCAGTGTGTGTACATATATGTGTTATGTGCTCTTTGGAGATCTTAACTCAACTAGTCAGTGCCAATGTGCTCACAAATTTATGGTGGCATATGCCAGGTTTCTAAACAACTCTGCATGCATTCTAAACAGACATGTTTCTTCTCCAAGACTCATCCTATCTGCAGGTAGTGCTGTTTAAAATCTTCACCTATGTGTTTACTGACTCACACTGTGATCCATGCTGAAGCTGACAACATGGCTTTACACTTCCTTCTGCACAGTCCCTGGAGGCCTCTCCCAAAGGTTACAGCATTCAAAGCTCATTCTACTCATCTCGGTGCTTTTTTCTGGGTCAAAAAATTCATACCTCCACTGCTTTTTGCCAATATGTCAGTCTCTGATGGCTGTGAGCCACACATGATGAAACTTAAGTCAATATTATTTTTTAGCATACGTGTTTTGTGGCTTATTTCTGGTTTTATGACAAAATAAGTTCTGAGGCACAATGTTTGATTTTTAAAGAGGATTTATTTTGAAACATGTGCTTAGAAGTTTCTCTTAATTGAGTCATTTTAAAGATGGTTCTTGAAGTGTGACCAAAACCAGAAGCAAACCTTCATTAGACAGTTTTCAGCATCTCTCTCGCTCTGAGAAGAACATGAAATCCGGAAACAGTATAGTTGAGCTATGCCACTGCACTAATGTGCTCTCCTTGGATCACTTCCCCACTGCATCACCCCCTTAGTTTGTACTGAAGGTTTATAGCACAGCAACGCAAACAGTCAGGTCTGCCCAACAGGTACCATTGACAATGGAACATGGCACATGTTCTGTGAGACCTTGGGTTCAGTTAATGATGTTCCCAGACTTTAACATTTAAGCCTTGATCTTTCTGAGCTCCTGACTTAGTTGGTTTTGTTGTTGCTGCAGTAAAGCCCCTGACCTGCAAATTGCTGGAGCCATGTGTGTAATTAGGAGAAGCATGGCACCATGCTTTCTGTCTATTATTCCATCAGCATCTGTTATTGACCACTGTTTGGAGCAAGCTCTTGGGCTAGATGACCTTGGTTTTTACTCGATATTGATGTTCCTACACTACATTCTCAGTGAAATAGTTGACTGCTTGCTGAAAACAGGGCTAGGAATTTACTTTGTCATTTTAAAGACTTAATAGTAGTTTTAGCGTTGGTTTTTTTGGTGTGTTTATTTGGGGTTTTGGTGTGTTTCTGGGGGTTTTTTTAAGAAGATTTCATATATCTGTGGTCTGGATCTAGGACGAACACTAAGTGAAGCATTATGTTGGAGTCAGGGATAGGCTTTTTTCTCCCCTTTTGGTTCAGGTTGCTCACTTCTGGCTCTCGGCAACCCCATTTTGAATGTGCTCAGTAGAAACTAGGAGGGGTTTTGCACTTAGGTGCTGTTGACAGTGATGATACCCTGACAGGACTGAGCAGGATGCTGCTGGTTGCAGATTGCTCTGCCATGCAGCACGGGAACTGAGTGCAGCAGGACTCTCCTAGTGCTCATTGTCTCCTGGGAATGAAGAACTGCCTGACTGGAAGGCAGAAGTGACGAACAAGTTTTCAGGGGCTTTCAAGAGGGGAAAATGGGCTATGATGGTGAGAAGATGAGATGTAAAACTGACATCTAGATGGATTAGGAGGGAGCTGGAAAATGGCTGACTTCATAATAGCCTACAGATATTATAGAGAGAGAAAGGCCTGAAAACAGGGAGAGAGGAGGATGGACTATGTGACTCTGGAGAAGACTTCTCTGAAACCTGGAGCTGAGTACAGGATTCCTGTGTTATTGGCAGTTATTGACTCACTGAGAGACAGGCTTTCACTAGAGGGAATCATTAACTCCACCCTTCTAGCCCAAGACCAAATTGCAATCATGTCATCCCAAGCTATCGTTGATATTGAAGATTTGTCCAATGATTAATCTAAATCTCCCAAGCTGTTTGGTTTATGCTTCTTCATGTTTTATTCTTCCTGATCTTTCCACCAAGGATGTATCTTTGCAACAGCTTTTTTGTTGAAGGTTATTAACCTTCCTTCTTCTTGGTTGTTACTTATTCAGAAAAAACCCCCACATTTCTCACAGTCTTCCCTCATGTTTTCTGGACCTCTGTAAATTTTTGCCCATTCTGCCAATTCTTTCCTCTCTTTCTTGAAGTACAGTGCACTAAACAGGTCTTCCAGGTGAATCTTTGACTGTGGGGATTGGCCCACGTGGACTCTTTCTTTAGTCTTTAAGACCCTTGAGACGTCCCAATGGCTTTGCCATTCATGCTTGTTCCACCATAGTACCCCATCTTTTCTCTTGTGAACTGGTACTTAGGCAGTTTTGCAAGTACAGAGTATTTCTGTGTAAGCATTTTGTACTATTGTATTCCATCCATTTTAATGACTTCTCTAAATATATCAAGATCATCTTAAATTCTAATTTTTTTATCATCTATAACATCTGCACTCCTTCCTTGCTCCATCTGCAAGAGCTCATGCTTCATATTCCATCTTCTGTGCCTTCACTGAAAACATAAAATGAAACTTGATCTGAGATGAAGGCCCACAGAATTCCTTGCAAAACACACATATTTTGATAGGTTTTGATGGAATTACCCTGTGGATACAATTATCCAACTAGTCTTGACCTCCTGCCCCTTCCCACAGCAGTTTCATTTAGATCACAGTTCACTAGCCTGTTCATAAGGATATTATAGGAAGTACTGCTAAAGGCCTTGCAAAAATTAAATAAAACAAATAAATTCAAGCTATGTGACATCTGCAGCTAGTACTTCAGCCTCATTTTAAGACTCTTAGGGTGAAGTTGCTCAGGCTCGGGAAGACATCCAACATAACTGGTTACTCTCTAAGCAAGTTTTGCATATTTTAGGCTGAATTTTTACCATCTAAATAATTGCACTGTGTGGTTGTTGTTGACCTTTTTAGTAAAGATTGATGAAAAAGGGAGGAAAAAAGGGCATTAAATTCTTCCACTTCCTTAACATTCTCTGCTGATAGCACACCCCTATCATTGAGTATTGCTCCAAACTTCCCTTTGTTTTTCTCTTAACACCTTACCTGTTAAATTTCTTTCAGTTTGGTAAGTTTTGCTAGTGGAATCTAGTGCATTTTGTCTTTACTAACTCTATAAACTCCCCCACACGCGCTCTCGCATGAATGGAGCATTGTGCTGGGTTCTCAACCAGCTGTCCTAGTTTCTGCTTTACAGATATCTGTCTCTCTTATGCCTGAGGTCAATTAAAAGGTTGTGAATTAGCTGACTTCTGCTGAATTTCCTTACTTTCCCCGAAAATGCCACAGGTTGCACTTGGTTTCTTATTAGCATTTCTTGAATGAACTGGCAGCTCTCCATAATCTGTTTTTCCCTTAGATTTGCCTCTTATGAGATCTTCCCTACCAGTTCTCTGAGTTTATTGACATCTGCCTTCGTGAAATCTAGTACTGTCAGTCACTCAGATCAAGTGGCAGAAGATGACACTATGTTTGCTGCAGTGCCGATTCCTCGTAAAATGTCATATCTGGCAGCAGACTTTGAGTCATGTGTTACATTGCCCTCTACCTACATGCAAAACTGCTGTTCAGCAGAGGGAGGTTGTGACAATTACAGTATCTACTAGCACTTAAGATTTAGGCTGCTGTTCAGAATTTACCGTAGAGAAAATGTAACTTCAGATTAACTTTCTGTAAGGCATTAATAACTGCCCTTAAAATGAATCTCCATTAACGTGGACAGAGGAACTGCACTAATGAAGTGCTTAGAACACAAGTTCCTTGTGATAATAAATAATCCAGACTAAGGTATGCAACGATCCTTGCCCTGCTTCGTTTACTAAAAACTTAGAACACTATGCAGCTATGTCATGGTGCAATGGACAGACAGTGAGACCGTAATGGGGGAGAGGAAGAAAAAAGCAATAAACTTCACCTAAAGCAATAAACTTCACCTTAAGCAAAATTGGCTGATCAGACCATACAGGACCTATGCCTTGTAGGAAGAGTGACAGAAGCTCTTATTGACATCTAATACAAAAGCAGTAAGACTTAAGGTCCTCCTGAAACCCTCCAGAATCCTTTAATGTTGGTTGAGACCACTGTAAATACCTCATGGCCCCTCTCATAGCTCACCTAGAAATGGTCAAGAAGTCCTGTAGTTATATTAGAAAGCTTCCCATTACACAATTATTTTCACTGACAATATTACAATGGGGTTCCTTTGCTATCACTTCCAGCCGATTCGGATTCCCTAAACAATGAAAATTAATTACCAGTAACCAGTCCTACCTGTAGACAGCTTTTAGGACATGTAAAAACTAATAAAAATGTGGGCATCATACTGTCCATATGGTGTTGGAAGAGAGACGAGCAAGCCTTTCCTGTGAGCAGAATACTGGTGACGGCTTAGAGAAATCCAGGTTGTTGAACCACTCTGTTACATGCCACAGGGAACTGATGTGTGGTGTCCATACGCTATCTAGTGGCTCTGTCGATTATGACATTATCCCTGAATTACTCTTCTGCTGCTTGTGAATTGTAGTATTAAAAAATATGTTAGATGAAATCAGGATTTGTAATTCTGTAACCATTCCCTAGTGAATCTAAGGCATTTCGAGGTCATAAGTGATTAACAAAAAAAATCAAAAAGGTAGTAAAGCTTGTGTGAATATGCAGACAAAACTCTAGTTGGGGAGTTCTAGACAGTCATTCCTGTCCCTAACAGCATTCTGACGGGCACTGGTAAAGCAGTTAAGATCCTTCTCTTTCGTACGCAGATTATGTTCTAGATTGACTACTAAAAAACCCACTCAGTTTAGGAGGGCTTCAAGAACAGTTTAAGTATTTTCTTTAGTTGCTAATTATACAGTATGTTGTAAGGTAAAAGCAGATAATCTAAATACTTTTAACTGTGCACAAGTAGTGCAAGGCCAGATGTGTTCTCCTCTAATAGGGAAAGCTAATCTCCACCTCTTGAGATCACAGACGATGTGGAGCTCATGCACAACAGCACGATCTTCAGTAAAAAATACACCCCTTCTGATTTGTTATTTTTTCTGTAAAATAGAGGTAGTACTGCCCTATGGCAGCTAAAACAACTTTATAGTTAATGAGTACTTCTGTTGTAAAGGCTGTATTTTCTATTATTTATATATATAGGAAATAGTGTATTTATATATGACCTGTATGAGCACCTTAAGGGGTTTCACATGAGTTACAACTAGCACAAAAACTAGTTATATTGAAAAAAAAAGGTCTGATTCATCATCGCTCTCAGCAATTTTGTGCTTTTCTACTTGATAACTGAGAAAGCTCTCTTGTCAGCTGTTAAACCATTTAAGTGCACTTAATTACGTATCTATATTTGTTTTAGGAGGCTGAGTAAAGACATGATGATGCAGGTTTCATCCTGGGTAACTTTTCTTCAACTTCTCTTTCTAGGAAAGCAGAAATTTTATTTTGATCTTTTTTCACGCACCATGAAATCAAAGGTAATAATTTTGTTCTCCCATTTCAGTAAAATATTTTTCTCTTTCTACATCATTCTGAACCCTTAAAAACAAGTTTCAAATAGTTGGCAAAAAATGTTCACATTACCTGCATTTATCATAATAATTTCAAATATAAAGTTTTTATGGTGCATGTCTTTTGCCACATGCAACAGCAGTTGATAAATATGCATATAAATACAGCAGATGTATATAAATGTGCCTTACAAGTGGTTGCACTTGATAAGAAAACTGTGATTTTTAAGAGCAGTGCATAAAAGTCAGGTAGTTCCTTGATCATCCCAAAGAAACCCAAAACTCAGAGCCTTATGCATTGTGCTAATTTCGACTGGGACAGGGTTCATTTTCTTCACAGGAGCTAGTATGGGTCTGTGCTTTGGATTTGTGCTGAAGACAGTGTTGATAACACAGGGATTTTTCGATACTGCTGAGCAGTTTGTGCAGAGTCAAGGTCTTTTCTGCCTTTCACCCCACTGCGGAGGAGGCTGTGGGTTCATGGAGAGCCGGGAGGAGACACAACCAGGATAGCTGACTCCAACTGACCAAAGGGGTATTCTGTACCATATGGTGTCATGCTTAGCATATAAAGCTGAGGGGGAAAAAAGAAGAGGGGGGGAATGATGGCATTTGTCTTCCCAAGTAACCATGCTAGAGCCCTGCTCTCCAGACATCCACTGCCCATGGGAAGTGGTGAATTTTGATTTGCTTGCATGCATGGATTTTGTTTTACCTATGAAACTGTCTTTATCTCAACCCATGAGTTTTCTCACTTTTACCCTTCTGATTCTCCCCCCCCCACTGACCAGGGAAGAGTGAGCAAGGGGCTGTGTGTTCCCTAGATGCCAGGTGGGGTTAAACTGCAGTAACAATAAGCATATAAGAGTTGGCAGGTCTACAGACAACCTGCTTTAAGTGCTCAAAGCTGAGGAGCTTAACCTCTTCTGCCCTCCTACTCACTAGCATTTACTTCACTTTTTTCTGATTGAACATTCAGTCCAGATTAATCACTCTCAGAAGAGATATTTTAAAAACCCCAGCTGTAACAGAAAGAATTTTCTGTTATGGTGACTGTCAGTAACAGAGATGGGCTTAGAAACACACCAGCAAATTAGGATACACAAGGCTAGAAGTCCTAGTGAGAAATGTACCTATTTCCAGCATGCACAACCCCAACTTAATTTTACTGCTTGTACAATCAGCACAACCCTGGCCGCAAAGATTTCAAAACAAATAATTACTACAAGAAAAAAAAATCTGACACTCAGGATTCATTGCACAAACATTTAAACAGAGGAAATAATTTCTTTTACAAATGTGTTTCTCTTGTATAAGAATAATTTTGTACAGAAAATAGCTCTTTATACATTTTACAGAAATAGGCTAACATTTAGATTCTTTATTAATGAATAATGATTGAACACAATTTAAGATTTCAGTTACGTTTCAGAGTCACCAAACATCAATAACACAGCAATACATCACTGCTCTAATATCCGTTAGATAAAAGGTTCCTAGAGCCATGATAATTTGCAAACACTCAAGTGTCTTGAAACTGTTAAGTTATGAAATACCTCCTGAAAGTGAATACTATAATTTAAATGTCAAGGAATATGGACTTAAACCTTAACAAGGCAGCGTTACTTGCTTATTTAGATTATTCTGCTGGCTAATACTGTAAAACCCAAATTGAACAAAAGCATTAGTATTAAGTTGGTTTACTGTTAACATGACCTTCAAAACATCCCTGAAGGATGGGATACAACATATAAATATAATAAAAATACTTTCATTTTCTTAAGAAAACATGGAAGTTGATGAAAAAAAAAATCAGTAAATTAAGATACAGTAAGTAAATTTGTGGAGGACAAGACATTGAAAAACACATGTATATATATATTTATATGTAAGGGTATGCTAGGAAGTACATATATTTAAAAATACTCAATTTCTTCAAAGACTGTGTTTAAGTTCATATGGTATCATTTGGAACTCAAACGTAACACACATTCAAACGCTTTTCCCCAGCAATTGCTGTTTCAAGCACCTGTACTTATCTGCAAATTTCCTTGTAAATTAGAAGGAAGGTAAGGACATTTATCCTTGGAATACAACTATATGCAGTAATCATTTCTTGCTTTCTAGCTATTTTATAATTTTAAATGGAAGAAGATGTAAGCAAATAAGTACTATATAACCAAATGACTGAAAACTTGAAATTTAGATGCTAATGATTCTATTTAGTATTCATACAGAGCTACTTAGGAGTTTGCCAGCTGTACCCTTTGTGAGCACTGGTGACACTTCCATGTTTCATGATTCAAATGTGTAGCTACGTTTAGTCAAACATGGCTCTCACTCCAAGTTAACCAGTCTCTTAACACATACAACTTTTAAATAAATTCAGCTGGAACTGGTACACCTCTCCTTCTCACAGCACAGAGGTTGATATGAGACAGTAAAGAATCACATTATACTGGTTCACATTTCCACGTGGTTAGAAGGAGAAACAAATACCCTGCAAAACCTTATTCTAGTGATTTTGCAAATTCTGCATAGTCAATGTATCCGTCATTGTTCTTATCATCATCTCTTAAGACGTCATCTATTAGATTAATCAGCTCTTCTTCTTTCATTGCTTGGGTATTCTCACCACCTTCCTACAAAAACAAAACCACATTGAACAATTTTAGCAGTCTTTCCCACCTGTTGGCACATATAACAGATTAATGACAACTAATTTTTTATTAAGCTGTTCATGTTTGGTGCCTAATTTGGCACTAAGTTTTATGTAAACATTTATATCAATATAAGCAACTTTTTTAGGTGGAAGCTACGAAACCCAAGTTTTCTGGACTTCAGAAAAAGCACTCTCTTTGCAGTTAATGTTCTTAGTCAAAAGTTCCAAAAGCCGAATAGCACAATGTATAATGATGGATAATCATCTAACAGATGTATTCTTATTTGGATCTTCATGTAGTATAGACACTATAGTTTCTATAAAATACAGAAACATCTTACAGTAACAGAGTAGTGAAAAAATCTAGCACTGCAGCTTAAAGCCAATAAAATTCTTAGAAACATCCATTACAAAGAAACAGGAAGACAAAGAGGTGCCTTTGCACAAGAAACAGCCAGTCATTATTCTGTTCTTGGCTCAGTACTTTTTGCCACAGGTGTATGCAGGAAGTTATGCTATTCTGAATTGTAACTTCCAGAAGATCAGTATGAGATAATATTGTCTTCCTAATGGCTGTATCTTCCTACTTTGTCCTTAAATGTTCATAGCTGTAATGAGAATTTCTTTAGAAAGAGGCAGACCATAGCTGGTTCTTCTAATACTAACTGTATTCAAGAGGTCTCTTACAGTCTGTGTATCCACAGCAGTGACAGTCTGAAACTGAAAACAGCATCACATCACATGCTATTTCTGTAAACCCTCATGCCCCACTTTGGGTAATTTCCCTTTCTCCCCATCCCTGCATACCAAAGCAAGCCCTCTGTAAAATAATTTTCACTTTACAGCCCTTTCTCATTCTGAAGTTTAAACTACAATGGAGACTTCTTGAAAACCGCAGTGTGACATGAAAAGTTGTGATAAAGCCAGTACATTTATAAATCCAACTAGAACTATCAGGGGGGAAGAAATATATCTCATTTTCAGGCAAAACTCTAACTGCACTGAAGCTGAAGATGTGTTGCAACTGTTCCGTTCTGCTGTAAGTTGCTTTTAGAGTCAGAACCGTTTCCAAACACACACGCCCTTACAAAATTACACCTACCTCCTTGTGGACATGTGATATAGCAGTAGCAAGCTCTAACCCATCTAACAGATTATTGCCATCATAATCATGCATTTTGAAGTAATGGAGCTGCAACTCTTGTGGAGACATCTCAGTTTCCGGTTTCTCAATGACACCTTCCAAGTGTTCCATGATGTGCCTAAGAAAAACAAAAAAAACCCAGAGACAAACCAAATCTACAATACTTCTGTCAGTTAATATTTCATGCTCTGTTTACATCAAATTTAGTCTTTGATCGAATATTGTTCTTCTAAAAGCACCCTGGACAACTAAATGCTACAGTTCAAGATGAAGAGGGCACAAAGGTTGTTTGTTACAGGTGCTGTAGTAGCCTCTAACATCTTACGTAGCTATTTCTGTTTCTTCTGGCCTACTTAGCAGGCTACCAAAACAATGGAAGCAGTGCCCAAAATCTCCTTCTGGCTGCCTTCCAAAGCACAGGAGCTGGAGAAAGACCTTTCCGAGTCAACCATGAAGTGTTCTAGGGAGTTTTATTTACTGCTAGAACTGTTTTGGGTGTATGAAGAAGAAAATGAGAAAAAAACCCTCTAACTCTACCTCTGTTAAGAATGATTTTGTCTAAAGTACGGTGATCTGGGTAAGCAGGACATCTGTAAGAAATTCTTTATGGTATGAATAGAGCTAAAGGTTCCAAAGAGACCTTTCTAGGTCTCATATCTCTAGAAATTTATCAAGCAAGCATGTCTCATATCTGGTTTTAGCTAGTCATACAACATTTTGAGGAAACAGGGTGCCCTAGGCTTAAGTCCAACGTAACAAGACTTCAGAGATAAGAAAATCATTAAGAAGTAAAGTTTACGTTTTTAGAACATGGAACACATACTCTTTATCTTGTACCAAATTCTTATCGAGGCGAATATTTGCATGTTGACTCTCTCCTGCGTGTTCCTCAGCAAGGGCAGAGACGAAGAATGCAGCCAGAAAGCAGAACAGCAGATGTGATCTAAACAACCTTTGGGCCATTGTGATCTCCTACAAAAAGGAAAACACCCCCCCCCAAAAAAAAACCAACACAAAACCTCAGATGAAAAATGTGATCTGCTTTCAGCAGATTTACCACGTACTTAGAAACAACCCCACTGAGTTTTAGAATAGAACTCGCTTCATTTCAAAGCCTTGGCAAGCAGAAAACCGGGGAGCTCCAAATTAAGGATTTCTATGAGGGTCCCTGTTTCACGGAATCATGCAGTATTATGCAGTAATTTTCAGATAATGACTTTCCCCCCCCCTCCCCATAGCAAATGTGCACTCCTCAGCTGCGGTTGTTTTCATGCACCGTCCAGACAACCAACCACGCCAGGCTCGGGCAGACCTGCCCCACGGTCATGGGAGCAAAGGTCGCTTACGGTATCAAACCAACGCATCAAATTAGTATGTCTATTAAGGCTGCACGCCCTAAGGAATGTACAGCTTGGAAAACGTCACGCAGCCACGCATGTGCTGCCTTCACGGAGAAGTGACAGGATACAGCGCTCCAGAGGGGCCGAGGGGAGCCCAGGAGCGGGCTGGGGAATTCGGCCCCTCTGTGCTCCAGCCCCAGCTGAAGCGACCCCCGGCCGCCAGCAGCCTCCCACCCCCGGCTGGACCCCCGGGGAAAGCTCCCACCCGCAGCGGCACGGAGCCGGGCCCGCCGCCCAGGCCCCGACACACCGGCCTCCAGTACACCGGCTGCCGGGGCGGGCGGAGAAGCCCCGCGGCCGCCAATCTTACGCACCGTCGGGCGGGTGTGGGCCGTGGCGCGGGCTCCGGGACGGGCGCGGCCGGGACACCATTCCCAGCACACCATCCCCGGCATCACCCCTGACCCGCCGCGCGCCCCGCCCCGCCCCGCCCCGCCCCCGCGCCCTCCCCCTCCCATTGGCCGCGCCGTCCCGCCCCGCGGGCCGACGTCACCGCTCGCGGAGCTCCACGTGGAGCCCTCGCGGCGGCGCAGGTGCGGCGAGGCCCCGCCCACCGCGTGTGCGCGCGGCAGGAGCCGGGGCGGGGGCGGGGGCACGGAGGGCCGGGAGCCGGCAGCGCGTCCCGGGGGGAACCGGGAGGCCGCGGGGAGCCGCGTCGGGAAGAGCGTTGCCAGCCGGTTAAACGAGTTGATCCCGCCCCTCTTTTCAGCCCTAGTAAGATCGCGTCTGGAGTTCTGGGTTCAGTCCTGGGCACCTCAGCACACAGAGACGTGGAGCTGCTGGAGCAGGTCCAGCAGAGAGGGCAACCAAGATGATCAAAAGACTGGACTATCTCTCTTGTGAGGAAAAGCTGATGGAGACGGGCCTGTTCAGCCTCGAAAAGAAACGACTGAGAGGGGACACCATGGAGATCTGTAACTATCTAAAGGGAGGGAGGATGGAGCCAGGCTCTCCTTGGTGGTGCTGAACAATAGGACAAGAGCCAATGGCTAGAAACTGATGCACAGGAAGTTTCAGCTGAATATGAGGAAAAACTCCTTTTCTGTGTGGTTGGCCGAGCACTGGAATAGGTTGTCCACAGACGTGGCATCTGCCTCACTGGAGATATTAAAGAACTATCTGGATGCGGTCCTGTGCCATCTGCTCTAGGATGATGCTGCTTGAGCAGGGAGGCTGGAGCAGATGTCCCACTGTGGTGCCTTCCGGCCTCATCCATTATAGGATTCTGTGTGGGTGCTGCGGGGCCTTGGCCGCCCCGGCCCCCGATGTGGAGACCTCCAAAGGACACACTGCGGGGATCTCACCGACAATGCCCTACCCTAGGCACAGCCGAGAGGGAGTGGGGCAGTATGTCCTGCTCCTGGGGCTGTCCTCGGCCACTCCTGCTTCAAGCACTTCCCCTCCCAGTCTCTCAACAGCCCCGACCACAAAGGACTGCGGGCCTCTCACCCCGCTGCTCCCTTGCGAAACCCCTGGGCCCCGTCGCCGGTGCCCGCTGTGGTTTATAAACTGTGCGTGCTCTGCGCTTCCCCTCGCACCGAACGCCCCACGTCTCGTTGTTTCCGCCCTTGACGCCTACGCAGCCGCCGCTTTGGGCCTCCCGAGGTCAGCGGGGCTCTGTGCCCAAGTTGCAGGAGGGGGCAGCGGCCGTGGGGCGCAGCCGGCAGGGAGCCCCGGGATTTAGGAGACTCCCGAGGGCCGCGGAGGGGGAGCGGCACCCCCCGACCCCTTCTCGCGCGTTGCAGGGAGCGCGGGGCGACCTCCGAAAGGCCCGCACAGCGCCCGCCCGCCCGGACGCGACACCCCGCACCGGGCGTCGGGCGAGAGGCGTCAGGGAGTGGCGGCCGTGTTGGAAGCGCCGTTCGCGGCGGCAGCCCTCGGGCAGGGCGCTGCCCCGCCCGCTCCCGCTCCCGCCTCCCCGCCGGCACCTGGCGGATCCGCGGCCCCGCCGGCGCCTCCCGGGTGCTGCCGCCGGGGACACCCCGCGGGCCGGGCCGGGCCGAGCCGGGGCGGGGCGGGGCGCGTCCGTGCCGGCGCTAAGATGGCGGCCAAGGGCTCGCACTCGCACGTGAAGCTGGAGGCGGAGATCGAGCGGTGCCGGGCGGAGGGGCTCTGGGGGCGGCTCCGGCTCCTCGCACAGCAGCTGCTGCCGCCGCGGCCCCCGCGCAAGGCGAAGGCGGCGAGGGACGCGCAGGACGCGGGTAAGCGGCAGCGGCGGCGGCGAGGGGGCGGGCGGGGTGGCTGCCGGTACCGACCCGCCCGGGCGGGGGGCAGTGGCGGGGCCGGACGGTCGCTCCGTGCCGCTGCCCGGGCTCGGCAGCGCCGGCCCGGCGGGACGGCGTGGGCGGGAGCTGCGGCTGCGGTCTGGGGAGCGCTGAGGTGCGGGCTGTCGCCCGGTGTCCCGTGTCGGCTTCCCGGCTTCGCAGCGGCAGAGAAGGAGGGATGCCGGGGCGAGGCGGCGGGAGCCCGGGAAGCGGCGCTCGGGAAGATCACATCGCGTTTCCCCTACGTGTCAGCGCTGCCGATCCGGTCGGGCGGCGAGGAGCGGCTGTCGAGCGCTCGGGATGCCGGCCCCGCCGCCGCCAGCACCGGGCGCAGGTGGCGGCTGCCCCTCTCCGAGCCGGCCCTTGATGCAACCAGCCCGGCTGGGCCGCCCACCAAAACCCGCCTCGTTCGGAAATGTCCGTGTGCAGCTTCTCCGTGCGTGTTGTGCTCGTTCCCTCTTGCCCCCCTGCCTTGTTCTGGGTGCCCTTGTGTTACCTCCCTCCGTTTCTGAAGGGCGCTGCTTTATTTAAACGGCTTGGGCTCGGCCAAGTACCCTTTCACATGTAAAATAGGTTTCATAAATAGCAAATGTTTTTTGTTGTTGGTTTGAGGTTTTTTTCTTGTTACAGCACACTACTTTGCTTCTTTTTTAAAATGAAATCGCTAGCAGTAAGTGAGGCAGCCTAACTCGGAAATATAAAAAATCTGTGTCTGTGGTCAGCAAGTAAGTTGCAAAGAGGACCTGATCCTACCCACGGCACTGGTACAAAGAGTTCTGCCGCTGAAGTCAGAGGAGCTACATCTGTGAATAAAGTCCTTCTGTAGAGGAGTGTTTCTGGGATGTGGCCCTAGAGTTAATTGAAGCTTGCCAGGGGTGCCTGAAACTTCACAGTGGGAAGCATGGTGGGGGAGATGTTGATAGCTTAATACATGTTTATTTGTGAGGCTTTCTAAGTGGGTACATGATGCAGGATGAACCCTGTGCTGATAACCACAGGGCCAACCTTTGAACTTCAGTCGCGTTTCAGCAGCGCTTCCCAGGTGCAGAGATCTTCCTGAAGTTTGGGGGCATTAATAGTTGAAGAGTTCATAGTAGTTTCTTCCCTTGTAATTAAGAGGCATAACAACAGTATGATTGCTGTAAAAACAAGATTTGTTAATTTGCTGCTATGTCATCATAACTTGCTAGTTATGAAAGAGCAATGCTTTGTTATTGCTGCAGAACTTTTCTTTCAGCAGGGGACTGGGTACAGTTTTGTGCTTCTAGAAACCATTGTCTGCCTGGATTAGATTTTTTAATTGTAGTGTTTGCTTTGTGAGGTTGTGTGTATTTATTTCTTAATTGTCTTACTTATTTCCTTAAGTTTGTTTGAAGAGATTAACAACTACCCAAAAGGTCTTCAGTGTGTAGAAATTATTTCTTGCAAGTTCAGGGTGGAATATACTTGCACATTTATGCTTCCCATTTTATGTGCCTGTACCTTGTTTATGCGAGTTAGTTGCAGACCTGCAAATGAGCAGGAAGAGCTGTCGTTATAATTTGATATGCAGCTGAACACTTAGGCTGCAACAACAAAAAAAATCTAAACCACTGCCATTCCCACACGCAGAGTTGATTATTAGTGCTGTATGTAGTGTATAGGTGGAAAGTGGGGATAAATTGTCCCATGGCCTGAAAATATAGAAATAGGTACACTATTTTGTGTTTCCTGCATTCTGGAATTTCAGACTTTTGAGTCGTGGAGTATATGTGAAATGTAGGGCTTAGCTCTTTCATATACAAGGATTTTCTTACCCTGCTTGACCCAGTAGTCCACTGATTGAGGTACTACTTGTGTGAATAAGTTAACTGCAGAACTGGGCCCGTCATGTGAGAAATCAAAGTACCGTGACAGATGAAACGTTTCTTTTCAGCACATGATTGCCACATTGCATGATGCTTCGTGCTGCATCCAGTGCTGCTACTTGTGTTTGAGTTTCTCTTCTGTAGAACTCTGAACAGGAATTGATTTTAATGTAGAAAGAATGTGGCATGTTAGTTGTGGCAGAGGATCAAGCCTTGTGTGTCTTTAGTGCCTAAATTGTCTTTTTTTCTGTGAGCTTTCAGGTAAATTTGTTACTGTTCTGCGGTGAGATTCATAGCTTCCGTATAGTCCGAAGCATTCATTTCATGCTTGTACATTTGTAACTCTAAAGCATGCACTGACATGTTTGCAAGGATTGGTCTTATACTTTTGAAAGTGAATTTTGTGATGAAAATTCTGAACTGTGATATTAGCGGCAGTGCAAGAATGAATGGTGCTGCCAAAACTAAAGGATTCATTAGGGAAAAATCTTAAAGTTACAAGGAGGGGTAGTTTGATTTTTTTTCTTAGGAAAGATATTGTTTCCAATAGGTAGAAGTTAATGGAACTTTTTGTGTCTGCCATTTCTTCCTTATCCCCTCTTTTGAGTTGCCCTTTGCGTGTCTTAAAGGTGCATTTTTTTTTTGTAATTCTGTTTATCATCATTACAGCACTAAGTGATGTTTCTTTTTGGTTGGTGTGTGCTTTCAGAGGACCACGGGAGTATGCTACTAGCGGAGGTTCTGCTGGAAGAATGTTTGAAGGAAAACTTTGCCAAATTGAAGGACTCCATTCCACTGACAGAGAAGAATGAACCAAAACTGAGTGAAGCTAAACAGTATCTGACCAATATCTTAAGCAGAGGAAAACTAAGAGTAAGTGGGCTCTGTCATGGTAATTCCTGCCAGCTGGATGTTTCTTTCATATGATTATTTGTCTGATACAGGGTGTGGTTGTTGCCTGTTCATGTCTCTGTATGTACAGTGCTGTATTGCAGGCCTTACTAAGGGGCTGCTAATTTGCCTTGGCAGTATCTTCTGTTGTGAGACTTGCTTTTTCATATGTGAACAAATAGTGTGCTACAAGAACTTTTTTTTTTTTCATTCGAAAGAAGCAGGATAAATATTTAGCATTTCTCTGGGGTGTTGGGGTGTGGCCACATAACGTGACCTGCTGCTATTGCTGATCTGAGGGAGTTGTGTATACCTACTCAGCTCCAGATCAAAGAAAAATGTGCTGCAAGTTGCTGTCAGGAGTTTAGGGTTGTGTTGCGAGTCCAGGATTACAACCTTGCACTGCTTTCAGTCGCTGCCAGAGAAGTTATGCTTTTATTTTGTGGTCTGGGTTCATGGTTGATGGCTGCTTGTCAGCTCAATTGCAGAGCTTCAAGAGTGTTTTAATACTCTGCCTCGATGGCTGCTGCTGTTTTGGTGTCCTTGGATGCACAGTTTCATAACTGGGTTTAGAAGTAAATGAATTACAGGTCTGTTCTAGACTTGTATTACTTTTGGTTCAAAATTGACAGGCTAGTTAGCTTTGAAGTGTGTATTATACTTGTTAATTTCCAGGGAGCCAAGTGTGCAGTCACTTCTCTGGAGGAGTTCCTTTTTCTTATCTTCTTGAAAGTAAACCTATTCAGAAGTAAAATGGAGGGAGTAAGGAAGGGGAGTCTGTCCAACCCTCCTTATAGTTTAACCCCATCAGCAGCCAGAACTACTGAATTCTTCCAGGTCTTCATGTTTAGTTTGGCTGCATGAATTGCTATTACTGTTTCTTTGTTAGTGGTGACTTAGCTGCTCATGCAGAATTGACCCTGTGTTGATTACATGTGTTAAAAAAATGGGTATGAAGGCTTAGGAACCTCATGCTTTCCAAAGGGTCTGAACAGATGTATTTTACTAAGTTTTTGTTAGATGTGTTTTCAGACCTTAAAGGAAACAAGTCTTAGAAATAGCTGATGTGCCTTCTGTTTTTCTACTGTTGCATGAGAAGTCTTTGACAGCTTAAGAAAAATGGGGAATTTTCTCACTGTTTTAGTTAACTGTACAGAGGAGAGGGGAGCACTTGCCTAAGAAGTCATGCCTTCTGCTTAGTTTAAAAGCAGGAGGTTTTCTTTGTGTGTGTGTGTAGGTAGTTCTGACAATGCCGGCCTTTTATGTGATGTCCATCGATTCACCAGCCACAGATCAGGTCAGCGGAAACCAAAGAGGTGGCTTGGAACTGTGTGTTTCTAAATGGAGCTCCAAAGTGGTTGCCTGACCTTTGTTGCGTGCTGCTATCATGAGAACAGCCCTAAGATCTCTAGACACTTAATTCCTTCCTACTCTGGCATGTGGAGCTAGCAGTTGTGAGAGGAAGGCATTCTGAATGTGCTTAATTTGTTCTGGAGTACCTCATTTTTGCTGTCTGGTATTTTCTCTTGTAAACACTCTTTCTCTCCCTGGTCTGTTTCAGCCTAAGTATATGACTGAAGCTATGCTGATCCTGGGAAAGCTTCATTATGTGGAGGGATGCTACAGAGATGCCATCAGCATGTACGCGAAAGCAGGAATTGATGACCTCTCAACCAAAGATGAACCTCTGTATGTGCTGCGTTTGATAACTGAAGCCTTCGTTATTAAAGGTAAAGGACCGTGTATGTGTACGTGAAATACGCTGGTTTTAGGGTGAAGTTGAAGGGATTTCTCCAAGTGATTTGATTGGAGCAGAGTTGGGGCAAGATGTATGCTGTAGGGAATCCTGCTGGGTATAGTCTGTGTAGTTTAAACTTAAAAGGCATTATGGAGTTTTAGTCCATGGTTTTTAAACTTGGCTGGCTTGTAAATGAAAGCTTGAAAATGGAAATTTTGTGATAACTCTTGGCTGTAAGTCAGCAACATGCTTTAGCTTGTTGTGTCCATTTTGGGAAAATCTAAATCAAGCATTTGGCAGAATTGGGGCCTGGACTTTATCTTAGAAAGAGTTCATTTACTTGTAAATTTCAGTGATTTATGTGAATTAAGCAAGGACAATGACTCCAAGTTTTAAACTCTGGACTAACAAAATATGTGCTTTCAAAGTAGGTAGTATATTTTTGCAATGCATGTCACACAGTATTAGACCTTATGTACAAACAGGAATCTCTCCTTCCCTTTGTAACTCTACAGATACTGCACTGTTTGAGAGATTCTAATGAAAACTACCTCTATGGGTAGTGAAATTACGTTTCCTTTTTGAGCTGGGGAGAGGAGGACCCTAGTCAGTTTTTGACTTGGGGGGAGAAAAAGATCAGTAATCTTCTTCTTCATTTGCTTTCAGTTCCTTTATAAATGTTGCTCAAGTACTGCTACCTATCTACTGCTTTCTACTCTTTTCAGCATGTCCACCAGCTAATTAGGTGAATGAGAACTCTGATGATCAGATACCTTCAACTGGTATGTAAAATAGCGAAACCAAATCAACCCAAAATACTGTTTGATTGGACTGCTAGTATTACTGATAATAATTTGAGTGTTTTGTGATCTCACAGTGTCATTCTGCTTTTTTGAAACCCTGCTTGTGCTGCTTTGCTTGCTTTGATTTTTGTTTTCTGTGGTACTGATTGAATCTGCTTCATTAATGAGCTTTTGTGGAGCAGGACTAATTTACCTGTAATTCATGCTCACACTTGCATGGCGCAGAGGAGCCAGTAACTGCCAGTGCATTCTTAGCAGTGTATTTGAGAGCAGCTGCTGGTGCACTCCAGTCTGGAGTAGATGCACTGTCTTCACTGGGACCTGGATAAGACCCTTGGTGAGGTGTGACTGTAATGATAAGGAGTCTGTGGAAACTGATGGAATAACACTGTTCCTATAAGACCTCTTGTATTGTAATGGCTGCCCGACTTACATATGAAGATGTGGAGGTGTTTGCCTCAGAGCATCAGGCAGCACTTTTTTTGTTTTTTCCCTATGTGGTTTAGCATGGAATGTAAATACTGCATTGCTCCTGTAAACTCTGTGGAGTCCCTGCCACTGCAGAGCAACCTCTGCTGTCACTGTTCCACAGTCTTTATTCTTTCTCCATAATGCTTCTTTTCAGATTAGCCAGGATATCAAGGGTGTAGTAAGTCACTCGGTATTCTACTAAAGCTTCTGGCAGGGAAAAGTGCAGCAGAGTGGAGCTTGTCCAGCTGAGTGTAGAGAGGGCACTCACTGCCAGGATTACTGTTCCCTCATGCCGTTTGCTCAACCTCCCAGTTTTAAAGAAATAATCCCTTATGTTAGAATGTTCTACAGGCAGCTATTGCAATAGCAGTGTAGATTTAAATTTTTATTTTAAAATGTGTTTCTGGGCTACCTCTGCAGGGCAAGTAACAATACAGAGCTGAATTATTTAGAATTAATTTCTACTTTATTCTATAGATTTTTCTTATTCCCCTTTTTAATTTGGTATCTCTCCAAAAATTGTGTTGATCCATACCATATTATGGACTTCGGTTGAATTATTGGTTGCTTAAATCTTCTTTGAAGATGCTCTTGAATGTCACTGCTAGTAAAATTTTTGCCTGGGTTATGTAGGAGAAAAGCTGTAGGCCTGCCTGTTTCAGGGCAGAAGTTAGGTTTCCTGGTTAATTTCTTATTCACATTTTCAGAAATGGGAGAAAGCAGTTGGTTTAACAGAATATTCATGTTCCTCCAGCATTAGTTGAACACCAGAACTTTCTATCACCTCATAGTAGGAACTTGAAGCTATCTCGGTTTTGTGCAGTTGTGCCTGTATGCAGAATGGCAGCATAGCTTCTCAAGCACTTGGGATTAGGCTGGAAAGGTCACAGAAGAAAGAAAAGTCAAATCGAAGGCTTATTTTTTTAATGCTGGCACTCTTTTAATGTTGAAAACGAACAAAAATGTAACAAGAAAGATATGGGGTACACTGGGAGGAGCTGTGTAGATGAAGGCAGTGGTAGAACGGAAATGTGAACCAGCAAAAACGAGTTTGCTTCTTTAGAGCACCTTTTAACCTCCATAGCACTGAAGGTTGGACACTGAGCTAAATCTCTGGAGTCTTTCTCTGGAGGTCCAGACTATGCAGTAAGTTCATATTATGGTAAGAAGCAATATGGACTTGCACCCTTGTCATTGGACTGCAGGTGCTAAACAGGGAAAAAGTTTCTTGTTTGCCTCGCTCAGCAGACTTCCACTGAAATTGAGTATCAAGAAGTAAACAACAAAGTTCTTTATAAATGTGGGGACTTGTGCAGTTGACAAGTCACAGGAAAAATGTGAGAGAGGGCAAGGCTCTTCTAGTTTTTCAGCTGTCTGCTCCTTCCTGTCCTGTTTCTAAATCCCCATATTGTGAGAATTTCTGTAAGCATGAGGAGTGGAGCTCTGACTTTTGTTTGATTTTTTTCACTATGACTAATTTTAGCATCTATAGTTAGTTAATAGGTAGTTGGTTCATACTTGTCTCCTTCTTCTCCATCCTCCATGAAGTTAATCCCTCCTTAAAACCTCTGCTCAGTTCACAGTGCTGCAGGTAATCTCTGATGCAAACAGCTCTCTGTGTTGCATAAAACAATACTGAGTAAACAAACTTTGCTTGTAATTCACTTGGGATGTGTTGTGACTTTGTTACCTGGTGTAGTCCATTTGAAACAAGCAACCAAAAAAGACTTCAGGACAATATGTAATTGTCAGAGCCCACTGGTTTCCCCCTGTCCCTCCTTGCTGCAGAAACCCTGCAGAGATCTCTCTCTGTTCCCAGTGAGTAAATCTTCCTGGTAGTAGCATAGGTCACTACCTAAGCCTTACAAAGGACAGTAAAGCTCTAGCCAGGGCTTCAGCATACCTAAGTTCCAAGAACGAGGTTTCTGTGATATTGCAATGTTTGCTGTGTTGCCTGAGAGCGTGACCAGACCTGTGTTAACTGAGTGAGGTGTTGCCAGCCTGAGCGCTGGAGGCTCAGGCAGGGCTTGTGTGACGTGTGGGTCTTAGGTTTGTAATGATTGAGAGGGACTTTGCCTTATGGTCATGGATGTGTGGCATCAGAGCTGCTGCACGGTGAGTCAGCTCTGTGCTGAGGAGCTCCCTGTGTCTGCCAGACCATCTGCCAGGCCAGGCAGTGGACTTTCTCCACCTGGAGTGGGTTAGCCTGGAAATAGGAAGCTGTCTAAATCTGTACAGCAATGACATGGGATTGCAAATGGTAGGTAGTTTGCAAATGGGTTTCTAGTGAGTTAAAGTTTTAAAAGTTCCACTGCCTATTTTTCTCTGTTTTTCTCATTTTCTCCCAGTCCATCCTGGAGTAATTTTTGTGTTACTGGCCATTCGCAGGTTGGGATGGGATAATTTGTGCAGCTTCAGTCTGAACACTCTGTACAGTCAGAAGCTGGCTGTTCTGAGGTGATTCATCACCTCTTCAAATGGCATCTGACGTGGATGAAGTTCATGGTATTGTACAATATAGCCTTCTCTCTAGTGACTGTGAGAAGAGGCTGTGGACTAATTGGAGATTAATCCCTTGTAAATTTGTTTCTAAAAGTTTTTGGGTTTTTTGTTTGTTTGTCTGTGTGTTTTTCTTGGGGTTTTTTGTTTGTTTTTGTTTATTTTTGTTTTTTGTTTGGGCTGGATTTTTTTAACTTTAGAAAATACATCCTGTGTATCAAAAGGCTGCAGTGTGAGCTTGGTCATCTTAGATCTTAGAAAAATACATATGGAAGAGAATGAGGTCATACTGCATCTGTAAGAAGCCTTGATCATGGCCTGTGTTTTATTGTAACAACCCCAACCACAAGTCACACATATGAGGAAATGCGACTGTGTTAGTGCAGTGTCTTGGACTTATATGTATTTTGTTCTTGAACCCATTTTAGTCTTTTAAAGGTGTTTAAGATCTGTGGTGTGACACTTAAAAAACCGTAAGATCATGAGACAACAAACTGCTGGATTGAGTTAGCGGTCTTTAGAGCTCTCCTAAGAGCAGTGAATGATACTGCTGAAAGCAAAACCCTGAATCTACCTCGTGAAGGTTTTTCCTGAGTTTGAGAATAACAGACTGGGACCTGCTTCCAGGGTTCTGGGTTCAGTCCAGCTTTTCGTCGATTATTTTGTGTTTGTTCATTTTTAGGACAAATTGCTGAACTTACGTGTGTTCCTGTTTCTTTTGTGATTATATCTTTTAAAACTTCATTGACAATGAGGCTGGTATGCTTGGAAGTATATTGTTCTGCTTTTGCCCCCTGTGAAATCTTTGTCTTGGGTTTGTAATACTGGAAGTGGTTGTTTGGAGGTTATGGTGGTGTTCTGGAACGAAAATGGTGATATCACACAGAGATAATAAAAAGAAAACTTGACCTTTTAGTTGGATGATTTGAAAACTTCTTGCTAGGTTTTAATCATAGTTTTAAATTGATTAGCTGAAGCCTCAAAATTTGAATAATCTGTTTTAAACATCCTTTGTGATTGCACTGCTTAATTAGTTTCTTATTTTGTTGGCTTCCACTACTGTTAAAAACAGTAGGCTTGCATTCAGTAAATATAAGTTTGGTATTGAAGTTGTTCATTTTAGCTAATCAGAGGATGTATCATGCACTTCTTCAAACACTTCATTGGAGTCTTTCATTTTGACATGTGCTTGTGTGTCATTAATTTTTATAATCTGGTTTTCTACATGATGATGAACTTCCTAGGTGAGATTTTTATTCAGCTGCATTTGTTTGGAAAGTAGAATAAAATGTACAGTTAAAGATAGCTGTATTGCAAAGCTATGTTCTGATAAATCCCCTTTTCCCTCCTCACTAAAGAATTTGATTAAGAATCTTTTCAGTTTAGCAAATTAATCTTATTAACTTAGTATTTCTGATAAACAGTAAAGCTGATAGATTTCATGTCGTATATGCCTTTTTTTAATCTGTAGATTAAAATGGGGAAAAATAAGCTTTCCTCTTTGGTTTTATTGAGTCAAAGCTTTGTTGGCTCATTGAACTAAATTAGTGGAAAGAACTGAAAGGGAGAAAGATAGGTGGGGTTTTTTCCCTCT
>JAWMRA010000113.1:27620537-27709100 GCA_035584735.1 Pseudotriccus pelzelni
AAAGATAGGTGGGGTTTTATTCCCTCTTGTTTTATTTTTTTTCTCTCTGGAAGAGAGCACCTCTAGAGTTTGAAGTACTGAAATAGTATTTACATCAGATCCTAAGCCACTAACTTTTCCAGTTCAGTTTTTTTACTAAATGCTACCGATCCCATAGTGCAAGGATATATTTCATTCAAATAATGTTAAGAAGTTATTGTGTCTTATCGGCTTAAGTTAAGCAGCCTTACTTTTAATTAGAGTTTCCAGTTAGCTTCCCTGGGATGAGACTTTTGTCCACTTAGTTTTTGATAAGCGAGATGGTAATAAACTGTGGAGCGTTCTGGAATACAGACTGTGTGCAATGATTCTGAGTGCCAGCAGTTCGAACAATTTCAAGTGCAGATAAACTGAGTTTAGAAACAGTGCGTAGTTTTGCAGGGTCATGGTTTATTTCATAATCTTGTTTTGAAAGTGAATTTACACTTTTAACTTCTTCTTGCAGGAAGCATTTTTAATTCAGGCCATGTACTATAAACGTCTTAGCCTCTTAACAGGCTGTACGTGCTCCTACGTCTAGTTTTAGATGGCATAATGGTTTTCAAGATGTCTTCTCCTTTTTCCAGACAAGTGTTTGGAATACGGTTCTGCTTTTTGTATGCCAAAAAATCCCCTCTCAGTGGTTATGCCTACTCTTGTGCTTGGGATCTTTACTGCAGGCTCGTTTTTAAGAGTTCTTGAAGTTCTTTAAGAAAAGCTTTACTGTAATACCTAAATGGAGATAGTGTGTGTGTAGATCTTCCTGTGTAAGAACATACCTTGTCTTGTCAACTGAGACAAGTGTAGGAAATGGATTAATGGAAGTTGATGACATTTTTTTCATGTTCAAATAAGTAATTTGCTTTATGTTGTCTCTGGGCACTAATGGGGAGAAGTAAAAAAGTAAAAGCAGGTTGTAATTGCACATGTCAAGATAAAGATGGTCCATTTCTATATTTTAGTTTAGGAGCCACTTGACTACAAGGAAAATACTGCTAGTGGCAACAAAAGAGGGAACCCAGATCTTCCGCCCCTCCTCCTAACACAAGTGACTCACCACCCCCACCCTCCTTAGAAGCCGAGTTTTTCATCCTGCCTGCAGTGCTGTTACTGACTAACCCGAGGGCAATGTGCTATAATGTACCCCTTCAGCAGAAATGGGCGGTAGGTTGTAAGGCGCAGGGGAAAATGTCCCGCGAGCCTGAATTCTCTCCCTGTCTCTCCCCGTTAGTTTCAGTGTCAAGTATGATGTTGTTTAGACACTGTTGACATTATGGCATGTATACTTTAGGCTTTTACTTGAAATTCTAAATGTTCTCTACCCTGATAATCCTGTTTAAACCAGAAGGGTTGTTATCGTACCATGTTCTGACTTCACAGGGGTCCCAAGTCACTATTGTTGTAACCTGCCCACCAATGCTGGCTAACACTTTCTTGAAGACAACACCAGTGTTCTTCATGGTCTTTAGGAAAGCTTGTTGATTGTGAAGAGCCAGAATTATATGGGGCATAAAGTGAAGACGAGAAAAACATAGGTTTGGGTGATAGTTGAAGGAAAAGTCATCTAAAACTTCGATTTCACTTTTTTCATACAATTATATGGCTCTACAGTGATAGTGGGCTTCATGAGGGTGATCAACACTTGCCAGTATGCAACTGTGTTAACCTGTATGCTGCTTTTGAGATGTTATATTGGCTTGCACTAGTCTCTGTCCTTTAACTGCTGTTTCCTCTGCTGACAGCTACTTGGTGAGGTTATTTCCATGAGTAACTTCAGCTGCTGCTGTGACTAAGTAGAACTTAGTGGGACACAGTGGAAAAAAAAAAATTGTTGTTTTTTGGTTTGTTTTGGGTTGTGGTTTGTTTGTTTTTTTTGTTTTTTTTTTCAAAGGATTGGGCCAGGCACAAATTCTTTCATTGGTATCCTCTGATGACTACAAAGGGTTAAGATTCGGGTCTCTGAACAGTGAGATCTGTGGGGAGATGTGTTCTTTAAAGAGCCTAAATAAGAAAATCAGTTTTCTTGCCTGGCCATTAGAAAAATTGAGTCCCAGCCAAAAGGATGTGTGATGCAATAGGACATTAAAATGTGAGTAACCCAGGGTAAGACATTTTGTTGGCAGAACTTGTTTTCATTTTTGCTGGCAAAAGGTGCATCTTTTAAATGTTAATCCACATCAGAGAGAGAAAGGCTTTGTTCTATGCCTGGTATGCACTTCAAAGTGCATACTGCTAGTTTTCACGGTTCTGACAGCGAGACAGGAAGCATGCTGTTAATTCACGTTGGCATCAGAGTAGCTGTCTGATAGGCAAAATCCCTACTTTGTAGATGTTGATGTCTTGATAAAAGGGCCTGGTATGAGCATGTCTTCTTTGGGGTTTCAGAATAGGAGTGTAAGAGTTTGGAGTTGCTCTTAAATTGTGACAGTGATGACTTTGAAAGTGTTGCATGTTGGTGAATTGTATACCTTGGTGCCACTGCTTTCCGGCTTGGCATGAAGCTGGAAGTGAAAGAGTTAAATGTGAAAGAGCTGCCAAGCCCAGCCTTGATGTTTGTGGTCGTAGGCTTTCCTATTACACTCCCTGAGCTCTTCTCTGCTGTTGGATCAGATATTTCACTTCTTTGGAAGTAGCTTGCTTAGCACAATCAACTATGCACAAATGCAGCAAGGGCATGACTTTAGACTTCTGAGGAGAGTTAGTTGCAGGCCACTAAATGCAGATTACTGAAATTTGGAAAGTGTAAAAAGGAAATAACATGATTACTTTTGTTAATGTGATAGGTTTCTGTGGTGGTAAAGTTTCGTTATTCTTCTGCTCCTTTCTGCACAGAGTTGCAGGTGCTGGTTGCGCACAGTGCATAAAATCTTCTTCATCTTCTGCACTACAGTTTAGTTCTCTGAAACTGGGGGATTAGTGGTACCAGAAGGTATAAGAACATTTGCACATGCTTTTCTGAGGAAATGGAACAAGGAATGCACAATGTCTGTAAGGTTACTTGAGACAACACATAACTTCACTTCTACTTTCAGTAGAAGAAAACAAATACAAATGTACTCTTGAGATAGCCTAAGCTAGAGGTAACTTTTAGATGGCTATGATGCCAGTGCCATTCTGGGGCTGTGTTGTGTAGCATGGTATGTGTCCAGTGGCTATGGGAAAGTTCCATGTGCTGGTTTGCCCTGGAGTAAGCTTCGGATGTCTCTGACCAGCTTTTAAAGAGACAGGGCGACAAGCCTGTTAGTCCTCGCAGGCTCTGTCAGTTTTAATAACTTTAAGTAGAGTTGGCCTGAGTGCTTGATATGAATCATCATCGTAAAATAAGAACCACCCTTCTTTTTTCTCCCTCCTGCTCCCAAAATACACATATAATCATAGAATCATTTAGGTTGGAAAAGACCTCTAAGATCATAGAGTCCAGTCATTAACCCAGCAGTGCTGACTTCACTACTAAACTGAACACAGGGGCCCAAAACTGAACAAAGGATTTGAGGCATAATCTGACTCAGTGACTGACTGCAACTGGAAAAGAACTTCTGCTGGTGATGCTGCCTGACTGTGATGCAGATGAGCTCAAGCTGAATTGAATTCCAGTACTTGATCATCAGCACCATCTCTCTCCCTAGTGCCTCCTCCACTTTTCATTTTTCCTCTTCTGCTTCTTTCTGTTGTATTTAGACCAGGGGAAAAATGTAATTTTTGCAGCATGCCCTGGAAGTTTGTGGGTTTGGATGGTGCTGACCAAGTCTTTAGATGTGGGACTGTAAGAGATTGCTGATCACCCCTGTGTTTACTATGCCTTAGAGCATTGCTCCAATAGATCTATCTTCATGTCATGGGACAGAGGTGGCCTCTTGTACCAGAACAATTAATATTTTACAGTGGTCCCCAAAGTGTGTGACCAAGTGGGAGAGCATGATGATCCACTGAGATGCAGGAGAAAAATATTGTAACTATTATTTTTTTCTTAAAACAAGCAAAAACCCTACCACCACCACCAAAAGAACCGAACACATTGAAATTAAGTTGTGCCCTCTCACAGTCTGAGTCAGAGGTTCCCATGTTGTGTAGATCCTATGAAAATGTCTTGCAAAAGAGAAGGGTGTTCCGGAATGCAGAGGGGCTCACAAGGGCATCCTCACCTGTTTGTTCACTTCCAGTGTATTGCAGTTCACCTGTGCCTAGTTAAGTGGATTTATGTATTATATTGTCTAGTTTTAGTTAAACTAATCCTTAAGAAATAGACAAGTAGCTTAAAAATTCCCTCAAAGAAACTGAATTTCAGGTAATACTAGTAATAGTTGCACAAGTAAACTATAAGAAAATGGCAGAGCCTACACTACTCTTATCATGAGCTCTTTCATCAGGGAAAAACAATGACAGTCTAATTGGATGCAATCAATGATGTTTGAAATCCAGTCATACTCAATTCAGTACTTCTAAAAGATTCATTAAAATTAAATTTTTAGAAGCCTCTTTTGAGGAAAGCAAAAGCAGAACATGAAAACCCACATACCATTGGGAAACACTTGTTTCTCCTGCTGTGGAAAAATGGCTGAGATAATACACAAAAAGCAATATGGGAGCAAACTAAAATGCATTCCTTTTAAAGACTCACAGAAGACATTGCCAAAGACTTGAAAAAACAGGTATTAGAAGAAACTGCTTAGCGTGAGACGCTTGGTATGCAGTTGTATGGAAATACAAATGTTTCTAACATATCTCTGCTTAAGGAGTTTGCCAGATTCTGATCTGATAATGAAATACACTGACAACTACTTAACAGCACAGTGGTGCACAGAAGTGCACAAAGTGCTATAGAATATCATCAAGGGGGTTAACTGTGTAAACACAAGACTTTTAAATAGAATTTTTACAATAATTTGTAATGAGGTGGGCAGTGACCATGAAAATCTTTTGCACCACAGCAAAGCTCAGTGGTTATTTCATGGAAAAGGGTTTAAATAGTTGTCAGATTTCAAGGTGAATTATGCTTTTTTTGCTTTTGCAAAAGGTCCAGTGTTCTGAATTTGCAGACCTTTCCGGTGATGGCGTGTGGTTGTCAGTAGCATGGTATCGACATGTTGTTTAATGGTATTGTTTAAAAAATAAACACGTAAATATAACCAATGTGTGTCTGTAACTATATGTGCTTGTTGGGTGTGCATGCTCAATATTTTGTTTCCTGATAGGGTTTATGATCAAAGAAGTTTGTAGACCAGTATATTACAGGTTAAAGCTAAGGTTTAAAGGCATGCCCTGAAGCTTAAGAGCTACCAGCTGATAGGCAGCAAGTCTGGATATACTCTAAAAAATGAGTGTTGTTCGAATAAGAGCGCTGATTTCTGCTATGCATAAGATATGCGGTGTGATGCACAGCCTCCATGGCATTGATCAAGGGTAGGTGGCTGAAGCTGCAAATCAGGGCTGTGCTTGCTGCCTTTTGGCTTCACAGCTGCTCCATCAAAACACTGTCCTAGTTTTATCAATCAGCTTTAGCTGTAATTACAAGTCTAACCAGATAGAGTTCTTAATTTGAAAATAATTAGAGTAACATTGTTAGTATTGGTTTATTGCATCTAGCAGGGAGGCTGGGAGTAGGGGTCGTGAGTTCTGCATTGATGCAGCTGAGCAGCTATGTGGGAGTTACTGAAATTTTCAGCTTCGTTTCCATCTAATGGGCAGAAAAGTCTGCAGATAATTTTATTAGGGTTACTGGAATTTTCTGCCTTTCTTCTTTCAAGACTTTTACATAAAAAATACCTTAAGATTATAACAGATTGCTAGGAATATACAATAATCCTATATAATAGGAAGCAGCAGTGAAAGAAGCATTTGCAGCTTTCTTGAAAAATAAAGCTTGTCCTTTCCTCCCCACCTTTCTTGGGGTACTGTATGAACGACTGTGTTCAAAACCAAGGGCTTCTGGTCCTTTCTTCCACCTCTTCTTCTACTTGCATTGCAAATACGCCCTGCTAAAGAAATCATAGCTTGATTGCTGGGGAGATGAGTGTCAAGACCAGGTTGTGAATTATTTAAACTGCTGTGAATTGTGGCAGAAATAGTGTATAGTGCTGGGTCTTGCCTATGTCAGCCTAATGCTGACTGCTGCTTTGGCTTATCGAGGTCCAGGCTATTTTGCTTTCCAAGGCACCATAATGAAGTAGCTTGGTTAAGGGCTGCACTCTGAAGTTCAAACCTTAGCTGATGGGGCAGGCTTGTTATAACACCATCTCTGGAATAGTTTGGTTGTGCTTTTTAATTCTGGCTTTGAAAAGCATTTAGCATTCTGCTGGACTTTGATTAGTCAGCATGCATGTGTATATATTTGAAGAGCTAGTCTTAAAAATAGTCTTGTTTCAATGCTAATTGATTTCCTGGAGCGACACTTCTGAAGGCCACATGCTAGAAATGAAGTGCACCCTCTGCCTGGGGACAGTGACCCAGAACGACCTGGCGTTCACCAGAGTGAGAATGCGCACACAACCAGTCTCCTCGCAGCAGTTGCCATGCAGCATGTTCACGCGTGGCTTACCTCAAGAGAAATGACTTAACCTTCCTGTAGCTAGAGTAAAACTATTGCATGCACTTAGCTTAGCATCGTGCTGGCTTCAGGCTGGCCTGTCTGTGGGGCACAGGAGCTTACATGCTGTAACCTTGCTCTGCAGACTGGGGCTGGTGCTGGTGGCAGGGCTGTAAGTTCTGTCCTTAGATGTGTTCAACACGAGCATAGCACTGGGACACAGCACAAGAGGTTGGCTTCATGCTCTTTGTGCTGTTGTGTTTCTTTGATCCCTTCTTTAGATTGCCAAGTAGCTCTCATGCTCCTTGGCTATGGGGTTTTAGGAGTTGCATGACTTGATGAAAGTTGTGTGCTGCTGCTGACCCCAAATTCTTACACCTGTGAACCCACCATTCCCCAGTTGTCTAAATTCATTCAAATACAGGAGGCTTGAAGTCCATGTAAAAAGGAAAATTAAAAGAACCTCTGAGAGAATTGGTGTATTCCTTCTATTTGGAAGGAGGAATGCTGGTATTTGGTGAACTGGTTTATGAACTAGAGGAAAATAAGGCCACCTTAGCCTCCTCTTCTCCCTAGTCATTGTGCAATCTCCATGTATGCACTGAGGTTTTCAAAACCAGGCTGGGTAACAGCCTGAGCTGGCCCTTCTTTGAGTAGAAAATCAGACCACGGACTTCCTGGGATTCCTTCCAGCATGAATTTTCATTTCATTTGTGTTGCTGAGAATCAGCTACCACATGCCCATGTTCACATGGATGTTCCAGTTCTGGAAGATGTGATGTCTTCCCGTGGCAAAGACTGAGTGAGATTAAAGTGGAACTAAGCCTTCATGAAGTTTTCCCTTTTGGATTTCCATAAATGAGAGCAGTGCATTTCAGCTCTAGGAAGAAATTAGTTCAGTGATATGTCTAACAAACCCTATGGATTTGGGTTTCTTTCTGACATAAATGTGGGTTAGATTTGGGAGCGGAGAAGAAAGGGCAAAGATTACAGAAAGGTGAAGAGCCAGAGATGAATCTCGTAGAAGTAGAGGAGATGAATGGAAGCCTTATCTTTATGCAGGAAAGAAAAACAGTGTTTCTATACATAGAAAGTTACTGCCTCTGAAGTGGGTAGAGTTTGTTCTTTTAAAAAAGGATAATCTGGGAACATGTGTCTTTTGAAATCTCGAGCTTGGACCATATGCTATTAGAAATATGTGTCTTCGCTATATAAAAAATTACTAGGGTATGTATGTAATCTATATTTAAATTTGGGCACCTCATTCATATGAGAAAAATCTTAGCATAGGTAAGGTTTAAGCTGGTATTCTCTTACTACAGCTGGTTGTGAAAAATACTGAAGTTTCTCTACCTTAACCAGCTACCAAGACAGCATATGGCTTTATGCTTTACTTGGAAGCTAATTCTGCCTCAGCAGTAGCTCCACTTTTCTTGCTTAATCTAGTGTGGAAGTAGCATGCACTTTCATGGCTTTCTGACGCCTTTTGGAAACTGAGTTGAATTAAAAATGTGTCTTGCAAAATTTTTTCTGTGCTGATATTCCCCAGTTATCAGGGGGATGGAGAAGAGTTAGTGGAATTTGTGCTCTCAGCCCTGGAGGGCTTTTCAGCAGTCTTATCCAACTGCACCCTAAGCAAATCTGTAATTGTTGGGGCTTTGTATTGTGAGAACTGAATTGGTGGCTGCAGGGATAGGGAACTTATGTTGCTTTCCTTTTGTTTTTTCCCCTTGTGTGCTGGATTTGCTGTCTGCTTTGTTTTAATTTCTCTTTTCATTGCATTTCTGTAGTAGGGAAGAAAGCCCTGTTCAGATTCTCTAGAATATTTTATACTTGAATGACATCAGGTCAGTGTATGTGGTATTAGCAGAAAGAACCACGACTAATGCCACATCATGTGGGTCATACTTCCTTCTCGCCCTTTAGAAGTAGTTCAGTGTGGCACAGTATCTGTTTAAATACATTGTATAGTGCTTTATGCATACTGTGGCAAGAACCCTTTTCAGAGATGTTCGTTCCCCTGTCCCTGATCAGCCCCAGCTCTGTTTTTCTGACTGCATGGATGGGCATGTTTGGTGTCAGTACTTGATGCTGGCAAAGGCTGCTTGCTTTCCTCCCTTGTGTCAGAGCTTAGAGATAGTAACTCCTTGCAGTGGGCCATACCATGTATGTAAATGGCTTTTTATCTGTTCCCTCTCTGTGACATCTCCCACGATAAACACCCCCATACAGACTGTGCTAGGATGGTTCTTGCAGTTTGATTAAATGCTGCATGTGTATGAGTGTCAGTGGATTATACTGGATTCTTATCCAGGGCCCTCAGCCTCACTTTGCACTTAAGGGGATGGTGGCTCTGAAATGTATACTTCTTAAAATTTATTTTCAGTTAAGGGGAATGATTAGAAATTTGGAGGTGGATAAAACGGGGACAGATCTAAGAAGAATATTTGTAGACTCTTTGTTCTAGCTGTAGCACTGGATACTTGTGGTTTGTTTTTTCTATAGAGAAAGTTAATGTCCTCTTTTGCACTTCATTCATTACATAGCAATGGGGTTAGGAAATAGTAGCACTAAAATAATAGGAAAACAACCCATGATATAAAGGCAGAGACTTCATAGATGGACTAGAGACAAAATCTGTTGTATCTGGATGCTGTCCAAGGTGTATGTCAGAAGAAAGGAGAGAACACAGAATGGGCATTTGTTAAAAGTAGCAAAATGATTGTCATCCCTGTCCAACGCACACTGTCAGTTTGAAGTAAATCCAGTCCTCCTGTTCTACTCTGGTCCGGATTTTCAGAGGTGAAAGATACTAATGTGTTCCACCAAGATACAGGTTTTTGAGGGAACATGGCGTGTGCATCTGACTTGGAAGAGGGCAGGAGTGGAGAGCCACCTCCTGAGCTTGAAACAGTGAGGCATATTCTCTTCCCAACCCACTGAACTAAATGCTTCGTGTCTGGCTCAAATGTAAGACATGAGATAGGGAAACTCCTAGCAGAGTAACCAAGGGGACAAAACAAATGTTGAACATTAGAAGTAAACAAAGCTAAGACTGCCTAGGAACTTCAGACTCCTCCAGCATGAGTTCCTGTACTGTAAACCTGGCTGCCCATTGCTGCTTCACAGCAGTTTGTTGCCAAGACTCCTAAAATGAGCAGTGCCGAGGTGCTGTGCCTCCCAGGACTCCTGGAGCCCAGGAAAGCGTGGTTCTGGGTATGTGTGGTGGCTCCTCGTGTGGGGCAGAATCCTTTGCCACGTGCTGCAGCGGCCAGAACAGCTTCCTTGGAAAGGCTGTCTGGACAGCTGAACTCTCTTCTTCTTTTGTCACCTCTGTGGATCTGTGTCAAGAGCACATACTCCTTGTTTGTCGGTGGTGTGGGATCATGACACAAGAGTTTTAGTAGTACAAAACCCAGGGTTTTTTCCTTTCTTTGGAAAAGAGGGTGATCTTGTGGTTAAGAGTCTCTTGCCAAGAGCCTGCTGTGTGTCCATGAGCAGTTTGCATGTGCTCAGATTTTCCAAGAGAGGCCTCAGATTTTCCGGCTTCGTTTTGGTATCATTTTCCATTTGTTTTTTTGTTGTTTTTCCCCTTCCCTCTCAAAACTGCTCTTTATTGAAAGTTTCGCTTGAAGTAGCAGATGCCTAGAAATTATCAGATTCAGTGCCAGGGTTTCACTGAATTGAAGCACCCAAAATCTATAGCTGTCTTTGGAAATATAGGCCTTCATTTCACTGTTTGCTCATTCCCACCAGAGGGACTGTATGTCCTCTCTTTATAAAATATTTGAAAGGCACTGTAGGAGTGGCACTGTGTGTTTAAGCAGCATGACAAAGATGCCTTGCATGTGTAGGAATTGTATTTTTCCTTGGGGATGTTGTCCTGAAAGTCATTAGAATGAGAGGGAAACCCACAGATGGAAAAACTTTCCTGTCAGCTGGTAAATTAAGAATAATGTGGCCATATTGCTGTTGGTTGGCTTCAGTTAAAGAAGGTGTTGCCATTTTGCAGGTATGTCACTGGAGCGCTCGACCAACTCAATTGCCTCACGTGCTCGACTGTGTGAAAGGGAGGAGGAAGTCATGGCTTGTTTTGAGAGAGCGTGCGTCATTGCCCAGGTGTACTTGCAGGAGCTTGAGAAGGTAAGAAGAAATGTGCTCAGGGTGTTCCTGGTGGCCTGGGTAGAATTTTCCGGGGTTTGACAGCAGAAATGGAAAAATGATGGGGAAATGTCATGTGGTAAACCATGATCATAGACAGAATGAGAACAAGCTGGAAGGAGTGAGATGTGTCAGTAAAATCAGTTGCAGAACAGCAGTTTAGCTGTTTTACCTGTGGTAAAACACCAAATGCTTCAGATATGCTCAGGTTGTATCTCAAGTTTAGCTTGTACTAAGGAGGGACTACAAACTTACGTGGCAAGTGCTGGCATCAATGTGTATCATTTACCTGCTGTATCAACGATACACAGTAGTGGATATTGAGATCCCTAACAAGCTGAAAGAAACCTTTTTGGGTCAGCCATAGCAGTTTAATTGCCAGTGCTTTACCTTCTTCAAGTGAACCAGGAGGAATCTAGATCATTCAGAACCTACATCCCCCATCCCTGGAAGTGTTAAGGCTAGGCTGGTTTGTGCTCTGATCAGCCTGTTTTAGTGAAAGGTGTCGCTGCCCATGGCAGAGGGGTTGGAGTTAGGTGATCTTTAAGGTCCCTTTCAACCCAAGCCATTCTATGATTCTATGATTAGTAGCAAGTAACTGCTTAGTCAGTGGTTGGCTGGGATGCTGAGCAAGACGAGTACTGTGAGCCCTCCAGGGAGCCATGCAGGTAACATGAGCCACTGATTTGCTGGGTACATGCTTAGAGGTCTCTGACTCTGCAGCTTTGCCAAGCTGATTTTACAGGACATATCATGTACTTTCATACCATTCCTTTGCCACATGTTATGGTTGATATCAGCTGTAGTGAGGGCAATGCATGTTATCTGTTCTCTAACTTAAAGGCTTTTGGCTTTCTGACCAGGTATGTCTGCTCTTCTCAGTAGCAAAGGTGTGTTTCTGTTTCAGGTTTTGTTTTTAACTGCATTGAAACAAGAACAAATGAGTTTAGTGCATGTATAAAAACTCATTAAAAAAGCCAGCTAACAAATTGACTAGTCTTGTTTCTTTGCAGGAAAAAAATGAATGGCTTTTTTATTTCAAATTAAGAAGTGTCCTTCCATTGTTGGAAGGATGAGTTCCTGCCAGCATTGGATGCTAAATTTTTTTACTGGCAGCTTGAATCTGCAAAGAAGTGAAACAGTTTGAACTGTGATTCATTCACTTAGAATCATAGAATCAGTAAGGTTGGAAAAGACCTCTGAGATTATCAAGGCCAGCCATTAATGTAGCACTACCGTGGTTCACCTCTAAACCATGTCGCCAGGTGTGATTCCACCTGTTCCCTGGAAAGCCTGTTGCAATGTCTAACCACCCTTTCAATGAAGAAATTCATCCTAATAACCAGTCTAAACCTTCCCTGTCACGACTCGAAGCCATTTCCTCTTATCCTGTCGCTTGTTACCTGGGAGGAGACCAACCCCAATGTCACTACAGTCTCCTTTCATGTGATTGTCTTCTAGACATAGAGACAAGGATGCAGGAGTACTGATAGATGTACTAAAAGTTCATATCCCTTCTCCAGTCCTAGATGTAAAACCCTGCTTTGGAGAGTTCACACAGGGCAACTTTTAGCAATGAAAGCTGCTTGTTACTAGTAAGAAAACAAAAGCAAGAAGGATTTGATAGGAGAAACAGGAAAGGGTAAGATTCTTCCATCAGTACTCCTGATGGCTTACTAATTCTTTGCAAATATTTATGTTACATAAAGCTGAATATACCTACTCAAACATTACATTAATATTTCTGGGCAAGATGCTGGATCTCTGTAGTCTGAGTAGTACTTCTGAAGCGGTTCATGTTAATGTGTGGCCTTCTACTTACTTTAATAAAGGAAAGTAATAAGTGATGATGTTTCGAAATTCATATTGCATGCAGAATATTTCATGAAAGTCATTGTATAGTTTATTTTAAAATTGACTTTGAAAGGTTTTTGAGTATTTAATGAAGGGAAGTTTTCAAGTAGTCTGAAAGGAATCTGATGGCAGAAGCTAATATTTTACTGTTGTAGATGTCTGTGGCTCATGAGGACCTGACTGGTTCAAACAGTTGTCTTTAATCCCAGATGTTTCTTTCCTCCCCTCACAGACCTTAAACAACACACATTCAAGGAGTATGAAGGGCAGCAACATGACTTACTCCGAGTTTGAACTTTCCTACTTTCTTGAAGCAGCTCTACAGAGTGCCTACGTGACTCATTTAAAGAAGGGGTAGGTGGATGCAGGTGTTAATAAAAATAATATTTTACGTTTTGTCTCAGAACAGATAAAGGCTTATTTTTTTCTTATATGTTCTGTTGCGACTTTTTTGCTGCTGACTCACCTCAAGCTCCCTCAGTCTCCTTCCCTGTTCTCCTCCGTTAAGAGTCCTAAGCCTCTTTTTCCAGACCCACAGGTAGGGTGGAGTAAACAATTTTCTTGTCTTGCCTCAGCTCTGCTCCCTGTGGAGATGAGGGGAGTTAGATCATAAAGAGAGAGTAGAATTTACACGGCTGTGTGCTCTTAAAGTGTGCTGCCACAGGGCCTGATTTAGAGTTCAGTGAAGTCTTACACGTAGTTTCTTCCATTTATTTCTGTGTTTAAGTTCTTAAATGACCCAATCAGTGCCCCAAATCTGTGTAGTTTTACTATGGAGAATACATGCAGGAACAGTGTTACTCTGTGGTATTTATTATGCCTCTGAAATACAGCTCCCAGTTGAACTTTAGAAGGGTGAGAGGATGTGGTATTTGCAAGCCTACAGTGAATTTCACCTGTGGAAAAGCTTCTCAAGAACAGCAGAAAAGGCAGAGTAAATTGCCACTTCCCAAGGCCTCAGTGACGGCACACTGTTCCCTAAACCAGGCCATGCATTCAAAACATAATCAGTTCTGGTTATCTGATGGAGAAATTGTCATGTGGGAGAGTGTCTCTTCCACATGGGTAGTTGTGAGAGTCCATCCTTTCCTAGTCCTGTCCTTGCACCATAGTATCCTATTTATTCTTAAGGAATCAGATACTGAATTTCTTACTGCAAACTATCTTTGCAAGTATTTAATTTTGGCTTTTTTTACCTGCTGAGTAAAATGGAGAAAAAAGCAAAAACAAGAAAAATTTGAAAGATTTGAGAACCAGGAAAAAAAAATCCCAGCAAAAATCAATTTATTTTTTTCTGTAGAAAATTTGTACCCTTTTTTGATTCTATTGGAGGAGGGTTGCTTCTTGTTTTGGGATTTTTTGCAACTTTTTTATCTTCCAAGAATTACTTTAAATACTACTGTGAATAGCCACTGTTTCTCATTCTTTTATTAAAAGCCTGCACATACAGTGAAGCTGTACCCTGAAGCTATCCATGAGAGGTGCCTTTAGGTAAGCCTTGTTTAACCCGACGGCTTACAAAAACCCAAAGCTCTGTGTTGTGAAGTGACCCCTTTAGTCAGGCAAGTACAAGGTCACACATAAAGAAAGTATGGACTTAAAAAGCAGAGTCTTAGTATCGGCTTGACAGCAGGGGTTAGGTATGTGGTTTTCCCAGGTGAGCTGGGGGTTGACCAGCTGTGGCACAGCATGTGCTTTCCTAACCTTTTGTTGTTCTCGTGGCAAACAAAAAGCTCAGGTCTTGCCAGTAAGCTCCTTAACTATGTAATAAAATAAAATCTCATTTAGAACATACGGCACTGATGTCCTCTAGGCGCCTTTTGAATATCAAACTCACTCGTGTTCATTTTATTCAGCAGCATTTTAAATTCAGTCTTCATCAGTGATGAGTTCAATATATCTAGTGGGATGTTCTGGCTACTACTGCGGGCCCTGCTTGCTCTGTTCCCATGTTATTTTAATGATAGCCTTAAAAAAACCCAACAAATCCCCCCCCATAAAACTCCTAACAGAAACAACCCACAAAAAACCCTACAGGAAAACAATTTGAAGCAAAATACAGGTGTGAATTATGCAGGGCTTTGATTATAAGTTGAATTGCTGCAATAGCAGCAAAAATGTTCTCTGTAGCTGTCTCCTGATGAAAGAGCATCAGGAGTGCAGTGGAGCTTCTGTGGCTGAGATGGGAACGGAATCCTATGTGCTCCTCACCTGCTGCGGTACAAGCGAGAAGGGCCAGCCAGAAGTGGAAGGTTTGGTGGGATAAAAGGAGCCCAGTGGGACACTACAGGCTGTGTGTGCTGCTGCAGCTGATACTAATGTGTGCTTCCTGCCACGAGAGGGCATAAGCAGCACTGGAATATATTAAGAAAAGAGGATGGAAGTCAGAAGAAGCTTCTTAGGATGCTTCATGAGTGTAATAAATTTCTCCAGCTGATATTGAATAGATCAGAGAAATGCTTTTGTTCTCCTTATTGCTTCCAGCATGTTCTGGTAGGAAATAAGCCTTGGATAATGACGGCTCAAGCTGTTAGGGGTAGGTCCTATCAGGTGGGATATCCTTCCCCAGTTGGCACATGTGTACAAAAGGAATATAGTGAGTGCTTTGTTCTTGTCTCAGCATGTAGAAGAGCTGGGGGATACAAGTGGTGATGTTATGCTTTTGTTCCTGCTGGCAGGAACAGACGTTATCTTCTTGGAGCATGGTCAGGGATGCCCTTTTCTCTTGCAGCGTGCAGTGGAAAGAAGCCACCAGCATGAAAGAAAGCTCTGGTCTGCCCTTCAGGTGTTGAGCTGCCAGCTGTAAGGACCAAAAAGTCTTGCAGCTGTACAAGTCCCAGATGCTTTTAATAAGATGTTAACTTAGAAACATTGTGTTGCTGAAGACACATTTCCTGCAGTTGTTTTCCCTGCTACAACCCAAAAAAGCCTTCTGTTATTCTTCCAGTGAGCAGTGTAGATACTGTGGATGCAGAATATAGGCTGTAGTACTGTAGGAGGCAGCTAGTTGTCTTCCGTGTTAGCACCTGCACTAGGTTTTGGTTTTTGCTTGTTTGGATTTTTTTTTTAGTGAAGATTAGGCTAATTTTTTGCTGCTTTTTCTATCACAGTATTGAACAGGTATTACCACTTCTTGCTATTATGGGGTCTTTGGTCAAGATGATTGTAGTATTTTCAAGCAGGCTTCACCTGTGTGAAGTAATGGATGTATATACTGCTCTCATATTTGCAGTTGAAATATGCATGGAATTCCACAGGCAACACAAAGTCAGCTTCCTAGAGGATGTGCTTGGTTTTGTAAGCTCTAGATGGGACACTATTGAAGAAAAAGAATTTCTGAAAAATTATTATTAAGCATTTATCAGAGCTCGGGTTTCCATATGACCTCTCAAGTTAGGACCTAAATTACTTTGGAAAACCCTGGCAAAAATACCTAATAGGGAAGGCTTACATAGTTTTTTCCTCTTTCTTTCTGTCAGTTTTCTAGAGTGCTTAGTTCTCTTTTGGAAATTTTGTAGGCTTCTGTTGCAAGGACACTTTGAAAGTGTAACTTCATGTATATGTAGTTTCACAGTAGTATCTAGTGTACAAAGGCAGGTAGGACAATCTCTGCTGGACTGTTTTTCTCTTCTGAGGAATTTATGTGGGTTTTCTTGACATTTATCTCCTCTTCAGTCATCGCAGTCTAGCACCTTATCCAGGACACTGCAGCTGGTAATTTGGAACAGAGTCATCCTGTTGACTGGATGGATCTAAATAAGTGCTAAGCTTTTGTTTTTTATTGGGTTGGGGTTTTTTTCAGTGCCCCTCTCTGTTAGACAGGCTGCCATTAGGAAACTCTAATGTGCTTTGTTGTACTTACTTGTTATGTCTTGTATCTTATTTGTAGGAATCTGAGGCTCACTTCTTCAGATCTTTTGTGTCTATGCATGAACAGCTGTTTAAGGAGAGGGTATGATTTCTTAGAAACCTGGGTGAGATGCAAAGATGCAAAAGGAGGTGGGCAGAGGCAGTGGTGTTGCTGCTGTTTCTGTGCTTTGGGTACAGCTTTACCCTTGAGAGGTGACTGCAAAACTGCCATGTAATCTTCTCAAGATGGTCTGTTCCGCGTGTTAGCAGCTAATTGTTTTAGCAGTAAATCAGTGGGGATAAGAATATGATCTTCTGGTGTCTGTTGTTGGGGGACTATCTTTGCAGACCTCTGTGCCCTCTGGTTTATTGTCAATATTCTTCCCCGTAAATTTGCATAGAAAACAGTGTATTTCTTTCTTTCCTTGTATCTTAAAATGTTGTGTATAGTGTTAGCCAAACTATGTGGCATAAATGCAGTATGACTGCTTTGATACATGGGCTGGTAATTAATTACTCTGTATTAACAGGGTACATGTACAAACAAAACATATTTTCATGCCGAGCTGGACTGACTGGACTCTCAGGGTGCTCTTTGTCACAGTTTTTGCCCATGATTGTCTGTGTTCTTCTTTATTAGATTAGCTGTGACTGAATCGTAAATTGCATTTCATCATGGTTTTTCTAAATGGCACTCTGGCCACTTCTGTGGCTAAACCAAGGCAGTTTAATGATCATGTGCTTTTCCATTCATGTTCTTCCTCATTTATTTTTCTGGTGTCTTAGCAGTACAATAGGGGCTTATGGACTCTTCCAGCTCATTTGATTTCCATGATCTGATGTTCACTGATGCCATGGCTTGAGGCAGCAGTACCTGAGATTTCCAGGAAGTTTTCTATCCAGGTTCTTCGGAGGCTCAATATTTTTTAGTTTCTGAACTAGATAAGATCAGATGGATTTACCAGGGGTTGGCAGAGGTTTTATGTTTGAATCCTCATCCACTCATCCATGTACATGTATTTCTCTTCAAATATATACTTTTTTGTTAACCTCTTTAGGTCCTAATTAAAAAAAAAAAATCTCTTCAAGTGCACAGCTAGTATATAAAGGACATACATTAATGGGACAGTAAGTTCCTTATTATAAGTAGAGCAATTCATTTGCTCAAAATTAAATGTATGCTCAGATGGTCTCCTGACGTGGAACAGTTAAATGTAAAGACAAGCTCCTGTAGTGAGGTATGTTTGCAGAATGCTGGCAGATGTGCTTTCTCTCGTGTCATGGCTCAATGATGTTCGATAAAGTTCAAAAGCCGCCAAATTAAATCCTCAGTCCTGTAGAACTGGTATCGTTGTCAGATGCTCTGCATGTTACAGAATTGGGAACTCGGAGAGTGGAGTGGGTGCTCTTTGATAGAACCCCTGACCACACGAGCATTTATCTAGGAGGTGGTGAGTGCTGGGTGCTCCTCCTGTGCTGCCCATTTTGCTCTCCTAGCTTTTGTTGTGAAAGCATTCCTAGGCATTTTCCGTGTGCTGCCCATTTTGCTCTCCTAGCTTTTGTTGTGAAAGCATTCCTAGGCATTTTCCGTGTGCTTAATGGTTTCAGCCCTGGCAGTTTGTTATTTATTCTTTCGTTCACTTCAATGTGTTGATATTCCTTCCTTTTCTTCTTCCCTTCTCCCCAGATTAAGGTGTTTCTGCCATGAGGCTTAATGTGGTTTATGGCCTTGCCTAAAAAGTGGAACTGTAACGGCGCTCTAGTTCTCAGGGAATGAAAATGTCTCTTTTTATCACATTCTGTAGGTTTTTCATCTCTTTAGTATGTGCCAAATGTGAAATTAATTGGCTTTGCAAGTGGTCACTAATCTTCTTTCTCATGGTAGTTAATGCAATTCATAAGCACTTTATTAAGACAAATACCATTATACTAACAAGAAATTTGAACATATGCGTTTTTGAAAATGTTACAGAACTGTTATACATCATAGCTCTTCTGTCCAGCCTCTTAAGGAGCCCACGGATGCATGGGAAATACTGGTAGTTTTCAATAACCAAGGAGAGCAGTTGGGAATGTGTATTTTTTTGAGATGGTGGAAATTTATGATTTTGTCTACTAGTAAATACTATGTGAATAGTTCCATTGGATTTGGTGTCGCTACTCATGCATAAATAACACATGCTTTATTGCTTTCCTTGATTGAAAGTCCTGTACTACATCTTTTTGGGTATAATCTATTCTAGACCCATTCAAAAGCACATGGTGTCTTGACCCTGTAATTGGAGAGTGTGCTGAAGTGTTAAAGTCCAACTTAAAAAAAATTCTTGAGCTTTTTCCCCTTGATAAATTCAAAGTACATGTTTTACTGAGGAGAAAGTGAACGGAAAAAAAGAAAGACAACATCTGACTTTCTCTGTAGAGGCAAGTCTCCAGTGTTTTTGCTCTTGCCCTACTTTCTTGCTTTGTCCGTACACTGCTCACAATTAGGTAATCTACAGACTACCTCACAGTTTAAAATTGAGATGAGTATTGAAGTAAGGCCATGTGCATTTGGATTTTGTGACTTGATGACCACAAGCTTTAGGGTGGCATTTTGTGTAGGCAAGATTCATGATCATTTTGTATCCCCCTGCCCTCCAAAATAATTACCTTTTATTTTCATCAGATGTTTGCCACTGATTCTGGAGTGCAAGAAGGTTTGCAGTACGTGAAAGTAGGCACAAATGCAGTCTGTACTGCTTACCTTCAAAATTTAATCAGTTTGACAGAAAAGATTGTTAAGGCTTTTTTTAAATGAATTTTAGCTATCTTCTGCACAGAAAATTCTCCTGGATAAGATAAAGTGGCAGTTAATATACCAGTACAACTGCTTATTTCATTTTCTTGTCCAACATTGCTCCTTTTCTGATAACATGTATTTCTTTGGGTAGCTTCCACCCTGCAATGAATGTGCATTGAACCATTTTGCAGTTACCGTGGTGGTAGGGCCATGTCCTTATCTTTGAACAGCTTATAGCCTGACAGTGTGTTAACTAGCATGTACAGTGTTTAATCTTTCCTCCCTGCATCTTTCTGAGTGCACAGATACATGATTAAGATACCATTTGGCAACTAGTCAGCTTTAATTGCTCATGGTGTATGCAGAGTAATGTGTACTAGGGAGTTTTTTAATTTTTTTTTTTTTTTAGCCTAACCCTGTTATTGCAGGTTAAGCTGTGCTTGCAGACAGTTAACACAACTTAGCTGCCTGATAGTAAACTGTTTAAACCACTGTAATTTCGTCATGTGCCTGGACCATCAGACATAAGGCGTTTAAGCACCACCTAAAAGGAATCGTCATTTAAAAGCATCACGTAAGCTCAATATAATTCAAACGAGTACAATCTGTGTGTTTGAAGAGGAGATGTGGATGCTTTTAAGGAGCAGCATCTGCTTTATAAATATGAGCTATGAAAGGCTTCCAAATGTCCCCTCTGTTCATCAAATGTGAATGTGATCTTCTCTTAGGAAGCCATCTGGAGTAGGCATACTACAGTCGCTGCCTTGCTCTGTGCCATTGTCCTGTCTGTGCCTCACAGTGACTTGTCTCGCTACTGCACACTCAGTATTAGTGATTGTTTCCTGGGTTGTTTGAACGTGGAGTTTATTGCCAAGCATTGGCACATCATAAAAACATTCTCTCTCCAATGTTGTGCTGGTTTGGGGGGGCTTTTCATGCTTTGGTGTTTTTTTTTTTTCCTGTCTTTCCCCATAGAAATATTGTGAAAGGAATGAGGAGTCTGCGAGAAATATTACGGACTGTGGAAACAAAAGCTACTCAGACCTTCAAAATGGTAAGGGGATGGGAGATGGGAAGGTGGGGCTCTCTGGTATGCAGGAATTCTCTCTACTGACCCATTGCAGTTGCAAAAAAAATTTGCCCTCACTTGGTTGATTGCTGCCTTTTTCTCTCTCTGTCTTTTTTTTTTTTTTCCTTTTGGAAGTGATGTGTCAAGGGATCCCCAGAGAAATAGAGATGTATTTAGTTTGACAGTGCTGTCCTCAGGTGATGTTGTCTTGTTTTGTTTCTCAGTTTCAGTGTGTGCATGCACACCTTTCTGGATTTGCATGTGGAAGCATTAAGTACTTCTGGCTCTCACAGCAAGCTGGGCTTTTTTAGACTGAATTCCGTCTGTAAACAACCCTCTTCAATACAGTACCGAGCGATTTTTAATTGTTTAAATTTTTTTTAGTGGTGGCATTCTGCATGCATCCTTTTATTCCGAATGCCTCTGATAAAGAAATCATGGAGAGAGTTATTTATGTGCCTGTTTAACTTCTTAAACCTGTAACTGCTTCTTCCCTGTCTCCCCTTTAAGACATCTTGTCCTGAAGTTACTCAGGAAGTGACAAGGTCAACTGCATGGAGAATAACAGTCTTGAGAATGTGAATGAGAACTCTGCAGCCCTAAAAGCACTGATATTCAGCATTATGTTTTATATGATTTCAAGAGAAGTTCAGCAAGGGAGGGGGGCATGGGTTTGCATAGCATTTTGAAGAATACAGATGCATGTGGAAGCTTATGCAGGGAATTAAAGAGGTGACTTCAATAATTGTCCACTCAGATGGTTGCATCCTTTTCCAAACTGAGATCAGGGCTCAGGGGTATTTTCATGCTTGCCTGTTTTATCATTTTGCTGAAATGAGTCTAATCTGCTCCTATAGCATGACAGAATGTGTCTCAGTTGCTCCTGTCCCTGTGCAACTGGGGAGAGCTGTACAATACCCCTGGGGCATTTTTCCCTAAGGGAAACTCTGAAGGTGTTCATTCAGTAGTTTTTCCTGGGGTTTCTATTTTACTGCAAGTTACATTTTCATTTTCTTATTTCTTTTTAAAGAGCTGTCAAGAGGGCAAAGGGAGGAACGTGCTTAATTAAACAAGTTTTTCAAGCATGAAAGTAAAACACATGATTTATTTTTTTTCCTAATTTGTGGGATCACAGTGTTCTTCAAGCATAATGATGCTTTTTTTTAGCCAAAGGCAGTAATAACATAAATCAGAGTCTTGGCCTGTTCTGATTTGTTTGGTCTTATTCAAAACAAGAGTAAAGCTAATTTACACAGCTACCGTATTGTATGTTAAAATCAAAGACACTAGAAGTATTTGGTGCTTGCCTTTTGAAAGGCTTTCCATGAACTGTACTCCTACTTCTGTGTGAACCAGTAGAGATCTTCCTATTGCTGGCATATTATTTTCTCTCCCCCCTAAGACTTTAGGAAAAAAATATAGGAGAGTTGACTCCTCAGGGTAAAACTGACTGAATAATTACACTTTGAAATGATAAAATGATACTGGCTAATGTTGCAGGGCCCTGGGCCGTTTTGCTGATAGTTATTTGCTATAAAAAGCATAGAAAAGCTTACTTAGAAACAGACGGCTTCCTGTAACTTGTCAGAAGAAGTGCATGGAAAGTCTTGGGGTTTCCAGGGAGTTGTACGTGACAATATTTCTTTGAGACGCTGTCACACGTTCAGATCACTGCCATTTGCTGGGTACATGTATGAAACTTCCGTTTATGCTGTTAAACTGGGCACACACTACTGTGGTTGCATTTCAGGTCAGTGCAGTGAATTCATTTGTGGTGGGTGAGGTGAATGAAAATCAAGAGCTTTGCATCAAAGGAGTTATTTTTCTGAAACTAATAACAGGAACTTTAACCTCGGTGTGATTTATTTGATCCTACTGGTGTAGATTTCTAACATACCTGTGCTGGTATTTAAAAGAAAATAACTTGGTGGCCTTGTAACGCATCTTAAAGTGTAAACTGCATATAAAATACATATGCGGTAGTCAGAGAAGTTGCAAAATACTATTTACAAGTATCAGGACAGAAAGGCTGAAGTTTCAGATGGCCTCTGCTTTTTGCAGTGTTTACTTTACAGCTTACAGTGGGTATGCTGTTTAGAATGCTCAGAAGATATCATGAACTTTGGTGTCTCTGAGCTTATTTGTGTGCTCATATATTTACAATGCAAAAAATGAGAGACTTGTTGGGTGGCAGACAAGGACAAATGCCACAGATAGTTAGCTTGACTTTGCAAAATTTGCCCCGTTTTGGGCCCAGTTTGCCAGGTGATGTGTATGAACTGGAAAGCAAGTATTTAAGGATCCTTGGCCACTTTTCGTCAAAAAAGTGCATGTGATGTCGCTGTCTCAGTATAAAGTTCCTCGCTCCATTACTGCAACAGAAAGAGAAGCAAAACTAAGATGAAACTATAAACGGCTATAGGAAGAGCAATATTAACAGATAAAAGGTTGATCTTTTAACCTAACACAAAAGTAGCCTCTGGTCTGAGACTTGCATACAAAATTTGGAGCCTGATAGTGCAGTGTAGTGTCATCATACCCTAATACAGTAACTTTTGTGAGATTCTCTCAGCAATCCTTTCGGCAGTTGGTTGTCTTTGTTCACCAAAGCATCCCTTGCTGTCAGGCTTTCTTGATACTTTTTTCCTACAGCAATGCAACTAGACCATATAAATGCAGAAGTCTGGCCTTTTTTGGAGGAGGGAAAAAACTGCCACTTCTGTAGACTTTAGCAGATGATTTAGCTTCTCTGGCTTTCTGAAAAGTGGTACTGTCATGCTGGTACATCTCCTTCCCAAGGTGGAACATCGGGAGGGGTGGGTCTTTTGTGTTGGAGAAGACTTCACTGATCTATGTCTTTTTCTGTACTGTTCACTGATCTCTAGACTGCAGCTAAACAGCTAGCCCAAGTACTTCTCCATTCCCTCAGTGAAGACTGTTACTGGAGCCCTTTATCTGATCCGCTTCCTGAGTTCATGAACAAGGAATATCAGTCTTACGTTAGCAATCTTCTTTGTCGGAGGCCTGAGCTGTACACAGAAGAGAAGTAAGCGCTCATTTTTATTTCAGTTTATTGTCAGGAGGAAGGAGGGTGTTTGAACACTCGTTGGTACTGCTGATTATGTCACTGATTTATGTAGTACTTTTGTATCTTTTTGGTTTTTTGACTTGCTGTCAAAAAGTCTGCTGGAAAAATAAAACTTAAACTTCGAGTGTTGGATTTATTTTTTTTTTCCCCAGGAAGAAGAAAATCCAACCAAATAGCTGTCTTTGCTATGAAATTAAAATAATCCATTGATGGTTCAGTATAGCTCATCTAAGATATATTTTAATTGTGTGAACCTGCAAAAGAAAGTATTGCCTGGCAAATGAATTATGCATGAGATGTTTCAAGTTACCATTTCTCCTGTGAAATGAGAAAGAGGCTGACAGGATAACTCTTGACCTTCCTCAGAAAAATGTGTTCTGTCTTTCAGTGTGTACTGCCCTCAAGACAACGTAGAAGAGGCTCTTCTTCTCCTCTTAATCAGTGAATCCATGGTAAGCCAAAAATGAGCTTGTGATATTAATAGTGGGAAATAATATGTGGCATTTTCATGTCAGGTCTTCTGGTTGGTTTTGTTTACAGTCTTCCCTGGATAAATAGAAGCAAAGGTTTGGGTGCTGAATGGAAAATGCTATCTATTCTTTTATTAGTGACACAATTTTTATTAAATGGAAGATGAGAAAAGAGTTTTGGAAATTGTCCAGAAGAGGAAGTGACTGCATTTGTCATAGCTGCATGCAGGTTCTGGCATCCAGATACACTGTCAGTAGACAGATGTTTCCATTCAAAACATCTGTGCGGATTTATGGATCAAGAACGAGAGGAAAGGAGCCTTGCCTAAACCCAGGCATGATGGTGGTACCCACTGTCTGGCATTGCAGGATACAGTACTGTGCTTACGTGCCTTAGCCTGCAGTCCTTAGCTGTTTCAGTCCTGAGTGATCTTCTACAGTTTCTGATGCTGGTGATAGAGATTTGTCACATGCAGAAACATTCGTGATAAACTATAGTTAAATAATTAGATTTCTTCTATTTAGAACATTGGTGGCTTTAAAAAATCCATTTAAAAAGCAGGCAAAAAGTTGGAGGAAAAGTAACTGCTTGGAAAACTGCATGGTAACTGTTGATAATTTTCATGTCCTGAGAAGACACAAACATAGAAAATGTGTAAGGAATGTGTATTTTGCTTTAAATACAGTGTGGTCACTTGTAGTTCAAAGTGAGATTTCAGAACTTTGGAGCATCAGTGACCCTCTTAAAAGCTTTTAAACAGGTTTCAGACAAGTTGAAGAGATGCTGTGGAAACTTCTTGGGTTTTGCTTCCTTCAGTTTTTCTTTGCCTGGTTCTTCTGGCTCAAGTTCTTCCCCGTTCCTGCAACTTCTTCAAGACATGGCAATTTAATATTGTTTGTTTTTAAAATCTGGGGAGAAATTGAAGAGGCAGAACCACCCCGAAATATGAAGTTGACTTAAAAATCATGTATATCTTAGTATTACTGTGCGGTTTTTAGTGCCTTCTAGATTAATCTTCTGCAGTACATCTGCTTTGTGTTTTCAAGGGCTTTTCTTCAGTTAGAAGGGCTTTTCATACTTGCAAGTGGAGAGAGGGCTTGTAGAATATCATAGGCACTTCTATTCAAATCAAAAGGACTTGTGTCAGTGTGACTTGTCAGGGTTGATTAAAGCTGAAGAATGAGGGTCTGGAGCATCAACAGTTCTGGCTGCTCCAGCCTTTTCCAGGACTGGACTTGCAGTCAGAAAGGCCTTTTAGGACCTTGAGCTCTACAGTCGTCTTCTGCTGTGAAGAAAAGAATGAAAGTTATCCCTGTTTTATCCAATTTTAGTGTGTAAAATGGTGAAATAACTGGTCCTGTATCTAAGTTATGGATAAAGCAGTGAAAAAATGCTGTTGATTGAAACTGGACTGCTGTGCTGACTTTGAGGTTGAATAAGTAAGCTTATGTATGCTTAAGCACGGTCTCCAATATATAGGAACTCTCTGGAGGTAGATGCAAAGCATTTTGATCTGCTGCATATGAAATAATTAATTGAAGATCCTGTAGTAGAGCACTGCAGGAACTGTGTAACTGTCTTTCTGATTTTGGGGAAATGGAACATCAGAGTCTTCCTCTTGCATTAGCAATAGTCTTGCCATGAGTTTATTGTTCTAAATAAAATTCAGGCCAATGTATAGAAATACACTTAGGAACCACAGGAACGTGCTTCCTAAGTGAAGAACAGAGAGAGCAATCTGATTCTTACATAAATTTGCAATCCGTAAATATTTTCCTGTAGTTTTACTATTACGGTATGAAAAAGGGAAAATTTTGTTTAATTTATGACATAGGACGTGTTTTCGATAACAGCATTGCTGTAGGCTAGTAAATTTTCTCATGTACAAGTTTGTTTTCATTTGAAATCTTGTTTTTTGGTTTTGTGTTTTAGTTATTTTTTTAAGAAAAACAACTTACTGGGGCTCATGGAATGAGTTAACAAAGAAGCAGATTTCCAGCTGAGGCCTCTCCCTAATAATATAATGTTAACAACTGAATAAAACATACTTTCCTTCCTGGAGAGAGTGTCAATGGCAAGTGATAATGATGTGTTTCTATAGGCCAGTAAGCAACATAGTTGGTGTTCGTGGATTTTGGCTGGATTAGACGTTCTCTTACTATTTACAGTTATGAGCCCCTTAAAACGAAACAGAAGTATGCAATTAGGTTGGCTTGCTGGGAGCTCTCCAGCCTCTCTGACACTGTGTTCTGTCAGAGCAAAACTCACCAGAAAGGTACTTTGCCTGTCTGATTTTTAGAGACAAAGAGCAGCCATGCTGTAGTAACTCTTTTACAGGACCATAAAGCCAAACAGCTGCTTCTCATGCCTGTTTGTGATTTCTGCCACTCCATAATGACTTTGAGGGGGGAAAAATTAAGGGAAGGATGGACAGAAGAATTGCCAGCCTGCAGAGGGGACACAGAGCAAAGTTGTACTGGGGAGGAGCATAAATCATCAGGGAACCTCAAAGCAAGTATGTCGTAAGTTTAATGAAAAGGAAACATGGTAGCTCTTTCAAGTAGTATATACCTTGGACACCTTTGCTGCTGAAATTCACTCTGTTTATCTTGCCTTCCTAAGGTGAAGCTGACATTTACTTTACTGGGATCTCTGTGACTCTCCAGAAGTTGTTACGGGGAATAGAACTGTTCCTGTAACAGGGAAATGGGGAATTACCTTGAGGCTATTGTGAGATGGAGTCTATTTCTCAGTGAGCCTTCTCTGGCTCTTAGTGGTACTGGGTTCTTGCTTGTGATTTCTTCTTGTCTTTTCCCCTGGCGTTGCAAGGGAGTCACTTCGCATGTTCTAGTTGGTTGAAATACGAATATGTTCTAAAGGGGGAATTAAGGGTTCCTTCAGTATTTCACTCACTCTGCCTCTGAGCCTAAGTGTGTAAAAGGTTTTCAGATGACGAAATAACATGGTAGTTTCTTTCATAGCTTTGAAGATGCTTCTGTGAGTATATGAACACTTACAGTGGAAGCTTGTAGCCTGTTTTGTCCTGGCACTCTACTGAGGTGCCTCCTGTATTCTTTCTGTCCTGTTAAAAATGGGAGCCTTTTTTGTAAACCGAGGCATCTCAGTAAACAATGAGAACTATCCCGGTTGTTGAGCTTGGCAAATGTTCCTCCTCTGTGCCAGCTGTTACTTAGTCACAGTCTTTGGCTGCGGAGTTCTCATGAAGGGATCTAGTGAAACAAATCAGGCAGCCTGAAGATTGCCACAGTTAGGGTGGTCTTTTATGGGGTTTGTGGCCTTCTTGCTGCCATGTCATTAATTTTGCATGGTCCAAGTTATGGCATGGATGGGCTATGTTTGTGAGAGGAGGAAAATGCTCTCCTTCAGACCAAGAAGGCCAGCTGGTGACAGCCTTTACAAGCTCAGGCTATGGTAGAATGATGCGTTCCTATCACATATTAGAGAAAAATGGACTGGCCTATTTTTAAACCATTAGTCCGCTTTCTTACTGCGTTCAACCCAGCTAAACCAGTGATAACTGTGCTTGTCAGGAGAACTGAGGACATACCGTGACCTGCTGCAGTGTGGTTTCTCTGCGTTACGCTACCAGTGGAAACAGTACTGGTTCCGCCATCAGGGACTCCGGTGCTTTGAACTGCAGGGTATAGACAGAGGAGGTTTGGCGTGACTAACCCCTAGCTGCAGCTTTGTTTATTTTAATAGCCATTCTCAAGAGTATTCAGAATTGACCGCACTGCCCTTAAAGTTAACCAGAAGTTTCTCAGAGCCAGGAATGGAACACTTTCTATTACTTTTTGTGTTTACTTTTGAGGTTAAAAAAATCTAAAAAACCCCACAAAAAAAAAAAACCCACAAAAGAAAAAGTTCTTCATTTTGCACTTAGAAACATTCCCCTCTCGAAGTGTACCATCTGAAATCCCTTTATTCAGTGCTGGCTCTTACAACAGGGGATTTCGGCTGATGCGATCCACCAAAACATACCAGGTAACATGGATTATTTTTTTTGGCTCTGTATTCACTTCACTCATACTGCAAATGAAGCTCCTTGTATCCAAAACTAATAAATTCTGTGCCTGTGTAACAAAGATTGGAAATGTCATCCCAATCTTATCTCTGATTTGAATCCCTAAAGGCGATTTGACCTCGGAGAGCCTGAGAGCATGGAACAGATGGTGAGGGGGAAGTAAGATACTAGGACTTGTCCTGTTCTTTTTACTGGTGAGAACAAACTCGTGGCTGTGAGCATGCCTTTAACAGAATAAGATTAAACTCATATATTTTTAAGCACAGAAATAATTAAAAGCTGTTAGCTCTACATTTCCTAGTCCTATAGGAGAATAATCTTCACAAAGGAGAATAATGTTTTGTTGCTTTTATAGGTTGTGGGGTTTGTTTGTTTGTTTGTTTTTTGAGTGGTGCCAAGCCCAGTGATGACCATCATGAGTATTTTCTTGAGGGCTGTCAGACTATGGCAGCTGAAAGAGACAACTGGGGATGGGATTGCCCTCTCTGTTGTTTGCTGCCAAATCACAGTTGTGCACTTACAATAGCAAATCTGACTGTCTCTTTTACTGGTTTGCAAGGCAAAGCTAAGTGTTTGAGACCTGCAGAGATGGATTGCAAGATGTTTCTGGTGGGAAATACACTACCTCTGTTAATTGCCTCTTGAATAAATAGTTCTAATGTGAGTTACTTGAGACAGTGTAGAGAGCTTTTTTCTTCTGCTTTGTGGTAGGAAGTCTTGTTTCCAAACTTGCGAGGAGGATGTAAATTCTTGGAAGATAGCTCTCTAAATCCAGATTATTACAAGACAGTATCCATAAACTAACTTCCTTACTTTCTGTCTCCCTTATCTGTAGGGTTTTCGGGTGGTTGTGGATGGGTGGGTATGTCTCTTGCATTCAGTGATGTTTCCAGAATTAGTTCTGTTACAGTACAAGGCATTAAAATACATGTGAATATAAAAGATGTATCTATACGGTCAATTTAGTTAAGCAATAGTAATAGACTGTTTTGGTGAGACTTCTGAATTGAGCACCAGTAACTTGTAGTCTTTTGCTTACCAGAAATGAGACAGATGCCATATAGTTCACAAGGGCGTAAGTTTTTATTTGCTGTGCTTCTGTCTGAAGTGGAACAAGTTGTGGTATCTCTGTGAGAGGAGTTTTGTTGAGTTCCTGGGGCATGGTGTGTTCCTCTCTGTTCAATCTACTTCTCATTTTCACAGCAGCTTTGCAGTCAACCCCTGAATATTTTCTTTGCATATATTGTTAAAGGAAGCCCTCAAGTGCTGTGCAGAGATGATCAATAACTAAAGTGAGAAGTCTGTAGCTTCTTCCATTGCATAGGTTCTTGCCACTATGAGGAATTCATTCATTTTGTTGGCAGTACAGGCAGAACAGCCAGAACCAGAGACCCAAAGGATATGGGCTAAATATTTTTCAGCTCTTAGCAGTAAAAGCATCAATTGCATGGTTTCAAAGGCCTGTTGTCAGTCTTACTTGCATAGCATTTGTTTTTCTCTCTTAATGCTAGTATTGAATCACACCAATTACATTATTACAGTACACTGTGTAAAACATGCTGTCGTTCTGTTTAGATGGGTTGCAGTGAATCTGGCAATTATGTCTATTATGGAAAGACACAAGTTAAACATTCGAATGCCCATGAATTAGGGGGCAGGCAGCAGGCACTCATTAAAGATTTTAATTGCTTTCGTTTTCTTCTTTGGAAGAAAGCAGGGGGAGCCATGTTTCAAAGTGAGCAATTAAAGGATACTTCATAGCTAATTGTGGTGAGAAGGGGCTGCTACATGGAATATGCTCTATTGTAATTCATATGATTGTTTGACGTTTTATTAAGAAGCACATCTTTGTACTGTGGTAAAATTTAATTTTCTGCAGTGTAACTGCGTGCGTAATAACTGCTGAAGTAATGGCTGTTTGGATTTGCTGTGCCTCTTTTCCTTTTTTTGTGAAGTAAACATGCCATAAATAAGGGTCGTTGATGTACAGCAAATCCTCTGTGGATAGGTGGCTTATCTAGTTTGCAGGTAAGAATACTGTCTTTGTGGACAGGAAGGTACAAGCTGTCCGTAACTCTGCTGGGTTGTTAGTTACATTGCAGGTGCCCAGAAAGGCAGGTCTCTTCCCTGCTCTTAGAGCCAGCATAGGTCTGAAAGTCCCATGTGGTGGTATTGCTGCGGTTTGGAGCCAGGCCTGAAAAGCCCTGATGAACCCCAGCTGATTCTGTGCCCTGTCAGGTTGAACACCTGAGCTGGGTATCTGACATGGTGCAGAGACACACAGTGGCTGAATGCTGGTTAGCTCAGGGGTACTAGCCTGGGCTGGAACCTTTTGAGGAGGTGTGGCCTGCAGATGGGCTGTGTCACTGGCCTGTGGAAAGGGAGGTTGAAGATGCTCGCTGTCCTGTGTCAGGGCTGACTACGAAATGTGTCCAGTCTCCCCACATAGGACTGGTGTAATGTCAGGGCCACTACATGCACAGCTAACTGTGCCCAATGCATCCCAAAACATACAAATGCGATGTGTCTCTGGGTTGCTTGATTACCTAGGAGTACCTCAAATAAAGGGGCATGTATATTTTTGCTCTGTGTAATGCAAGTTACCCTAACTCCCAATGGTGAAACTTATGTTGGTAGCATTAGTGACCTTCTCCATCCCTGAAAACAGTCTTGAAAAGAGGTTCTTTTGATGATGTGACTCATCATCTCTCTCCATCCTGCTTTTGTGCTGTGAGGCATGTCTGTGTGACAATGGGAACAGCTTAAAGGGAGTAGTCATGCTGGGGGTGTTAAAAATGTATTTGTAGCTGTGTTTTACTGCTGCTTATAGTGGAGGAGGAAGGAATGTGGTAGGACAAATTGAAATTGCTGCTTATGTTATTGATACACTGCTTGAGATCAGTGTTCTACAAATGACCTTTTTTCCATTTGTATTCAGGAAAATTAGTGTCTGAAACAACAGAAACCCGGGTATTGAAAAAAAATTGGTGTAAGTAGCTTAGAAATTTTGCATTCTTAAATGAAAAATGAAATAGCTCTGTACATTTCACTAAGTAAAGTTCCCCATCCAGCAGAATTAATGTATGCTGTGTTGCAGTAACTCTGCAAATCCTCTACACCATCAGCTGTCAAGATTTCTCACTGATAAAACTAACATTTACAAAAACATAAACATAGGTAAAGATAAAAAACCCTCCCTTCTAATAGCTGTCTGGGTTGCAGCATACTTCTTTCTGTGTGAGACAGACCAAGAAACATGCCATTTCCCTGAGTGGGTGTCAGGAAATAGAGATTCATATTCCTTTCTCTGCCCTCCTGTATGTAACACTGCAGTAGTAAATGATACCTACCTTAAGCCTTGGCTTGGTATTTACGTTATTGTGTTAGACACACTCCGTATTCTTGCTACCATTCAGTTAGTTTCTTAGGAGGTTTGCACCTTTTGGTTTTGGGGTTTGTTGGTTTTTTATGTCACTGTGAGAGTGTAGGCTCTTCTTGATTAATTTTTTTTTTTTTTTTTAGAGAGCAGCTGGAATTAGCACTTGTAAATAGAGTCAGCATTAAAAAATTGTTGGGATAGAAGTAATAATGAATTTGCCAGTGGCAACTTTTATGCATGCAAGCATAGAGAGTGGTAGTTTGCAGAGATGACCTATGACTTTGAGATTTGAAAGCTTGAACAAAACCATCAGGTTTATGACCTTCATGGAAAGAATATTCATCATGCCTGTGCATATGTTGTTTTTAACTGCTGGCTGCTTGGGTGAACTACGATATGTACACTATGTTCAGTATGACTGCAATTTTAGAATGTTGCATCCTTGTAATATGTCCTGTATTCCTGCTTTTGCAGGACTGAGGTGCATTCTTCCCTCTAGTACCAGTATCTGTGGCAGAACTTAATGTGTAGTCATTGGTTCTGATTAATTTTCTGTCTGTTCTAATGTGTCCACTTGAAAATCATAGCTTGGTACTGTATGGATACCCAAAAAAGCATCTGGCTATAGCTGACTCTAATAGGAGGTTGATGGTGAGATTACAGAGCATGGGGGTGCTATCTCAGTAGCTGTTTTCTACAAACAGTTGTCAGAAAAATGTAACCAGTGTGGAAAAAATTGTTAGTGCTATTGTATCTACGTAGGAGGATGCTCTTGGCGATGAGGATCCTTTGGTATATGTCTTTACTTTAACTCCTTTTTTCATTTTAAAATAGCGGTCTTGTGTTAAATCCAAACACAGCTTAAACATTTTTTTTTTTAATTCTTATTTATTTCTGGTAATAAAGGTACTCAAGCTGTGCTCCTGTACTGTGGCAGCAGGATTAGCTCTTTGAAGTTGGTTTCACCCTCTCATGCAACCTACTGTTCTGAACTACTTTTTTAATCACAAATTGTGTCTTTTGCAGTAGCATGCAAAAGAAAAATACTTTTGTGGCTGCAGGAGTTGGTGTAAGTTTATTTGTGCAAACACTAGATGGTCTGATCTGTCTGCTTGCCTTTAACTGTGGTCACCATTTAGCTCTTGGTTGTGATTGTGTTAGTTGTCAGTAATTGTGTTTGCAGTCTCGGCTGGAGGCTGTGATGAAGAGTGCTTGGAACTGGGGCATTACACAGATAAAATCATGATGAAACAGCTGCAGCTTAATCATAATGAAGTATGCGTGGGCTTTAAGGGCTGCATATTCTGGAAATTTTTATTGCACTTAATTCCCATGTTTAACCTTTTTAGGAAAAAAAAAATCTTCCTGCAATTAGAAAGAAATAGATGTAAGATTATAGTAGTAAGTATTATAAAATAAATCTCATAACCTTTCTGTTTCAGGGAGGGAACATTTTGTTTGTCTTTGCCTGAGGTGAAACTGCTGGCAATTTTCTTAATTTTTCTGATCCTTTAGATGTCTAGACCTGAGTGTCTGATTTTGCACCCCTTTCAGCTGAGGAGGCCAGGGCAGTGTGTCTGTGCTATCAGTAGTGCCAGGGCTCGGTGGCATCTAGCACTGCCTCTCTCAGAGGTTGGGCAGTCTGGGTGAGGTCCTCTGCATTTGGAAATTAGAGGGGCATTTCAGTGTACTCTGCGATTGTAGTCTTTCCTTTTGTGTTCAGAAAAGCACAAAGGGCTGGGATCTTGAGGTAAATCTGAGCCTGTGGCATGTGGTATTTTGGGACATCCTCACAAATGCCTAAACTGATCATTTTCTGTCAAAAGTAGTGTTTCTTCCTGATCTAGGCCAAGTAATGCACTGATTGATTAGCAAAATTAACACATATATTTAAAAAAAATTTTAAAAATTGGTATTGCATTGCCCAAACTTCTAATTGCTTTAAATTGATGACAGACAAATCTGATTACTAAGGCAACCTGCTCAAATTAAAAAATGAAAAGTGAGTAGCAGCAAAGAACAACAAAAACACATACAATTATGAAGAAATCAAGTGTGGACACAGAAGATAAATTACCAACCATGGAAGCAGTTATTGCAGTTGCAGGCAATTGAAGTAATAAGGAAGATGGTTTAAGGATGGCCTTGAATTTCTAATTATTGAGGAAATAAGGAAGATGTTTTAAGGATGGCCTTGAATTTCTAATTATTGAGGAAATGGGATCTGGTAGGTCTGTTTCATAATGCTCTAATTCTGTGACACAATTCCAGATGAGGTATTCCTAGCAGTTCCTTTCTGTACATACAGCTGTGTTGAGTTTGCTTCATGTGGATATAAAGTACCTCTGTTGAAGCACCTTGCTTATGTTGGGATAAGTTTAAAAAAAAAAATATATCTTGAGATGATATTAAACAAAATGCTGTGAGTGATGGGTGTAGCTTGCTGTGGAGGAGTCAGTTCTCTTTTTGGGTCTGATGCTTCATTTGTGTCTGTGCCTAGGCAAACCGGGACGCGGTGATCAGCCGAGCCCCAGACCAGCAGGATGACCGAGCCGTCAGCCTCCAGGATGCCTCTGCAGTCTACGACCTCCTCAGCATCACGCTGGGCAGAAGAGGGCAGTATGTGATGCTGTCTGAGGTACCTCCTCCGTGCTCTGCCTCAGCTGCCCCTTGAAACGTGCTGGCAAAGCCCCTCTTTGCAGTGGCTTGGTGGGGAATGTGAAAGTGAAGCACACCAGTTGGCAATTAGTAGAAAATGTCACAGACTTGTGGCAGCACAGACCTGAAGTGCACACAGAACTGTTTGAGACATTGACATAATTTGTGTGGGCACTTGAACAAAGTGGCTGCCATTTGAAGTGATGATGTATGCTAGCAAGTCCCATTAACTGACAAGAGGAAAACGGTGTCTTAAAAAAAAAACAACAGACAACCCCAAAAAAACCACCTGGGTCCTGGGCCACAACAGATTGTTTCCTGACCCAAGCAGCAGTCTTGATGAAATGTATAATGAGAAAAATAAAAAATGAAAATTCTGATATTTCTCCCATCATTTCTTTCTCAGTGCTTGGAGAGAGCCATGAAGTTTGCATTTGATGAGTTTCACCTCTGGTACCAGCTTGCCCTGTCCATGGTAGCTTGTGGAAAGGTAAGGTTTAAACCAAGGGACTTAGAAAGGGCTCATTTTCCTCTGGGAGAGTGTGTCTAGATTACTTGTTTGAATGTGCAGGTCCGTGTATTTTGTGGGAGTAGGGGCCATCAGGCAACTATGTTGAAGGACAGTGCTCTCCTTTTAGTCCCTAATTGCACTTTGTGGTCAGGTGCGTGCATTCAGTATTGAGTAGTGTTCCTTCCATGTCATGTTTGTGTCTCATTATCAGGGAGAAAATGAAGTTTGTTGCATCCCTGCGGGTTGCAAAGTATTATACAGCTGTCCATTCTCTGCAGGTTCAACATAAATGTGCTTAGTATAAGAAAGAACTGATGTTTAAAACTCAACTCACTCTGTGTCTTTGGGCAGTTGACTTACGCTGTGGTTTCTCCCTATGATCAAGGAAATGTTAACGTTTTGTCATAGAGAGCTTGCAAAGTTTAATATTTTTGAAATGCTTGGTGCAAAATATACTCTAGAAAAAGAAACCACGTGTGAATATTGGAATGGTCATGTGTTTTGGCAAAAGTTTTAAATCAGTATAATATTTGTCAAAGTGATCAGTAAACCACTGAGATGGCTGAAATCTGGTTGTGAAAGGTAGGCAGTGGCAGCATGAACTTTTTTTTATTAGTGTTAAAAGAGTGGACTTGCTGTAGGAGGTGTAGATGGTACAAAACGTAACCTGTTCTTTCTGGAGTCCCCACATATGCTTTTGGAAGGTATGAGCAAATTGATGCTATGCACTGGTAGACCACTTGATGTGGTCATATATTCTGTGCCTGTAGAGTGTACAGGAATCCATGGAGACCACCAACTAGCAGTCATCTGGCAAATTGCAGGTACTACTGGCCTTTTATGGCTATAAGCTGAGCTGGAAACAGTGACTTTGGCACGGAAATGGAAGATGAATCTACAGTGGTATGCTTTTGTACAGAAATTGTCATCTTGTGGTGTATAAGTGGCTGCAAAGCTTGGAAGATGTCTGAAGGGATTCCTTGACTTCTGTGAGCGTAGGCAAGGGCTTATCTTGCAAGACTGTCAGTTGTTAAGCATTATACTTCAAGAAAATTACAGGAGAAAGCCATATTTGATGTTCTTTATTAGACTAAGGGTATAGTAAGCGGGACTGTGGAGAGACTGAAATGATTCAGAGAAACAAGTCTTCAGGAGCTCTTAGAAGAAGGGGTTAATCTTGTCTGTGGTGGTTAGGACAAGATGTGATGGCTTCCAGTTGCAGCAGCACAAGTTCATGTGTCCTATTAAGGGGCAAAAAAGGATACTGAAACACCGGAAAAAGATTGCCCTGTGGAGGCTGTGTGGAGCCTGCATCATTGGGCATCTGTGGAACACCCTGGGCAAATATGTAGTGTCACCTCTGTGAGGCACCAGGGCTGTACTCGGAGGAACCTTGCACACTGTTGACTCTGTTGTGGAACTCTACAGTTGTCTCTTTTTGAATATAACAGATACAGCTGATTTATGGTACCAAAGCTTTGGCAACACAGATCAGCAGAGAGCTAAAGGGAGATATTTAGACAGAAAGAGTCTTGCAGATTCCTATAGAAGTTCAGTACAAGCATTTCAAAACCCAAATTCCAAGTATGAAAACAATGGCTAGACTCAATCATACATAAGGAAACCTGAAGCTACTAATGGAATGCTTAAACAATGAGCTTGGTGACATGGTGCTAATGCCTTGCACTGGCCTATGTCAGGTGGGGGGTTTACGAGTCATGTTCAGCTTTCCTTGGCATTCAGTGGGAGTTAGCACAGTCCTGCCCTCTGTGTCTTTACAAATCCTCCAGATACCTGATCTCTTGATACTGAGGACAACAATGACTGCATAGGCTATGATGGAAAGACAGTGTCTTCCCATAAACACAGGGCTTGTCTGGGAGCTTTATCGGCTTTTTACAAGTTGTGTGACCTGTTTCTCAACAGCAGATAATGCTGTAGCTCTAGTAATCTGCTGGAGAGGAAATCTAGATTTTTAACTGCCAATGTATCCAGAGAATAATTGTGATTCAGTGGTAGGTTAGTATGGTGATTAGAAACGCACCCTCATCTTTACCTTCTAATAACTTGCATTAGATAGTCAATTCTATGCTTGTCCCTATATGTTTGCATACCTCTTCACCTTCCCTAGAAATTACTGAATATTTGGTACTTAAAAAAAAAAAAAAAGCAACGCAAGTATCCATCTCTGTAACTGCCCTATCTTTTCAGATTTTCAAGTATGTCATGTCTTTTTGCCTGTACTTGAAATATTTACAAGGTAAAATGTCCTAATCTTGCCTATTGATGTAAAAGCTCTAAATGTTCTGAGCCCTATATAGGTCAGAGGGAATTCCCTTACCCAGCAGTCCCATCTGTGCAGTATTTCGCTTCTAATCCCAAAGTATTCCCTGAGGATTCCTGTCGTATACTCTGCAATGCGTCATCTTGCTAATGGGAAATGTGGCATACATTTTTATGTTGCTTTGAAGCTTGATAGCAGGACAGAGTTCATTTAAAAGGAAGAGCTCCAGTGTTGCAGAAACAACAGATGAGAAAACAGTGTGGTCTGTCTAGACTGCAGAATGCAGAGTACACTTGAGCTTTTATAGGTAAAGATCTGTTTTCACCTGTCTCAGTCACAGCCAATTCCTGATCTCATTTCTTGGTAATGAAATCTCACATCCTGCAGCATTACTCGTTCTGCAGTACAGCAAATCATGCTCATAAATCCTGGGCACAACAGGAACAGTTCTATCAAGCTGTAAATGCTGTAAACTTTGGTTTATCTTTTTTTCTTTAAATATGTTTTTAGGATTTTCAAACTTTGACCTTCTTGAAAGTGCTGTAAAATCCTATCTTGTCCTCTATTCTGCACTGAATTTGACTAGTGTTACTTTTATTTTGTTTATTCATCTCCAGATTAAGTCAATCAAGTCGAATTTCCCAGTAGTTTATTCCTCTGCCACCCAAAAAATTGCCAAATGGTGATTGTCGTTTTTCACAAGTGATCAGTCTGAATGTCAGGCCAGCCACCCAGGCTCGTTACTGCATGTAGGCTTGAGTTTACACATTATTCTGAAAAGCATGTGTCTTAACAAAAATAGGCACATCACTTCAGTAAGTTCCTAGAGGCCTTGGGGCTTCCTAAAACAGTGAATGAAAAAACTCGGAGAAGCATAACCTTCCTGTCTGTCTTTTATGCCCTTAAGTGGTGGAAATGAGAAAGATGGTGTGGTCTGGTTGTTTTTTAACCTGTTCTTAGAAATGCCTTTTATACTGAGCTGTATATTCTCTGAACAAAGAAGGCATGTATACTTAAATTACTCAAATCCACCATTGCATTTGGAAGACTTATGTAGGCTATTTTAGATGAAATTCTGGGAAAGCTTAGACAATGGCAAAGACATGGTGAGAGTTGTCTTGTGTCACCAAGTGCAGTTCTGGATAGGCAAAAGAGGTTTAAATTAGTCTAATGCACTACCCTGCAGTTCTTGTGGTGCTGGAAAACCGAATGCTGAGTTTTTCACAGATGCTTTAAGTTGCTTCTGCTGGTAATAACCTTGGCAATGTGGTAATACAACAGCTAGAGGCTGAGTGGGCATAGCAGCTCCCTGGCTCTGCTGCCATGCATGGACAGGCTGGAGCCTGATTGGCGAGTGGTATGATAGCCGGATGCCATCTGGCAGAGTCCTCAGGCAGTGAGATGAGCCACTGTCCTGCTGCCAGAGTAAAATGAGTGCAGACAGTTGCATCTGTTTGTCTCAAGATTTTGAAAAAGTGATCAGTATTCAGCAGCATGGGGAAAGGAAGGACCAAACTCTCATTTACAGAGTAGTCTTTGTAGTCTTCACAGTGGTGAAGAGAGAGCGAGCTGCTTGAGGCAGACTTGTTCTCTGCTGCTGCTTTCCAGCTAAACAGTTTCCATGAGAGGTTATGCAGCTTACCAGCACACAGCTCTCCTGCAGACTAGGGTAGTTCCACCAACATTTCTGAAGTTGGAGGCAAAATTGTCATAGTGTCTAGATGATGTATTGCAAGCACAAGGGATGTGAAATAGGGTCCTTGTGCACTCGCAAGCATTTCCTTGGCCTTGGACCAGTTGGATCAGTTACATACATGTTCCTTGTTCAGATTTCTGTCCCCTTCCACACCTAATACCCTCACGTGGGACCTAGCCTTGGTGTTCCTAAGTGTCACTGGAGCTCTCTGGGAGTAGAGACTCAGGAGTGCATAGTGAGTGGGCGCTAGGTTAAATTTACGGTATTTAAGAAAGTCTTCTAGATCTGCATTGTGAGTGTCTTTTTTACCTGTCACACTGCTTAAGGGAAAGATAAACTGTGAAAATATGTGCCTTGAACAACATGAGGCAACACTGATGCCTCTCTTCTATCTGCTACCCAAGGAGACAAGATTTGTGTTTAGTGACAATGATTTGCTGTTTTCCTAAGGGTAGCGAGGGAGGGATTCTTCAAGGATAGCTGTAAAATTATTCTGTGAACAATGAGTCTACTTTGTCTAAGAGTGCTGGGTGCCCTAACTGACCCATTCAACTCTCATGAGTCTTAATCTCTCATGTCCAGTGAATGTTTATTGTTGGTGGTGTATGGAGTGCATAGAAACATTTTCACACTTACGTTTAATGTTTCTGCCCAAAAACCTCCCACAACTTGGTTAGTGAATTAAGAGCTTTAGGATGTGTGGTTTGTGAGAGAAGAGGTGGTGAGCAATATAATAGCCTTAGGCCAGCTGAAGGAAGCCTGGAGCATCTGCTTGGAGAGGATAATCTGCTTTTACCCTTCATACTGTGTACTCATTGAGGGGATGAAGTGCATCAAAAAGTGACTAAAGAAGAGCTCAGGAACAATTAAAGGGTCTGTATGGAAAAGCCTCTATGAGAGCTCAATGGAGCTGGAAGCAGGTACCTGGAGACAAGGGCTGTGCTCTGCAGGCCTTGTATTGCTGATGTGTTCCTGGGGTGCCTGGCACGAAGCTCTCCAGCCCCTGGGAACACTGTCAGCCCAGTGCTTGCCTTGAGGACAGCAGTTGTGTGACTTCAGAAACAACTGCATTGTTGCTCATCTCCTCCAGCCCCTGCTAGCCCATACTGAGGACACCATAGGGACAATGGTCAGCATTACCAAATAGAGAGATAGAGATAGACTTGGCAGTAGGGATTATAAGCTCCAAGCATGATACCTTGCAAAACCAGGCAGATAAAGCAGCTTTCAACTACACAAAATGCTCCTTTCTGCTCATACCCATTATGTTTGTTCATCTTTAAGGCAAAGAGGAAGAAATAGTCATGCTTGTCTACCTGAATGGTTTTCTTAATCACATAATGCTTCAAGAGGTGTCTTGTGTTAAACATGGGAAAATAATCGCATTCTCCTTGCTATATGTCATTCAGCTGTGTTTCTGAGGGAGCAGGTTCCAGCTCTTCCCAGCGCTGATCTTGTAGTGTCACTGTGCTCCCCTTGGCTGCTGAGCAGTTGGAGATGCTGCAGCCTTGCCCAGGGCTTGTTCTGGCAGCATTTTTAGGGTTTTGAAACCAGTCTTACACAGCCATGAACTCTGATTTTGGAGCCCTTAGCAAGTTGCTAATACATACTGGTCATAGCCAAATAACGACAAGCTGATGTCTGAGCTGCTCATATCTGTGTTGCACCCAAAAAAAAAAAGGACTCTTCCCCTTATTTAAACAGTGCAGCAAAAGCAGATGTCTCTAAGTGCTTCGAGGAGCTTCGAGTTTGACTCAGTCATGCCTGTACTGCCAACATACAGCTTTCCAGAAGGTTAGAAGGAAAGTTATAAATATATTTAATACATAATTCTGCAGCAACAGCAGACAAATTTTATGATTTAGGCTGTTCCTTCTGTTGGTTTCCTTGCAAAAGCTTAGGCTGGTTGCTAGGCAACTGGTATTAAAAAAAGTACGTTTCTCTTTGTATTGCAGGCAGGAACCTTGGGAGCAGCAGAGGCCTCAGATGGCTCCTTAAATAGCATTGCTGGGGAACGAAAGTTAAAATATTGAACATCCATTGGTTAAAGATCGTGTTACAAAGGTCAGCTATCTAGAGGATATTCAATAGTTTGGTTTCGTTTGGCGCAAAGGAAAGATTAGAAGCCCGTATGCTGTAGATAGTACAAAAAATGGAAATTTCCTAAGATGCCTGGCTGTCAAGCAGAATACCTAGGTGGGCTATATAATTACCTTCAGGCTTAACTCTCTTTCCTTGACAGAAAGTGTGAAGTGAGGTGTTTGTTGCAATTAGCAAGGACAAATGTATGCTTATAGATCTTAGAATTTAAGAGGTACTTTCAAGAGGGAGTAGTGGAAGCTGCTTAACTCCAATGCTCTAATTTGCTATATATGAGGTAAAAGAAAAGGGAGAGAATTGGTCCTTGTGATAAGAGAGGTAAATGTCTTAGGGGAATAATGTTCATGCTGAATTCAGTGGAAGGCTAACACCAAAACAACTAACTCTAGAGTTCTCAATTGCTGGCTCACTGTCATCTTTCTGTGTTGGTTCAAGGTCATTCATAGTTAAATGTCTGTGAATCCCAGGATACAGGGAATATTAATTCTTGCATAGTGATGAAAGATTTCCCTTCCTTCCCCAAATCCCTTTGAAATAATGCAGTTTTTAAAGTCAGACAGGATGATGCTAGAAATACAGCGGTACTGGTTGTGGAGATTCATCTCTGCGCTAAACTGCCAGGTGAATTGGGTACGAGGCTGTTTACCAAAACCACCACTGTGAGGTGAGAAGTTTTTCCCTCTGGCTAGAAAGTATTACCAAAGAAGCAAAAAAACTAGAAAAGTCTTTGGAACCTTTGCAAGAGGAGAGTAGTTGTTTCTAGTGTGTCAAAGTTTGTCTGGCATGATTTACTGTTTGGGAATTCTTCTTTCCTTTACTTATATCTGTGGTTTTTTGTCTTCTGAATATGAAACAAATTTCTAACATCCTTCTTTTGTTGCTTTGGTATAGTGAGAGAGCAGAGGAGGGGAAAGAAAATTATGCTGGAGTAATCTAGGAAAACCAGTATTTGGGCAGCATCTATGAGTTTTATCATAACTGATGGCAAGATCTCTCAAGCCATTTGGAAAAGCAAAAAAGAAAATTAACTGTAGGATGCTTTTTGTTCTGTTCTGCTCATGTACAAGAATATTTGAGTATGCCTTCGTGCTTCATTATTGAATTAGTAAATGGGTAATAAGAATTGTGTTCTGTATTTAGATAGTTGTTTTTCTTTACGTTTTATTCCTTTAAAGGATTCAAAACCGCGGCTGCTGTAATTACTTAGGGGAAGGTGTCTTCTCCCTCCTCCTTCCCCAGAGCTTCCTTGTGCTGGAGATCAAAAAGTGCCCTTGCCCCCAAATTGCATGTGGTACATACAGCTCTTTCAGAAGCCTGTATCAAAAGCAGCCATTTATCAGTATTGCTTTCTGCTTCCCAGAAACTGCCTAATTTTTTCTCAGAAATTATTGTGGAGGATGTTTGTGATCTCTGCAGAAGAAAAATATGGTATTTAAGTAGATTAGATGAGGGAAATATTGACAGAGAAAACTGGCTTTGTACAGATTGTGGATTTAAATATGCAACGGTAGTGCCACGTTCATCTCTGTCTCCTTTGCAAAAACCCCGAAGTTGTTGTTATGTGAAGGATGGAGATGCCCAACTCAGGTATTTGAAATTCTTAAGTCCCTTACTCTTTTTGAAATTTAGTCGATGGCTGAACATTCTCATTAGAGCAGTGTTTCCCCTCCATAACCTGATTTGAACTGTGTGCTTTGTTGGCCATAACAAAGGGAAGATGCTCATGAATCTTCTTAAATCTGATGAGGATCCCAAGGCTGAGAACTTCTACATTAGACCTCCCATAAACAAAGCTGAAACCCCCATGAGGCAGCTGTCAGCAAGTTTGCCATTTTTTTAAACCATATCTGTTTAACAGTCTGTGTGTGTTTCAGGGGACTTTAAAAGCCTTCTTCCCAGAGAGAGGCCACATGAGACCCGGAGGCAAATCCCTAGTTTTCTGAAGTCCTCAGGAACTGGTTCCAGTGCAGTCATTATAATCCAGCAATTAGCAAGCTAAACAAAAAGAACTTAAATCCTGGCTTGAATTATGATGTGAACCCCTCTAAAGCTCAGAATTATGAGTAGGAAGCATGCACTGAATTGGAGTTCAATTTCTGCTCTTCTCAAAACATGCCTCACCAATAAATCTAATTATTATTGCCTTGCAGTGAATCTCACAAACAATGCGCTTGGCTGCCTGGTCCACCCACACTAAGTGAAAGAATATGTACATTTTAATTATCAGATTATTTCAATGTTGTACAAACACTGTTTCATATTAAATATTTTTACAAACCAATGACATCTATATTCAGTAATGAGTGGATGATACTTTTCCCGCAGATATTAATGTCTGTAATTAGTATCTTTAAGAAACCTTGATATTATATGTCATGCCAGTCTCCCCTAAGTAAGGTCACTGTGGGAGTGGGATATTATTTCTCCTGTCATTCCTTGACTAACATTTTCATCATCTGTATAAAATATCTGCTGAGTGAAGTTTTCAAGGTGAAATTATATAATGGCTCTTGAATTTTTAAAATGCAGCTGGGGAGAAAGGTTTCGTATCACCCTGTTTCTGAAACCCCTTCTGCTCCATATGTTTAGTTGCAAATTTTATAAACCTCTTTAAAGTGACATAACTTTGTAAATGTTTAAGAAGCAGTGTGGAAACTGTGGCTCTCGCTCTTGTAAACCCATGTTCAGAAGCTTCCGAGTGCATATAATTAAGTGACTCCACATGTGATGTGTTTGGGTGTAGGCACAGGCTGGCATGTTCTGCTTTGCAGCATTCAGTAGTCACTGTTTTGCAGTGACTCCTGAGCAGACTTGGTACTTGCTACATCAGAAGAGAAGTGATACCTGGGGAAGTCCTACAGCTGTCACCCACATTAGGACAGGCTTGTCACTGCTTTCATTTGTGCTGGTGCTAGTTGTGCTGACCCACAGGACAGCTGTCACCAGCTCCCAGGTGCCTCCTGCTTTTCCTGCAGTCACACTGCTGATGGGGAGCTGAAAAACCATCACTTGCTTCACTTTGTGTCTGTTACTGCAAGCTGTGACTCTGGACAGTGTCTTTTTCATATCTGGCCTTTTTAATCCACTTCTGCATGGTGAGATGACAAGGATGGAGTTCAGTTGTGGATATACTGACTGTCTTAGTGCATGTTGCCCCGCTGGCACATTTACTTTCTCTGGAAGCACCTGTGAGGTTGGAATATATGTAGAAGAGCAAGAAGATGATGTGCTAGGTAGGTTCCTTGTGGGGTTTTTGCTTGGATTTCCAACACATGCAGTATGCTACTGGGAATACCAGCTGCTTGCAATGCAGGTAGCGTGCTGTGAGAGAGGAGTAAGATGCCATTAAAACTTGAGATACCACTTGTTCTGAACAAATAGGTGTCAGAGAGGTTCATTCTGAGGGGTGCTAGTCACCTCGTGACAGCAAAGCCCGGTGATGTGTTCCTTCCTGTACCTCAGGGTTGAATTACCCATGTCTTTATTTCTGAGAGGGATGAGGTAATGGTTCAAGCTCCAGGACAAAGTTTATTGATTCACATCTTTGCTCTGAGACAAGCTTCCTTCTGGCTTTAGGCAAATTGTGCATCTTGAATTGTAAAATGGCAACAATTTCCTTACTTTTATTGATTGTACCTGATGCTCTAGGTAAGAGGAAGCAAGAAGAAGAACATAGGGTGTGCCATTGCTCTTCTTCAGACAACACTTCAGGTACCTGAGCTTTTCAAGCGGCAGGGTTTGCTCTCTGCTGCCGTGGAGCTCGGGTCTCTGGTGTACATCTGGTTTTCCGTTTTCTCAGGCTCCCTTCCAAGCAAATTCCTAACCAGGCTTTTAAATGCAGTAGCAAGAGGTGGACCTTCAGTTCTGTGAAAGGAGTCAGCAGGCGCAGCCTGATTTGGTGTGGTGGGAGGAAGGGAAGCGCTGATGCCTGGTGGGAACATGAAGCTGCCATGCAGGGAATTGCAGAAGACACCAGACACGGATGCCTGTGCTGGTCAGAGTTCTGGTAGGGAGAGCCTCTGGGGGCCAGGAGGAGATGCCTGAGACCTGATAGGAATAGCTGTTACCTTGACTTTACAAGCTTCTGTTGCCACTCTTTTGTATTATGGAAAGGCCATGACTATTTAATGTGCTTCTGAGGAGGAACACTGAGTCAGAGAGGCCAGCATGTGTCTTGGGACCATGTGGAAGAGTTTGGGAGGAAAGGGGCATGCAAGGAGAAATTCCAAAAGAATAAAACTTCTCCTTTCTCAAGGATAAGAAAATTTGAGTGGATCAGGGGTCAATAGCGAGGAAGGTTTAAACATCATAGAAGCTGTGTTTCAGGTGGAATGGTCTGGAAGACTGTGATAGGGCAACTTCTTTTGCTGCCTCATCAGCTGACCAGGTTTTCGTACCACCATCTCAGACCAGAGCTTTCCTCATTCTCCTTTAAACCATCTGAAATGCTTTAAAGCAGCCATGAATATGTGCTGTAAAAAGCAATGTTTGCAGAGCACATTGAATCAAAAGGGCTGTGTAACTGCTAATCTTAGTCAATGTCCTCATTAATGGTAACCTAACACCATGAAGACAGCAAGAGTTTTATGGGCTTTCTTTCTAAGACATGCATGGACCACCCACTGAAAGTGTATTCATCTGCAGTTGCTTGCTCCACCCTTTGTGTGGTGGGGTCCTTGTTGTATTCTTTTATGTCGTGGAATTGTAGAAGACACAAAACAACCTACCAGGAAGATTACTTTAGCTGCACAAACTTCTCTGAGTAGAGTTGGCCTAAAATATTAATGTACTGGAGGATAAGCTCTTTATGATCTTTATGATCTGTCTTACTGGGACATGGTGATGTGCAAGGAAAACTACAGCAGAATTCTTGTGTATCGAGAGGGCAGAGTTAAAATAACCAGTGTACTAACAGCTAAGGAAAACTTTCTTGTGCACAGCCAGGGCTGGTTCTTTGGTGTGTTTCCTCTTGGTGTGGGAAGGGTGTGTGTTTGTACGCACATATGCACACGTGTGTGACTGTGTGTGGAGGTGGGAATAAAATTATTAACTTGTTGCTGACATGATTCTTTTCTCCATAGTACTTCTTTGTATATGTCACTGAAATAGCTTGGTTGGACTCTGTAACAGCATTGCCTAATCAGCCTTTTTTTTTTTCCTCCTCTCTCTCCTACTATTCCAGTCGGCATATGCTGTGTCAGTACTCAAAGAGTGTGCTAAACTGCGACCTACGGATCCCACTGTTCCTCTTCTGGCTGCCAAGGTCTGCATTGGGTCACTGCACTGGGTAAGCAAGCTGATGCAGTTCTGATTATGTAACAGATCAGGTACTGCAGTGGCAGTGCCACAGTATAGTTGCAGTGGAGAGAAAGGGAATCCCTGCTAAAAATCATGCACATGTGTACCTTTCAAAAAAACTGTAAATCCCAGCAAGAAATATTGCAGTGAGTCATTGAAATGTGTTTTACTGGCGTATTAAAAGAAGAAGGAGGGTGGAAAGCCATAACAGCCATGGTGAGGACTGTTTCTTCAACTGAGTGTTGTGTTGAATTGGCCACTCTTGTAGCCCCTGGAAGAAAAAAGTTAATAGTTATAAGTGGATTCCTAGACAGTTTGAGTCTGCTGGACAGCTCGGTCCTGTGTTCTTGAAGTTGCTGTGTCAGTGTTTTGTGTTCTGAATGTGTTAATGTATGCCCCAGAAGAAGAGTGGGAGTGGAAGTTGGTGCCCATGATTATCCAAAGGAGCAGAAACATCTGTCACTCTTTTGCTGCTTGATTTAATGAACTGAATAGCAGCCTGCTGTTCTCACCTGTCCTCGCCACGAGGTGTCCCTGCAGTCAGTAAAGGATTACAGTTGCTAATAGAAGTAAAACAGAGATGCAAGAAAACATGAAAGAAAATACCAAAAGGATCTGCCCAGATTTTGGTGAAAAGTTCTTTCACGTTTTTGTTGTTGTGCCCTCTTACCCCTGCCTCCCCATCCTCTACATCACTTTGTGGTGAAAGAAAGCTGTTGCTCAGGTAAACTTGAGTTCTGTCAGTTGTCACCACCATCAGGAAGGACATCTGGTTATGTATGTTTTTGAATGAACTACACTGTTCAAACTGTAATGGTTAAACTTATATGTGAGTCAGCAAGAACTGGGCAGCACCTTGTTCTAGGAAAAATCTTCCAGGTCTGAGGGCCTTCAGGGAATCCTTCCTGAGCTACCCAACCTACCTCTGTTCTACATGTGAGCAATTTAGCTCTCTTGTACCTATAGCTCAGTATCTAAATTTTGAGGGCTGAAAGTCATTCAGTGATATAAAATAACATTCACAATGAATGTTGTTTTTTAAAATGAAGAAAATATGGGGTTTTTCTGTTCTTATAGATGTAAAACAATGTGAAAGCCAGGCATTACAACTATGTTGAACAGTCTTACTAGTGTCTCTGAAGTTTTCAAAGCACAGCTAGCATATAAAAAAATACCTTGTTACAAAGACACTTAGAAAAGAGAGTGAGGCCATAATTCAGTTCCAGTTCTGTCCTTGGGCAATCCAGTGTCTTCAGACTTCTCTTATATGGCTGAGTTGGTAAAGCAAAAGGCTAACCCTAAAAAATAGGAAAGGGAAGAGGGGAAAAATGAGCTGGTTTTCATTATTGCAAAGCAAGAGGGATTTTTCTTTTATCTACTGCTTTTTCAGTGTTACTTAATCAGACCGTGGCTTAGAACTAGAGTGCAATATGAAATGAAAACATGATTTCACAAGAGGGTAATTTTACTGCAGTTATCTAGAGCACAACCTTTGAACTAAAACCAAATTAAAAATATTCCTCTCCCCTCTTCCTTTCAGTCAGTGGCCTATGATCTACCCTCATATGAAACTTGATGATGGAATAGAAGAGTTTTAATTAAGGGGAGTCAGAGGGAAATCAGAGCATCTTTTAAAAGAACTGAAATGGTAGGTTCCCACATTGCACAGTCAAAGGGATGCTTCTGATATTACTGGCAGACTCCTGTGACTAATAAAGACCTTCCTGCTTAGCAGAGCTGTTTTTCTAAATGTCATCCTTACAGTAATTATTTGCATTTAAATTACATGGCAATCAAATCAGAATTGAATAATTTGAACTGGAAGTGAACAAGTTGATCAATGCCAGTATAAATAGAAAGGAGGATAGACATGGTATGGGAACAGTCTAATGGACAAATATTAACAGTTGCAAATACTCAAATATGTCTTGCTTTTCAGAACATATAAAATACGATTAATTTCTCAATTAGGAAATATATCTATGTATTTGATTGCTGGCTAGGCAGGAAAAGGGTGAAATCAGATCACCATTTATCCAAATTAAACAGCTGATTTATGTCCTGCATCTGTCTACTATATGCTTTTGGTACAGTATCATATCCAGTTTGTTTATAGCCCACGGGCAAACGGTACTTTAGTCTAGCAATAAAGAAAGCCCCAAAACACAACATTTATGCAGCTGGATAATTACAGAATGTCATAAGAAGCACAGAACAGTTTCTTTCATGATTAATCTAGTGATCACTTAAATCGTTTTGTTGGCTTTGTACAGGATGTCTCAGCACACTTTAAAAACCAGAGGAAAAAAATTAATTGAAATATACTGTAGTGATTTAGAACACTGAGGATGCTCAGATCACATCTATGAAATAGTCTCTCAGTGGAGAACAAATCAAAGTGAAAACATGCATACATTCATGCAGTGCCATGCAAATCAATATATAACAGAGCCTGAGCGGAAAAGAACTGAACCGCCCCCAGCTTCTGTTGTGACAGGATGACCAGATTATTAGCTGATGTAAGTTGGCACTACTCCACTGGCATATTAGTGGCACCATGCTGGCTTACATTAGGAGATGATCTGCCCCATCAACCATTAGCTTTTAGGATGTGGCCTGCAGTAAACAACTGAGTGATATATGTTTTGGTACAGAATTACAGGTTTTCAAAATGTTAAAAAAAATAATAAACCCAATAAATCAATACTTGATTAATTCTAAAACTTAAGTCAGTAGTCTTGGAGGACCAGAAAAGCTCCAAAACTAGTGTACCTATATAAACCACATTTTTATGGTCAGGATGCAGTCAGACCTGTACCTAATATAAATACAAAAGTTTTCAGCGAAGTTGGAATTTTTGTATACTGTATCTAGCCCATTACACAGGTGTTACAAATGTGTTTGTAGTGGACTCAGAATCACTTTTGAGGCATCATGCTGCTGAGCTTTCAAGTTTGCTGGGGTTTCAGCATGCAGTTTGCTGAACTTGCATGTGGATGATTTCTGTCATGTGAACACAAAGCCCATTTGTGTTTAGCCAGCTGTCTTTTAGCTTTCCAGAATGCACTATGAAGTCTTTTGACTGTTGTAGTTCAGAGTATTGTTTTAAATTTTCATAGGAAAGAAGTTTTAGTAGCTTGCATTGGAATATGTCCATACTGAGGTTGTCCTGCCTTGTCCCATTATAAATTCAGAGTTCTGCTTACTAAAAGGCTTGCAGCAATTTCCTCTTTCACTCAGCCTTCCCTGGCACGGCCTCAGCTGAATGCTCACTTGCCTATTTTGGCAGTGACTTTGAGTTGCAGCATGAGTTGTTGTTTTTAATATTTTAATAGTACAGTACTGTTAATTTCACTACTAATCTAGGTTCTCCAGGATCCTGTTATGGCAGGTGTTGTGAAAATACTAAAAAAAGAACTTCTGCCTACAGGCAAGTGTTAGATATTGGATTTCTCCATTTTAGGAGCCTTATTTAAAGCATTTAGGATTACTATGATGCTTTCTCATGCCTTTTACTCTATTGAATTCAATGGAGACTCTTTAAAAACTTTGTAAATACACGTAGAGTGAAATGGACTGCAGTGCTAGGATAGGCTTGAATCTTCTGGAATTCTGCTGTGACAGAAACCAGGATGACATGAGGCATGTTCTTACTCTTTTCATTGCCCCACAGTTGATACAATAGCAATAATGATGTTGTCTTGAACTTGTGTAGCACCGAATGATGCCAGAATTATCAGGAAGTATGAACTTTTGGAGGGACTTTGTCCCATGGCAAAAGCTGCAGCGCAAGATGGTGCTGTGCCTGAGACATTTCCGTCCTTTCTTTCAACTGATATGCTCTGCTCCAGCATGTTGCTAGGAAGACAGAGATCATGCCGTCAGTCAGGGAAAGGGAGAAGTGGTGTTAGGCCAGGGCAGACCATGCATGGAGTCATAAAAACTGAGTAGGACATACTGTGAGGGCAGGGCGTCATTGGGGGGTGTGTGTGTGTCGGGGAAGCTGGCAGGATGTATATTTAGAGCTGCATACTTCTGAGGCAGTAGCTTATCATTCATTACTTTCAGGGACCACTTAATCAGAGAGTGCTTCTCTCTCCTGTCTGTTGTTGACCCTGCCACTGTAGATAATAACTGCTGTGCATGTGCTTGTATCCAGTCACTTAGGAGCCCTGGAGTTGCCTTGGAAGGCATACTTACTTGCAGTATGAATAGTATTGGAAGATCAAATCTAGTCCTGTTCCCAGATTTATTCTGCCTGCTGAGTGGACATTCTAGAGGATTGACATCCCTGCGGTGAGAGGCTACTGAGAAAGCAATGAGTGGCAACAAGCTACTAGACATTTCTTCTGTCTTTTAAAAGACATTCTTTCTTACATCACCACTGCTGTTACTGGGGCAATCCCATGGGTTTTTAACATTAAAAACAACCAAGAATTTTGCCTTCCATACATCTCCTTTATGAACAAACCAGTCCCACTACAGTGGAGGAAAGGCCCAAGTATTCCTAAGTGCTGGGGGCTGAGCTTAGACACAGAGTAAGTTGGTTAGGCTTTACAGTGGTGACACAAAGAGAAAATGCTGAATGGACCAAGAATACAAAGCACAGGACGTTTTTTTCTGACGCAGGTAATATGTTGTTAGCTCTGTATGCTGTAAACAGCTGCAGGACAAAACCTTTTCATTAGACTATGCCTTATTGACCACTTTCTTCCTATAATTTTTCCACTTAACATTCTCTTTTCACAATATTTATTTTCTTCTCTTTGAATTATTAGTCTCTATACCTATAACCCATTGTCATGAAAATTAAAAGAAGAGATCAATTCAATGAGGTAATATCATGTGTAATTTTGCATAGATACCCTTTTCATAGGATTTGGGTCACTTAAGTGCTTGGGTGTCATTCAGTGTCACTGGTGTCTAAACTCACTTGCTTCAGTAACCTTGTCTGCTGTCCAAAGTTCAGTGTCATTTGATGTGTTTCCTGCCTCTTCCCTTGTGTGCTCCTCTTTTTTGGCACAGCAAGGTGCCATTTTCATGCTGCTGTACATCATCAGTTTGTTTGTCTTCAGTTATTCTAAATGTGTACTGGTGAGAACTGCAGCTCCCATTTAGTCCTGGAGGGTGTTGATTCAGTGGGGTAGGGCTTGAGCTTTTCTAAAAACAAGCTGGGTGGCAGTTGGAAACCATCTGGGTGGCACTAGGCCAGGGGACAGCACCTGCTGTTCTCCTCTCCCTTGTCAGTGTGCCCCTGGGCTTGGCTGGAGCACACCCCAAAAACTGCAGTCAAGTAACAAGGGTGGCTGGAACAGCCATTCTGTGTACCAGGGGAAACATCCTTCAGGGTAAGACAGATAGCAACTGTTCTTTTTCTACCAAACATGATGGAGGGAGTGGAAGGGGAAAAAAACCAGCCAGCCTCACAGTATTACCATCTCATTGGTGTGAGTTCAGTTTAGCAGTCTGTCTCTCTCCACATGCCAGGTGTCTGCTTGTTTCTGGTGTGGTGGAGAGGTTGCTTAGCTAGAGTTTCCAGGTGCCTCCTGACAGTTTATACAACTTGAGTTCAAAGTGCAAAAAGTTCCTCTTATGTTGTTTTTCTTCCATGCCTGCTTTCTGAACTTTCTGCCATGCAGGTCTTGGAGGCAGGGAACTTCTCCCTGCAACCTGGGATGCTGCCCTTCTCTCCTTTAGCTTTTCAGTGCCAGGTATGCAAAAGAGTGTAAGAACAGTAAGGGCTGAATTGGAGGTATATCTGTATGGCTTTGAGACTTTGTTTCTTGCTTGCTTCTGGGAGAATAAGAAGCAGTGACACTAAGGAAACTGAAATCTAGCTGTTACTGGCCCCAAAAAGTATCTTTTCTGTGGTGTTGGGAGCTGCTAGCAACCAAGTAACAGCAGCACATCGTGCATTTCCTAACCAGAAAGTGATGCTGTGTGGAGAAGCTTACTGGCAAGGGCCTGTAAGTTGCAACAGGAAGTTTTGATGATGTTCCTTGCCTTTCCAATGTAGTATAATTTCACCTTAACATTGGAGTCCTCTTCTGAAGTGAATTAATCACTTAGATTCCCTTCATACTGAGGCTGGCTCCTGGCTGTGCAGCAGGAGTAGGAATGGACATTTTGATTCTCCTGATAAGCTTTCTGCCACTCAGCTCGCTTCTGTGTACCTTGAGCTCACAACTTCTGTGAGTCCCACAGGGTGAGATTTTACGTACCTGGCATCACCTGGGGAGAGGAGAAAGAGAGAGCAGCTCCTGCTGCTTCAGGTCATGTGGCAGCTTGCAGAAGAATAGTTCTGTCGGGTCACCAAAGGGGTTGATGCGTCATTTGATGGCTTCCCTCTCCCTTTCCCATCACTACAGTACAGAGTGGTGACATCTCATATCTTTAAGGACCCCCACAGACACAGCTTTACTGGCCGATCGCAGCTCAGGCTCATTGCTGGTCCCTCATTCAGGTGTATGGAGAGTGAATTTTCATCCAGACTGCAATCTGGTATTCCTTGCAGTTTAGTTGGTAGCTCCAAGTATGTCCCAAGGGGACTGCTTGAGACAGTAGTTTCCAGATTCACAGTTGACTAGGCAATCAGCAAGACTGATGCACTGGAGAGTTGAAACCTCACAGTGGGTGATGTGAGTGAAAGGTTTGGTTTTTCACACTTGCTCGGAATGATTGAAGAGTAGGAGAACAGGAGAAGAAGGGGCAGATGGCTGCCACAGCAGGGCTGGTGGGGTAAGTGTCTCAGTGCTGTAAGAAACAAAAGTAAATGTTCTCATAAACAGAACCAGCTGTGCTGGAGTTTGCAGGGCCACTTTATTTTCAAAGCAGAGTTCAGCTGACCTAAGTTTGCATTCATAAGAATCTTTGTGGCTAGTCAAAGTGCCATTAGTGTTTAATATAAATAAATGTTTACAAGAATGTGCTGGAAGTGCTGTTTCAACCATTCTGAAAAGTTGTGGTTTTAATTACTCAAGCATTAGATTAATCTGACACTGACAGGTGGCCCTGCATAACTGACAGGCAAGAAGGCTGAGTGCTGTACTGCTGCTTTATGCAGCATAGGCCATCAGTCAGTGGCTGGAAGTACCATCAGGTGACCATTCAAAGAAACAATGGAGCAAAAGCTCTCCAATTTTAAATGTCTCCATTTCAGCTCCAAACCTGTCATTTCATCTTTTCCTTCATACACTCTACCCACCCCTACCCTTGTTCACTAGTCATTAGAATTCCTTGTATAGCTCTTTTCTTCATTTAATGGAAACTTCTTGAATGAAAGTGTGTGTGGGGAGAAGAAAAACAATGAAGAAAGAGAGTGGGAATATAGCTGTTTATGATGGCAAAGAGGTACATAATGAATTTTTGGGCTGCAGAGATTTCATGTCTTGCATAAAAGCTCCTGAGAGCTGAAGAATTCTTTTTTATTTTTTTTAGGAGGGGCTTCTTGTTGATTTGTAGGTTTTGTTTTTTGGGTGAGCTTTTTTCTGGGTGGCAAGTCATGGGACATTTTCTTCTTTTATTGTCCTAGGCTCTGGTCCAGAACACACTTCAGTTTGTGTCAGGGAAGTCAGTAGGGCTACTAACAGTATTAAGAAATCTCCTGAAATGAACCTCTGTTTTCCTCATGTGATCAGAGTTTAAAGAGTCTCATCTGAACATCACTGAAGTCAGTAGGACTATTTCTGCTGGTTTGGGTAGGCTTTGGACTCAAAGACAGTCCTAGCAGTTTAGTTGGTAGCCCAAGTATTCCCCAAGGGAATATTCTTGTTCCAGTTAGTAGTTTCCAGATTAATAGTTGACTGGGCAATGAGCAAGACTAATGATTTCAAAGTGCTTTCAGGAAAGAGTTTGATGATAACATATACATTGGTCATTGGACTGAGTTATCTGAGATTTCAGAAATTTGGGGACTACTGGTCTACATCTAGTTTGAATTGTATGGCCTCAGGGAGTTCTTGGTTACTGTCTCATAAATCCCAATCATAAATTGTTTATGAAGCCATTAATTAATGTTGTCACCTCAGTGTCTTCAGGTGATGTGACAAGGAGGCCCACTGACAGGATGTTATGTCAAGTAGATTCTGTTCATAGGTAGCATATTAACAGATCTCTGTGGAAGGGCAATTTCTGGTCTGCTGGTACATTTTGATTCCAGTTTGTTACGGGTGAGTCAGTTTAGATGTTAAGAAGCCATTAGGTACTGGAGTCCAATGAACCTGAGTATTAAGAGGGCACATGTCCAGAGTACTTGTGCTTAAACCAGATGGCTTTCAAACAAAAAAGTATTCTCTCAAAATTAAACAACCCCGTTCCTTAAAGTCAGTTGTCATGTCATAAAAGTTTCCAAAAGGAGGATTTTTCAGATAGTGTAATGATGGTTGCTTCTTGATTAGGGATGACTCTGATTATGGTTGACAGGATCTGCACACTGTCTTGTACAGAAAGGAGGTCTTCCTGTAGGCTCTGTCTTTCAGGTATTACTTACAGCTTTGCCTGTACCCCTCCAACCTACACCTTTCTAGGTATGTACAGTCTACGGGTCTTAGTTCTTTCTACTTACAACGAGTGAGTGATGATAATGAGAGTCTAAAGTTAGAAATGAGAAACACTGTTCTGTAATAGTCAATTTATTCTTTTTGTTTAAAATTACCATTAGCTCAGATTTTACAGATGCTAATAGATCGGTGTGGTCAGCTGGAAAGGAAAGTTGTGGGGAGTAGAATGTGCTGAAATTAGTGCTTTCTTGTTTTACTCTAGTAGCATTTTAAAAAGAAGTAAAGTTTGCTAAGGTTTAAAGAAATTGTAAATCCAAAATTGGATGGTGTTTCCTTTGAAGGAAGAGACCCGTTAGATGTTTCAATGTACTGCTAGGATAGTCCAGCTAGTCCAACATGTGTATCTAAGGTTGCATTATTGAAATGTGTCTGAAGGGAACTGTAAAAGTAAGGTAGTGTCCTTGATTAATCTTAAACATCTGGAAACAGGTTTTGGTTTTACACCCCAAACTTTCTCAAAACTGCATGTGCACCAAGGTCTGCTAACCTGACCTTCTATGTCCTCCTTTTTGTGACTGTTCACTGAGATCACTGAAAGCCCTTGCGTGAATGGCTCTCAGATCACTTACAGGTAGGTTTAGTGGTTTAATCTTATTGTAGCAAGTATAGAGGAAATGCCTGTAAATCTCAACCTACCTCTTTTGCAGCTGGAAGAAGGAGAACACTTTGCTAAAATGGTGATAGACCTGGGTGAGGATGCTGGAGAGTCCCTAGCAAAGGGTTACCTGGCACTGGGCTTGACATACAGTCTTCAAGCTACTGATGGTGAGTTTACCTGTTTTGTCAAGCGTGTTGTATGGAGAGCATTTGTTCAAAGTCTTCAATGCAAGCAATGGAAATCTGTTACAAAATCTGCTTTCAGTGCTGACTAGACATGAAAAACAATCCCACTGCAAGATTAAGTGGAGACTGTTCACTTGCTCTTCTGTGGTAATATAAGTGAAGTTTTTAGGTAAAGGAAGAAATGCAGATCGTTACTTAGGTAGCGATAATCTGCGTGTAGCTGGCTGTGTTTGGTGTGCTTCACTTGAATATTTTTAATACATTTCTTTCACTTATTTACACAACAAAAAGTCAAACTTTCCATCTACTTTCATATTTTTGTCACCCACTCATAAATGACAAAGAAATACAATCCAAGAACTGAAGTCAGAGATGCCTGACTTCAGTTCCTGGCATGATACTGATTCCCCACAGAGATTCAACCTCTCTGTGATGTCGTTTCTTTCTCTACTTAGAAGTAAACAAGATAAAAATATCTATCTCACTGGTAAGTGTGGATGCTGATAGAAGCAGACTACTGAATGTAAGAAGTGTTTTATTTTAATGCTGCTTGCTTGGGTCTTGAGTGACTGGACAACAGGCTCCTGCAGATTTGGTGCTTGGTAGCCAGAAGGGCTTGAAGCCTCAGTGTTTAGGAGAGTTCTAGCTCTGACCTTCATCAAGCTCACAGGTGGGAAGTCTTTGTTTATTCTATGACTTCTAACATAGGTAGAAGGCCTTATAACGTAGTTTTTTTGAGTAATGGCTGGGCTAGTGTGTTTCTTAATCAGTTTGACAGTCCTGCCCTCATGCAAACAAATGGCTTTTCTATCAGATGGGTTCCATAGAAACAAACCAACTTCTTCCAGCAAAGAAGCCTGAAACAAAGCTAAAATGACTGTATTATGGGATCATGGAAGTATGCTGGCCTTGCAAGTTACACCAGAATTCGCCAAGTCATGTGCATGATAAAGTGAGTTGTGCTCTTCAGTAGTGCAAGTTGGTATAGTTTTTCAGGCAGCCATATCTGACAGCTGCTCTGAGAACTGATTTTCATCCTGGAGGATAACAGGCACTGTAGCTCTCTCCAGTTCCCCTTTTCTGTGCCTGAAAATAGTTCCCGTTAGAAAGTTCATGTCAAAAAATGCATTCTTTCTAGCCTGTACTTTCTCTTACATATTTTTTTAAGTTAATTAGAAATAGTTATGCTTTACAGCCTATTATTTTAGGGCATATTTTCTAGATTTTGTTTAAACTGTTCCTAAAGCTATACAAGACTCCAGTGACTATGTTCAGAGATAGAAGGTTTTCTCTGTTAGTCCCTTATGATCTATTTGTTATCCTCAGTATTGAAAGAAGGTGGTTTTTAAAGAATGGAGTTGTAGAAGCATGTGCTATACTCTGGCTTTAAAAATACTTTGGTGCAGCAAAATGTGACTTGGAAACTCATCTTCTGGTAGTCTGAGTTTTCAAGAGATTAGTTCAGTATTGTATCCATCTTAATGTAAAAGAAACAGTCTTCACAACAAACTGCCTTGGATTCTTTTCCAGATTAGCATCTGATTTATGTTGTGAAACAGTGGAATATCTGTCTTCTCATATCGCTAGCCTTTAAGTCAACAGGACCAGTCACGCAGTTATTTGAGGGAAATAGGAAGAGTGTATTTCCATCTTCCAGATTATATTTTAATAAAATGGATTAGGTACTTCGAAAGCATACGTGTGATGGTCATGAATATGAAACTGTGTTTTACTAGAAAATGTCAAATTTGCACTAGCAAGACATTTTTCATTACCATCATTTTAAAAATGGCTTGTGACAGTGACGAAGCAAGGCTAGAACGTGCCAAAAGGAAGACAACAGCTCCCTTCCCACATGTAATCCTGCCTCATATTTTCAATCTTGTTTATCATTGTGTTTATACTAGTTCATAGTGACATATGCAGACACAGTCCAATGTCTGTATGTATACATATATGATCTCTATTAACTTTCCACTGGAGTTGACTTGCAGTGAATCAGCATTTTCAGTGGTAGCTAAATGTTTCAGAGACATTTGACCAATTGCCTTCTGAATCTTATAGCAGTGTATCAAGATGCCCTTCCACCCAAGGTTAGGCTTTCTTATTTAGTATATCCTTTCAGTACTTACTTCTCCTCCTGTGTGACAAAGGCACTGAGGAGTTGTATTAAAGCCTTTTCTTTGTGACCTGCAAAATGCACTTGGTAAAAAAGAGTCATAAGAGAGAATCCTGCTAAATGACAGTTCAAAGAACTTAGTGGAAGAATTGGGTAAAGAAGTCACTCTACAACTATTAGGTTTACTCATGGAGGAAATAAGACATCCTGAAGCTTATGCTGGGTAGCAGTATATAGCTTCCCTCTTCTTAATGTCTAATTACAGGTTTCTTGAAAAAAGTTGCATTGAAGTAGCAGAAAGATGTGTCCTTAGAGGAAGTCATTGACACTTTTGTCTCACTCTTAGACTCGTAAACCTCTGGTTTGAACTGAATGTCCATTTTCTGCAGATCTGTTCCCAATGGGCCAATGCCAACAGCAAACCTTTTTGTCTTTCTCTTGTAGTTCCAGTTTTTGACATAAGCTGTATTGTCAAATTAGCCTCCCTTAGGTCTGGTGAAGAATCCCTTGAACAGGGAACAGTGAGATGAAATTAACAAAGGCTAAAGAGTAAAGATTGTGCTGAGAGTGTATTGTGAAATACAAGTGCTCTTATCTCACATCACCTCAGAAGTTGTGAAATCTTTGTAGATTTAACAGTCTCTCACTCTTTTTTCAGAGATGGAGTGTGCTGTGTCTCTATATTCATTTAGAATTTTGGTAGAAGGCCATGGGTCAGGAACTAAATTGGAAATTGATAATTCCGTCAGTCCATGTGGATTTTACAAACAGGATACTGACAGCATTGGTTAATGATACAAGACCCTCACATTTGTTCACTAGACAGTTAATAAATTATTAGTGAACAAACTCATCATTTTTGCTTTTGGAGATAAGAGCACATACAATCTTTAATTACAATTTGGAGTGCTTAAACCGCGTGCCTTGCAGTATTTATTAGGGGTCTTAACAGAAGGGAATAGTTTTTGAAACACACTGATATTTGCAAAAGGGTGAATGCACATCAGTGTTTCAGTTTGGATCAGAAATGTATTTTTGAAGTCCCACATATCTGTAATCTCTGCTTCTTATGTTGTGATTCACATAATGGAACAGTTTTGCACATTAGAAACTGAATTCTTTCCCATAAAACTAATACGTTACATAAATAGCTCTGATTATGCTTCAGCTGCTAATGAGTAGACTAACACAGAAATTGTCCTCCTCTGTTTTCAAATGTGACTTTAGAGTTTTGTATTTAAGTACCAAAATATTGCTGAAGAACCTGTTGAATTTTATTAGGGCTGAGGGTCCTTTAAAAACCCATAATGCTTTAGAAAATAAGTCTTGGGCTGCTCCGGTGGCATTTGCAGAAGTATTGAGTCTTACGGGAGTACCTTCTGAAGTTTCAGAAACTTAAACTCCCCTGTGCCATCCTCCCATTGGTCAGACTGTTTTGCAGGTTATTTTAATCTAAATAATAAGTCATACTGTGTTTCAGTTGGTAGAACTGCACCAGCCATGCTTGCAGTGGGTAAAGTTGGGGTAGGGGCTGAAGAGTTCATTAGTGCTGTGAACCTCAGAGAATGGACAGAAAATTTTAGAAGGTTAGTCAAACCCACCTAATTCTGTCTATTTAGCAAGCTTTTCTGTGTCTGAAATGAGAGCTTTTCAGTGATAGAAGTAGGTTTCAGGTTGCTTTGGAGTGGGACATCCACAACATGTCTGGGCAATCCATTCCAGTGTTTTGCCACCTTCATGATAAAGAGTTTTTTCCAATATCTAATCTAAATCTTTTCTTTCTAGTTTAAAACTATTACCCCTTGTCCTACCTCTGGTAAAAAAAAGAACAAAACAAAACCGAAAACAAACAAGCAAAAAAACACACCAAAAAACCCCCAAAACAAAACACCACAACAACCAAAAAACAAAGCCCACCTCTTTTTGTCTTTCTTGTAAGTCCAATTTCAGTATTAAAAGGGTGCAGTAAGGCCTCCCTGGAGCCTTCTCTTGTGCAGGCTGAAACCCCCAACTCTTATCGGCTTTTCTGCATAGGAGAGGTTTTCCAGCCCTCTGACTGTTTCCAGGGCCCTCTTTTGGACTCATTCCAATGGGCCCACATCTTTCTTATGTTGTGGGTCTCAGAGCTGGACACAGCACTCTAGGTGGAGTCCCATGAGTGCAGAGCAGAGTGGAAAGATGACTTTAACCTGCTGGCCAGGCTTCTTCTTATGCATTTCTCCCCAAATCACTTTTCATTGCCTTTTTTTTTTTTTTTCTTGTTTATCTCCTTTAGCTGTAAAGGCCCTGTAAATGGCATAGTTAACTTGCAGCAACAGTGCTCAGTATTTATTGTCAAACACAAATTTCAATGTGTTCATCCAAGTTAGACACAGACCCAAAGAAGGACAACCAGATTTTCAATTCAGTGGTAGCTGAAGATGCAGTCCATATTGTAGGAGGTGGGAGTCATATGCTATTTCCCAGTAGTGCAGAGGCAAAGCTGACTAGTTGTGGAGTAATCACTTCATTTCTATAACATATTTTGTGTTCTTTCTGACTACAAGCTGAACATTAGTCAAATGTCTTACCAGTTAAAAGCTGGAAGTTCTCGGTTTTCCATGAGGGGCAAATAGTAACGTTTCTTTCAGCCTTCCTTACTGTGTGACATCTCCAGAATTGCTCTGTAACTTAAATAAGGAATCTTGTAGTTTCTATGAGACAGAATCTGACATATTTTTTCTGTATGGATGTTTATAGGTATGATCAAGTCCTTTCCAATGTCTTCTCAAGCATTTTTGTGTACATCAATCTTAATTCTTTTAAGGTTTTTTCCTAAGTTTTCTTGTTTGCTACGTTTTTCCGGTATTCTGTAGTGTCCCATTTTAAGGCTTCTGAGAGTGAAGTATTTTTAATAAATGCTGCATTTTACATGAAAGTCCACATCTTCAAATTTATTCTTGAAAATGCAAATTTTTGATCAGTTTTTAATACTTAGAGTAGGTTTTGCGGCCTAACTAAGTCATAATCCTTATTATTGGGGAAGTCCTGAAGATTACTGTTGTTTCCAAATGAACCTGGTGTTTTGAAGAGCTGTTGAAAGATGTAGGAATAAAAAAGGTCTGATCACTATAACTATTTCAGCAAAATAAGTTACTTTCAAAGTTTCACTTGCTTACATGTTGTAGAATCCCAAGAAACCGATACCTCTGTAGGTCTTGTAGAAAAACACAACTCTTTCTTCTTAATAACTTTTAAGAATGCTTGAATTTTATCTTTTTTTGTTGCTTAAGTATATACTACTTAGTAATTTTCTATTTTGGAGCATACATTGAGTTCATGTATGAAATCAAATATATTCATAGGGAGATGTCTGCTGATGGATTAACTACTTATCACTTCTTCGTGCTGTTGATCAGTCACTCTCAAATGCAGCATGGGCAGAACAAGAAACAACTGCTATGCAAAATCTGAAGACTTAAGAACCAGAACAACACACCTACTGTGTTTCTGAGAAGTATCACTAGGTTTCCAGATATTTTGGATCTGAGAAAGTGATGCTTCCCTAAGCTCTTCCTCTGTTTCTGTTGATCTTGATAATGATACCCTGGTATAACAAGAGCTTGACTCTTCTCTTCCTTTTATAGTTTTGGCTAGAAATTAATTTATATGGTGAGAAGTGAGTGTAGTGGGCAGGTTCTATCATTCAAGCAATTAGAGGCACACAGGAGGGAATTAGTGGTTAATATCATACCTGAAGTAGCCTAAAAGTCTGTTGTAGTCTCAAGGAAGGGTGGTGTGTTGTCAAGGGTTTTGTCATAGGGCTGTAAGTTTGGCTCCTGGCATTCCCTGTTCAACCTGCAGCACCCTCCTACATGAAGATGGTGGTGGAGGCAGTCTGTATCTGAGTCAGAATATGCTGCAGGTTACTGCTTTTAGCATTTGCACCAGCCTGGCAGAGGGCCTCTTACACCCTTGGTATCTAGTTAGTGTATGGCCCCTTCTCCCAGCCCCCTTCCGTGGTATATGTGAATAAAGAAATGCTTCAGCATTTCAAACAAGGGAGTTAAAAGAATCTAATAAAAGTGAATTTTAAAATTCATGTTAAAATGAACACATACACACCCCCCCATCAGATTTCCACAGTTTTTATGATCCCATTTTGAAATACACTATGTATTTCTTTAGGTAATGAAAACATTGAATTCAACTCTTAAATGCCGTTGTATCTTGTTCTACAGCTATTTTGAAGAGCACTCGGGATGAATTAAACAAGAAGGCACTTCAGACTTTGGAGAGGTGAGTAGAAATCTTGCAGATACTTGCAATGTGTATTTCTTTGGATGAATTCAGAATAATTTTTCTTTTTAATGTCCGGGGTTTTTTTTCCTCCACATAAGACTTCCTTGCCTGACAGTTTAAAAACAGTTCATTAGGTTTCAACAATAGTCTGTCAAAACCATTCTTCTAATGGTTAAATGCAATGATTATTCTGTTGAGTATCCAAGGTAAGAGTACCTTTTTTGCCACTAAACAGAAATAACCTTAGGCCCAAATTAGTTGCAGTAAAATCTACATGCTGGGAAATGCGGCTTCCTCACATGATGCCAGCTGGCAAATATGGAAAGCTAATTTTGTCTTAATTCCTGTGTGAAGCACTCTTAAACTCCTGTTTCCCTCATGGTGGGGAAGTACCTTCACCATCAGGATGTAGGCAGCTATGGGGGTGACCTGGCACCAGTGCACTTACCATGGAGCGGATAATTGCTGTCCTAATGAGTGTTTACATGAGCAGTTCTGTGAGAAGGAGCTACAGAGTTAGCATACAAAACATCACCGCTCACCTGTTCTTCATCATAGCGTTTTGGGGGGGTGACTGATCCAGTGGCTCTGCCTTGAAGGTACCTGTGAATTAAGCTCTCTTGCAGCTACAGTTATCTCAAGTAAAACTGCCTGGGTGCAATCCCTTTTTTTGTCAGTTCTGTGAGGTAGAGAGATGAGGTGTGAACTTCCTGACCCTGTTATGACTGTTGCATCACCCATCATACACGGGGTGATGTTGGGGTAGCTATTTTAAGTGTAGGTGCTTACAGACATTGGGTGGCAACTAAATGGAAGCTTATATGGTCTAAGTGTTAGGCTGAAGTATCTACTTCTGGGTTTGTTGTGTTCATAAATACATCACAAAAGCGTAGAAAATTTGAGATCTGTGGTATCTCAAAGTACAGATTCAGCAGGTTGAATGATGTTTATGGATCTTAGCTGTTTTTTCTGATGCTGAACAAGGAGTTCACCATGTTTGTCTTGTCCTGGTTTTGCAGTGATTGCAAGAGCTGAAACCACAGATGTAATTCTCGATATTTACCCTATGGAGGTCTGAGATAAAAATTTTAAAAGCCATTTATTCATTCACTATTTAGGTCAGGAGTATATTTCTAAGTCACACTAGTTCCTGCACTCCAATGTAATACTTCCACTACTGACTAGTTTTTGTGTAATTGTGGTGCTGCAGAGCTTTTAAACTGCATTTATTTTTATCCTTTGACCTTTTCCATTGGCTGTGACTTGTTTTCATAGTATCTTAACTCTAGCTAGGAAGCAGACAAGCTTCTAGCCAAGCGCTAGTTACTCAAACCTCACCCAACAGGGATGTGATGGTGAGCTGATTACTAGTGTTTTTCTAAATGCCTGAGTTTGGTTTCTTTCTTTTTTTAGTCTTCCTTGTTTTTCCACCTGTTTGTGAAGTACACATATGATCTCTCAGGCCATGGTTTGGTCTGTAGCCATCTTTGTAAGGGGCCTTTTCAGCTGGAAGATTGTATCAAATATTTTTCTAATTCCTTTGGAGGAAATTAAGCAGTAAAGTAACAAGCCGTTGTTTCTTTTTAAAAGCACTATTAATCTCTTCTGCTATGCTCTTGTGAACTTTTCCCTGGTATTTATTGCTGGAGAGGCTACTGGGAGTTGCTTTCTAAAGAGATGGCTCACCCTGCTCTAACAGCACAGGACAAAGCTGGGTTCTATCATGTGGAATCTTGTTGTTTGGTTGGATTTGGGGGAGTTGTTTTTGTTTTGTTTGAGTATTTTGTGTCTTTTGAAGTGGGAGGAGAAATTGGTGACTTGCCTGCACTAATTGCACTTTGATGTCCTTGGCATTGCTTCAGAATCCTCGAGTGCTACCTTGACTTGCAAAGTTACAGGACATATTCACTCCATACTAAATTAATTTGTTCTAGAGTCATAAGTCAACTCCAACAGCTTCTTGCTCCCAGGCCAAGATGGCATTTGAAAAGTGGCTGCCCTGAAAGTGGTGTATAGTTTTTTTCCTGAAGTAATTTTTGTATTCTTATTTGCTTATTTGTTTTATTATTAGCAAATTAATAGTTTTGTCAGGGTTTTTAACCACCAGTGTTGTCAGCCTGTCATTTCTTCCTCATAAGAACATTAATTGTGCTCGCTTTGGGCCGGGCAATGCAGGTGCAGGCTTCCCTGGTGTCCTGGAATACAGCCCAGAAAGAGGTCAGGAATGTCAGTTGGCTACAAGGGACCTTCCTCTTCCCTATTTCTCCCATGTGAAATTACTTCCCTGTATTGCAGAGCTATGAGTGAGCTCTGAGTCAGAGGGGGTATAATCTACTGGTTCCTGGACTGGGCTGCCAGTGTGGCATGAGCCAGTGTCCCACATTGCTTCTAGGTTCCCCAAAACACTATCGTTTCATTGCCTTGGTTAATGGCTTCTCCACAGGCTAGCAAACTCAAGACTGCAGTTCCATGCTTAGCATAGTCTCAGAGGGGCCAGTTCTGCCCAGGTTATCCATCGCTGCCATGCACTGTTAAGGGCCTCCAGATGTGGTTCTGGAGACACTGCAGCCTTCACTAGCCAAGGGATCCCTGCAGTGCTCGCTGCCTATTGTGGACTAGAAGATAATAATACCTCAGAATCCATGCTTGAGAAGTAAGGGCCTTGGTTTTGGTCCAGGCACAGCTCCTGTCATCAAATCATTCCTCCCGCAGTGTCTTCCTTTTCCAAATTAGGAGTCTACTGTCAACGATTAAACTAGAAGCTGCAGGGGGGAGAATGTTTTGTGTATTTGAGCACCAGCTTCTGTCACGGGCTCCTGATCTTTAGTCTTCTACTCTGTAGTTCCTCTATGTGCTCTTAGTCACAATAGTGACTACTTTTCTCATGCTAATCTAACCCTTTTCTATTCTTGAAAAGTGACACTGTAGGAACAAGTTGGACAACTATGTGCATCACCTATATTACTTAAAATAATGCTCTGATGTGTTTGTTATGAGCTCAGAGCAACTTTTTCCGTACTAGTTATCCAAGTTCCAAAATATTAAGTGGCATTTAATGAAGGAGCACATAAGTTGTATAACATCCTGGCAGTTGAAGTATGTTCACAGGAACATGCTAGTTCCTGGAACTCTGGCTTAGCCAAGACAACATTGTTCTGCTTCTTGTCTAGTTTCAGTGTGCTCCTCTGTTACTGGACTGGTTTCTGTGGGGGAAGCCTGGATTTTGTTTTGTCCTTGTGTGTAGCTCTTGGTGAAGAAATTCTGCAAAGTGCAATCTAACAGTAACTTTTCTTTTTGTGTTGTGTGGTCATCCTTAAAGAGCACGAGACTTGGCCCCAGAAGATCACCAAATCATCCTCTACCTATCACTGCAGCTGGCTCTTGTCAGACAGGTATGTGCAATAATTGGAAATCACTTAGTTGTGAGATGGTGGAAGGACAGTACATTGGAAGGACAGTTGAACAAGACCCAGGCTTGCGAAACAGGGTCCTTTCCTTCCTACATTGTAATCAATCAAGCAATCAGAATATACTTATGTGAAATATTTTTTTAATTCGGATTTTTAAAATAGTAATTCTGTAGCACATGGAATGACCTTCCCTAGGACATGTGTTCAGCTCTAACTCCTGAACAGTCTTGGAGCAACTTTGTCTGTGTGGGTTGAGTGAGGTGTGTTTATTCCTGTTCCCTGGGTATCATGCTGTGTCCTGTTGCAGGCCGCTCCAAAGGCTCTCTCGTTACTGCCTGATTCTATATCATGCCAGATCGCACGGCCCCTGCACTGGGTTTGCTTTATTCCATACTTGGGCACGTTTGACGTTAGGCTTTGACAAGCGTTGGAGCTCTGCAATGAGTGGGATTAGTTGGCATTTGAATGCTGCTGCAGGTGTTAACTCATAAAAATTAAGCTGGTAAGAAAATACTTCACACTGCCTTTCAGGAAATAACACGACCATTTGGGCTGTGCATTATTTTTCTGCCCCTTCTTAAAATTGGGATGTGTTTTATTTCTCTGTCTCTTCTGTTTAAAAGCCAAAGTCTTTATTGGAGCAGCCTCTATTTTTTAAATGCCTCTCTAGGTAGGTTTGAAATTTCTTCATCGTAGTTTCCTTCTTTGGTAGGCTTTCTGCTTGCTGCAGTTTTCTCTCCTTAGTCTATACTACAGAGTTGAACAGTTGGATCCTTACTTTCCTGAGCTAATTAGAGGAGCTGTGTGTTCATTAGGTTAAACTAATTGTTCCAAGAGAGCACCCTCTTGATAATGTCACTTTTGTAACCCTTTCATAATGAGAGCAGTGTGTTGTGAGAAAGCATGCAATAAGAAATGATAATTAAAATGGCTTATTTAACTTTCTCATCTGCCTACTGGCTGCTTTATGATGCAGTTTGCTTAGGGTCTTTCATTTAAAAATATCCAGCTCCCCTTTTTCTCTCACAGCTTTTGCCTCTTAGGAGAGATCAGCTGATCTGCTGATTCTTCTGCTTCTTGCCATGAGTAAAAGCATTACAGATTTTCAGCTGCTATCCTGAAAAATAAAATCAAGGTTTTTGTGGTCCTTCGTTCTTTGTTGTTTTCATTGTTACTGGTCCACTGCCTTTTAAGTTGTTACCTTTTGTTTTTCTCTGGTTGTAGCCTGTCTTTGCAGTGTTGTTTCATCTGTCTTATTTCTTCATTTCCCTTCCTTCCATTCTTACCATTAAGTCTCTTGTCCTCATGTTCACTTTTCTCTTTTGTCTACTTCACCTGTGTATTTTCATCCTTGATGTTCTGCCAGTTGCCTCTGTTACCATAGCTGTATGATCTAAGTGTATTATGTAGTGTCAGCCTGACCCCTGCAATACTGCTCCTGCTCTTCTCCCATCAAGTGAGCTATAAATCTTTAACACATGCTTGGAGTGAGAGGAGATACCTGAGACATCCTTATTTTTAGACTGCTGTAAAATATCCTGCTCTTCTTTTGCCAGTTTACTTAATGATAAACATTTGGTAATGCATTTTTAATATCCTTAATTATTTAAAGTATCTAATATATTCTCTTTCTGATTAACTGAAAGAGAAATGATACCTTTTTTGATAGATCTCATTAACTATTGAACATCACAGGGCTTTCATCAAGCAGTGCTACAGTACCAACAAATCAGGCCATTTCTACATGATAGGTTATAGTATAATACCTGAATGTTTTTCTCAACGAATAGACTTTTTTGTTTCTATAGTCAGAATCAATAAAGGAGGTAACCTTACCCAGCACTGAAAAATCTAGGTATCATCTTGCATAGATAAGAGAGTACTTTCATGGAACAAAGCAAGGGAGGCAGCGGACCAGTAGAGTGCCAAGCAAAGCTGGAGCAATTCATCTTCCTTGGAAGGCTGTAAAATATTTCCAGTAGTACTTGTCTCTGTCACCGCTGGGCAAGGGAAAGGGGAAATGGAAAAAAACATAAGCTTCCCTCTGACATACGATGAGGATGTGATAAGAGGAGGAGGAATGGTTATAAAAGATTCCTGTGGAGCTGGCAGTTGAAACCACCAGGAACCAAAATGAAAGATGTTGATGATGATGTGCTTTGTGCTTATGTGTGTGTGTGTATGTCTGTATTTTAAAGACCACTGGAAGGTCTAGGTCAGCCACACAGTGTTTTAGGGTGGATTTTTCAGCAAAATGCAGAGTAAATACCCTTTCCTGTAAGGGAGGTCTCAGTCTGATTTTCCCCCAGAGTTGAAGTGCCGCAAGACCAAGGTCAGTGTCTGCTGCAGTGGATATCTCCACCTGCAGTGCCTGGCTGGCAGCCGGCCGAGCCAATCGACAAATGAGACTTGTAACTCCCAAGTCCCAGCGGCTGGTTCGGCTGCTTCTCCTGTTTCTGTGGTAACAGCATTTAGATCAGCAAAAATGAGGTAGAATGAACATTTTAAAGCTCACTGATTTTAATGTCTTGCCTTGTTTTTTAGCAGGCCAGTTTCTATGGAAATGACTCCAGAGAGTCAGCAACGTTCTTGTTAATTTTAAGTGTTGATTCCCTTTTCGTTTTGAGGGTGGTGGTGTTTTTGACCTTGAATATCATGTAAATCAGTATTGAATACATAAAAACAACATATGTAAGTTTAATACCATTTTAATACTTGATCTGATTTGCCCTTTCTTTGCATGAAAATAGGAAGGGAAAGACAGGAAGGGGTCAGCAGCTGAGGATTGGAAGTCTCACCAATTTCATGTGGACTTCCAACAGACGTCAAGTTTCAAGTGGCAATATCCAGAGAACACCTACTTCTTTCCACTGTGTCTGGATCTAAAACTAAGACAAATATCAGTTAAGAGACCAGAGAAAATATTTCAGTTATTTTCTACAGTTTTTATTTTGGTTTCAAGAAGGAGAGACGGCTGCTTTTTCCCCAGGAGGGGAGCTCTGTTTTAGTAGGTATCAAGAGATGCTTCTTTCAGTGACTGCTTGGATGTGGGTAGCTCTGGTCTCTGTCTTTCCCCTAGACCAGCTAGTGCCTCTTTGCTGAACAGCAGCATGCCTCGGCTTTTCTGGTGATCAAAAATGGCTTGTAGTAAGAATTAAGTAAAAACGTGCAGATGTGTCTACTCCTGTTTTCCTGAGGTTCTGGTGGACTGTAGCAAGTCTGTTTTCAGTGGAAGCTCTTGCCAGTCGATAAAGCTGTCTCCTTTCTGTATTCCCCATGCTATAAAAAGAGATGGAGTGGATTGTTTTAATGGTTAATTAAGTGTAACTGTCAACTGATGTGAAATTACAAGGTCTGAAGACTCCTCTTTACAAGTTCCTGTTTCACTTACCATTTTAAATATGCAAGCACATGCTACTCTTGGGAATTATTTTTAACACTCACACTGTTTTCCTTTTTATACCTATAATTGTAACATCCCAACATTGTCTTTAAGAAAACATGTATCATTATTGAAACAAATCCTATACTCTGAGGGAGCCCAAACAATCCATGTTGTGGCATTAATTTTGGTAGTGCTGCAAGATGCTATTTATGGCCTACTGCAGCATCTTTGCTTCCTGATCAATGTGGTGTGAATTCACCTGTGTGTCGTGCAAAATGTGTGCTGTATTTGTTAACAGAAAGATACATCAGGGAAGTGTAGCATCTTCTAATTGCAAGCCCCATTTGGACTTGGAGTCCAGCTGAAATAGGATTACTTTAAAGCTCAGCACTTGTAGGGAATTTTAAACTGGCAGCCTACCTCTGATAAAGCCCTGAAGTTTCAGGGTGCCATCTGGGCTGCCAACTTCCAGCTTTCTCATATTATATAGTTACTTAAATAAAAATACATCTTTCAAAAGAAGTTCGCTTTGATTGCTGCCAAATATCTTGCTTTTGTTCATCTAGAAATTTAGTTTGTATTTCATTGTTTCTGGTCTGTTGCAGGTTGTTGTTTCATATAATGCTTCCCATAAAGGCACAGAGATCATATAATTAAAAGTTGGGTTTTTTTCTTATCTGTGTTTTGTCCAGTGTTTCTAATTATGCAGCAGAACTTTGTGGGCTACTAATGGTCTTACAGCACTAAGGAATCTTTTTGGGCTCAAGTTAAACAATTAGGTGCCAGGGAAGCATAATTAAATTTCAAAACCAGCCGTTGCCTATGACTCTGATGGTACTAGAGGGAAACACTGAAATGAGATGTAACCATTGCAGCCCCTATGCCACATAACAGGGGGAAATTGTTTTAGATTATGTCTATTTCAGCAGTATATGACTGCTGCACGAGTTTGTAGGGAGAGACCAGAAGTGACTTTTGTGCAGTTTTATTTCATGTGTGTTGCAACACAGTCAGCTTCTTTAATGGCAGGCCTCTGATAGGGGTGTGGACTTGCAGTTGTGTGACTATAAGTCCCTTGCAACGCACAGAGGAAAGTCTGTGACTCAGTTTGCACGTTCACATGCAGGTAAGGTGAAGTACCCGTACAGTTTTGAAGCCCCTCACTCAAGACACTAACTGCAAGTATTTGTCTGATTCATACTAGCAAGTTAGGATCAGCACCCCAAGTCTGGGAATCACACAATAGTTGAGTTTGGAGAAGACCTCTAGAGATCACCCAGTTCAATTGCTGCCCAAAACAGGGTCAGCTGGAACAGACTGCTCGAAGTCCCCTCCAGTTGTCTGGTTTACAGGTTTTCTTTTTCTTCTGATGAACTTACTTTTCCCAAAACTTGTATTTTCTTTATGACTACTCGTGCAGATCTGAGACAGAGGAATAGGAAAAATAGGAGGTGTTTCTAGTCCTGAGTGCAAAAAGAGTCTTGATAGCAGCTTTGTTTTAGCGAGTCAATTTATATATCTCTGGTATATCTACTGAAGAACTTTATGGACAGCAGATCTGGGCCCACAATAGTCTTATGCTTGTTGTTCTGGTTCCAAGTTGTCTTGGCATTGCTAGTATTTTTACATTGTATGAAAAGGTATTCTAGTGAGCTGCTGAGGAAACACTGGTGATTTAAGCCAATGCCTTTACCTTTGCAGTAAGCTGTAATAACACATGTGGTTAAAGTAGCTTCACTGACAAGCAGTAATTCATTAAAGCTGAGCACTCACTCATGTATCCCAACCTGAATCCAAGCCAGGACATTCAGCAGTTTTGACATTGTGGGCCAGATGCCAGTTTGGGGTTATGTCTGGAGCAGTCACACTGATCTCCAGGCTTGCATGGAGTCACCAGTAATAGAGTAAAGTACTATGGCTGGCATATGCACGGCAAGAGTGAAATGTCACTTGGACATCAGGATGAAGTTGTCCCACGAATAGAATATATATACCGTGCTCCCAGAAGCATACCTGGGATCTAGATAATCAGCAACTTCTGTTGTAGCTGCAGGCAGTGTAATTGTTGCTTTCCTTAGTTAGGTGCTACTTGTTTTTGGGAGAGATCTGTGGAGGCGGTGGGAATTTGACACTGGTGGTATGCCAGAGTAGAAGAATGTCTGCAAAACTTTGCTAGGTGGGAAGTTCTTATAGTAGGGAAGAAGGAACTACATTCTCCATCCATTAAGAGAAGCAGTGGGAAAGCATACATGAGGAAAAGAAATTTATACCCTTTCATCTTTTGTTTTCTGCAGATTTCCAGAGCCAAACACAGATCAGGAATAATTTATGTAATGGTAATTTAGACACTAGAGAATCTTAAAGAAAATCCGCTGCATAAATCTTACTGGTAAACAAACAGAAGGGAATCTGCTAAGAAGTTCCTTTTTGAACAGATAGCCTAAAGTAGCGTACTGGATCACAAAGAGCATGTGCTATACTTGCATTCATTATAGATGTTAAGTTTTCTGCCAGATAAGACTTGGTTCTAATGACATGCTGCTGCCGTGAGTGTCAGGCCTGCTCTTTACATCGCTGCTTGCAAAGATATTTCTTCTTCTGACAACATTTCAAATCTCAACTCTTTTACCCTTGAACATTCAAACTCAATTTTTATGTTCTTGATCCAAATCATGAAAGGCTTTGTACAGCTATTACAAGAGACAAAATATAGCAGAGATGTGTAATGCTCTCCCCCAAGTGAAGAGTCAGCCACTCATCCTAGAAAACGGAGCTGAGAATTGGGCCTCTGTAGTGCATCTGTTTACAGCAGAGAATCACCAAGCCAAAGTAAGAGGGGGTTGATTGGATCAGGTCTGCTGCTCTTGTTTATAAGCAGTGATTTAGTAATGCTGCAGACTCCTTTCTCTAGAATGTTTGGGGTTTTTTTTTTCAAGCAGTGCAGTCTGTTAATTTTGCCAAACTGTTGGAGTAGTAGAAGGTGCCTAAGTAGAATTTCTTCATAATTTCTAATGACTGTATTTGTTCTTATTTTTGAGGTATAATGTAAGACTGAAGGAGTACTGAGGTCTCTTTTTATTTCTGTGTCATCATCTTCTAGATTTCAGATGCTATAGACCATCTTCAAGAAGCCCTGCAGCTGGTCAAAGATGACATGAATTCACTTCATCTACTGGCTCTCCTCTTTTCAGCTCAGAAGCACTATCAGCATGCACTGGATGTTATCAACATGGCTGTTGCTGAATACCCAGAAAGCTTTAGGTAAGAGTTACTGCCTCGTAAGATACATCCAATCAGGAATGATCTGCTCACTAGCTCTGTTGTTCTCAGTTATGCACAAGGAGCCTGTTAAATCAGGTGCGCTGCAGGTGCACACTCTCCTCCTGGGTGTACTGTGAAGCTAAAACATGCTCAGAGTATTCTTTTGACTTTGTCTTCATAGTCTTTCTGTTTTTGAAACTAATCCTTATGCTTGTTTGCTGCTGTTCCGGAATTTCTTCCTGTATTGTACTGATGATATTGTCTCCCATGCATCTATCTTCCTGTAAGTTTTTATATTTCACTTTACACGTGGAGAAATGAGTGTGAGACAACTGTGATGATCTCTGTTTCACAAATAACTATATTTGGTGACTTCCTGGTTAAAAACAAACAAATTTTTCTTGCATTGACCATTGCTTTGATGCTCATCTCTGGCACAATTTGCTACAATAGCACAGCTGAAGAAAAAGATCAGTTGAAAATCACAAGCTGCAATAATGTAGAGCTGAAAGGATGGTTTGCCTGCCTAAGAGCAGGTCTGAATCAGCACAGACTTCTTGGAGCCAAAGGCTTCCACTGTTCTACGTTTGACTCAGACCTTCATCCATCTGAGGGAGGTAAATTGAATTCCATGCAATTTGCTGTTATGACCTTTCAAAACAACGAATTTGTCTGTTCTGTACAAAAATTAAAGCTTCTGTAATATTTTCTGGTGATTGCATACTAGCTGAGTTTCTTAGTCAAACTGCAGAAAATCCTGTTGCATTGCTGGAACACCAACTTCCATTCAGAATTGCCTTCCATTCAGTATTTAAATGACATTTTAAACCCATGAACACTGTCTTTAGACGAACTGCATTCTCAATGGAGAGAGGGAACAGCCTCCACAAGTGTAGTCCAGTAACTGAGTGGGATATTTTCTGAACCAGAGCAAAGGAAGATCACAAATAAGATTAAGGCTGTCTAAATGTGAGCTTGAATGCTTTAGGATCTTTTAGAACTATGGTGCTGTATCAGCATATAATGCTTTTTATTGTAAGCTGTATGTTGCTATTTAAAATAGCTTTGCTGCCTTTGTTTTTGAGGTTAGTTACTTTGTGTACATGAGGAGCTACGACTGTCAGTGCACATCTTTGAGAATGAAGTGAAAATTAGGAATGGAAAAGCTCTTAAAATGATGCCAACATCTCTTTCAGAGTGTGAGCATAGGTGTAACTGAAACAGGAAATAGACCAGTGGATGCTAAATTGTATTTTAGCATTTGAAAGTAGTAAAGATAGTTTAAAAAACCCTCTTACAGTCCAAGGTCACATTGTGCAGTCAAGGGTTAGATGTTCACTGAGGACTATAGATAAGACAGAGGTGGCTGAGGAAGAAGAGGTGATACATGTCAGGAAAAGAGTATTTGCCATGTCCGGTTGACCAGCTGGTCCATCAAATCCTACATCTTTCCTCCAGCACTTATGATAACTTATGTTTCAGGGGAGGACAAAACATAGAAAACATGGTATGCAAAGTACTTGGAGGATTACTGGGTTGGTTGCCTTTGTGCTGTCTGGTAATCTGGTTTCCCCAAAGCTGAAAAGAATGTTATGTCTTATGCTTCTATCAGCGCCAGTCCTCATGTGCAGAGAGACCTTGCCAAGGAATAGCAGAATAGGCTGTTTCTGATAGAAACAGTTAGTATTGGTAGTGAAGCCACAGGTTCATGCTAACTCCTAAACACAGACTAGCTAAAGTGTGTGCCCTTGGAAGAGAGCCCCTCTTTGCTCCTTTGGTGCACAGTGGTGTGTGACACAGTTGACAGTGAGACTCATTCACAGACACACACAGGTGCAGGAGTAGGGGCTGGCGTCTTGCCTCTCTCTGTATGGGTCTTTCTCTAAACCAGCCAGCAAATAGCTCATGAGTGAGGGAACAGAGAAAGAATATAGATTTGCAAGGCAGAAAAAAAATATTGAAAAAAGTGCTTCTGAAAAAGAGAATGGGAATCCAGTGAGGAAGGGAAAAGCAAGAAGAGTAACAGACCACATCTGTAGTTTGTACCAAATCTGAAACCGTTTGAGGCTTTCTACTAGAGTTTATGCTAGAAGGACTTTACTGCTTTGTAAAATATCTTTGAAGGGAGAAAGACCTAATGCTACTGTGTATCTCCATTTATTACTGCCTTATAGAAAAATGCTAGTAAATTTTCCTACTGTATGGAATGACTACAAGATGTTTCATGTAAATAGTGTAGGCAAGTTCAACTGCACGATTTAAAAGCTGTATTTAAAAGTGGTTGATTATTTTTCGCATTCACATTTATATGAACCAGGCTACTGTGTAATGTGGTGCCTAGGGGCTCCCTTCCTAATGACAACTCTTTTTGGAAATAGAGTTTGATGCCGTGTATCAAGAAAGGATGGTGAAAGCTGCATTAAGGGACCTTAGGGGTCTGTAGATGGCAAAACCCCCAGAAACATTACCTAGATGTATATCCTAAATAAAAGAAAGCATACTGTGTAAAAAATTAAGGGCTAGCCAGCCTAAACGACAGACGTTTCACACTGTTTCATTGGTCTCTGTATGTAATTAAGATGTTTGTTTTTATATCAAATTCTTTTTGGCTTTGTATTAAATTCTTTCATTACAGATTTTACAGAAGAATTTGTTCAGAATAGTTGACATGGTTGGCTAGTGGCTGAAGTAATTGGAAAAAATGTGCTGCATTGCTCACCTAACACAGAACATCCTTTGGCATGGACCTCATAATACTGACCCAGATATGTCTGAAAGTGTCCCTTGTTCACGTGTTTAAACTTTAACATTTACTTCACATTTCAGAGGCTGATGTGGTGCACAGGGAGGAGGGATGCAAAACCTAGGCAGTGAATACAGAGAGATGCAGTGTTTTGGATTGAGCTGATGGAGAGCTGAATATCCAAAAGGCAAAAGCAAACCTGGCAAGATCGCTTCTTGAAAGGTAGCATATATAGTAACAAATCCATTACATTACAGTCAGTGAATGACTGAATTTGAACACTTGAATGTACTGTCAAGCAGTGACAAAGGAAGACTGCATAAAGGAAGAATGAGAGCTAGCTGCATTGGACATATTGCGAGCTGGAGTGAACTGAAGAAATATACTGCCTTGCTATGACTGTAAAAGATAGAAATAATAGCAACCTTTACATGGAAGATATCATCTGAAGAATTGCTGACACCCATGGGGAGATACTGCCTGGGATAAAACTTAATGTTTTTGCATCCTGTCAATGATAGTGTGTGTTTAAAAGCAGTTAATGAATGCAGTATCAACAGTTGGTGGTGGTGTGTATGTCAAAGCACTGTCTTCAGCCCATTTGGGTGAGAAGATACCATTGGATGTCTACCCTGCAGGTCAATATTGCTAATCATAAGCCTTCCTTAGGATGGATTCCTTCAGTTTTTTTCCAGCTCAAAGGCCAGCCTTCTGGTCAGTGTTCTCTCTGAGTCTGGCAGTGATTACCTCCACAGGCTTGTCTCAGGGAAGAAATAATATTAGTGAGCACCCCTCTTGCCCTCCAGGAGATCTTCTTAAAAGAATGCATTGTTTGTTTAAAAAGAATTTCCCTTTTTAAAGCCTGTATGCACACCTCACAATGTTCCAAGCAGAAGTCCCATGGGTCTGGCAGCCTGCAAAACCCACCAAAGAGCCTGTCTAACGTGATCCTTTATCTTCAGCTATTTCCTCCTTCCGGTTTTGCCTAAGTTAAAGTGACTTTGCCTTCCTGACTCATCCATTCTTCCAGAGACTGTTTTGTTCTCCGGTGATCTTTTAGCTCTAATTGGTTAGCTTCGAAGAGTGGAAAAAAATTAATGTGTGTACAAAGCTTAAAGTTGGAAATAGGATATCAATTTCATGGATACTCCTATTGCTCCCAGACAGCTTATCAAAACTATTCTGTTGTTCATCAGCTAGCTTGCTGCTCCTGGATGGCTCCCCATTAAGATGGAACAATACAATCCTCTGGGATAACGTGCAGCATCTTCTAATTGCTGTCCAGTGTGAATGGTGAATGTTTTATTAAATAGTCTTTATATCTGTAGCAGTTCTGCATATTGCGCAGGAATTGTAACTCTTAAATGAACAGCTGCTAATATTCCTTCTCTTTCTAAACTGTAAGTCACTCTTCTGTTGCTTTCAGGGTCTCAAAACTAGTTATAAAGAGAAATAACAGAAAACTTTTGGTAAGCACTGCTGTTCTGCCCATAAAGACTCAAAAAAACCCATCAGGTGAGTTGGTGTTTTGGAGCAACATAGTTGTCAAATGCAGGTGTTTTTGTTCTGCAAAGATATTTGCTATCACAAAAGTAATTACTGTAAACGTAGTGCAAAAAAAGCTCAGAAGGCCAAGAAATATTAAATGTGTATCCTGGAGACTGTCTGTAAGAAGGGAAGTTAATTTCTCCTGGGGAATTGTATGTGTTGTGTTGGTGTTGTTTTAGCAGAAGTATTTTTTTGCTATAGCCAGCCCTCAAAATACAAAGTCCACTTCTAGATTAGACGTGGTTTACCGACAGAAAATGTCCTTGACTTCATCACTTCTGCATTAATTTCATTAAGGACATATGAAGTAATCGTCTGGCAAGATTTATTTGTCATAGTCTGGTGCAGACTTAATGTGGGGAGAGCTATTCTGTGATATATTAGCAATGTCATTTACCAGGTGCTTCCACTCACCTCAAAAAAACCTCTGATGAAAAATCAGGCTCTCAGAATGAATGATTAAACTAGCAGTTTGAGTTTGAATTCTTTTTCCATTGCTTGTCAGGCTCTTTCTTATATCTGGAAAATAAACAACTTGTGATTTCTTGGAGCCATACCTTTATGGGCACTAGTAGAGTACTGCAGTATGGCTGACAGCAGTAAAGTAGAACTGTCTTCTTGCCTATAATCTTCATGGTGAATAAAGAGTCGGTTGTCTCTCAGTTGATGGTTTGCACACCTTTCTGTCGGCTGGCCTCCACTATAATTCTTACATCTTCTCCCATAGAAGTGGTGGTGGCCTCTCCTGGCTTTAGAGGTATGGCTTTAGAGAATCAGATCAGCCCATTTGTATGATTCAAGTTCATCATTAGGCAAGAGGCAAGGAAGCCTGGTACAACTTGTGAGCAGACTTGGTCATAGAACAGCTTGTTAAAATTCTCAGAATATTGTTTTGTTTTAATTCCTCGAGGGTGTAAGATAGGAGGATCTAAAGCAGGGATAGATTAATGTTTTGGCTGTGACATTTGGCCATGCTGGACAACCTTTATAAATAGGATATTCAAAACTTGTAAGAGTGGAGCTTTTATAAACTGGCTTCTTGTAGTGGTGTGTCCACACCCTGGCTAATGAAAGAGACCCAAAAATGTTCTTATTTCTTTATTGACACTCCATACAATAATACAAAGTTATAAAAAATAGAAGTATGTACTTGAGTGATACGGCAGTGCTCTGCTACAAGAATACGAAACGTGTTAGGCATCTGTGATTCACTGAAGCAAGTGACGTGGAGTTAGAGGGGTTGAGCTGGGTTTTTTTACTGTATTAACCACAAATGTTTGCTTCTGTTGGTGTGTTATGATTCCTTGTTGTTTTTATAAAATTAATCTAAAAATGCCTTGATGAAATATTGCAATAATCAGAACTCTACTCTGTGAAACTAGTAATGATATTGAGTATTTGTATGCCAAATATATAAAGGGAAGGCTTTAAGGTAATCTCCTGACACTTATTAAAGATAACACAGATACTTAAAGGTAAAAACCACCTTGAAAATAGAAATCTGAGAGTGTTTTTTTCTGATTAGGATTTATTCCCCCACTTTTAGCTGTTTATGTTTTGTTATTTTTTTCTTTGTTCTCCTCCCCCTTGCCCCCAGTGCGATGAAGAAATAAAATGAATTCTTGAACAGTATCTAAGATTGGATTCCTGTTTTGGCAGGTTCAAATTGACATACGCATGCTTTTCTAAGGGTCACAGTCTGATCTAAGACAAAAATTCAGTAGATGAGCATGATAGCCCTCTATCTACCAGTTTAGTGCAGTGGGAAGGAATGTCCCCCTAGCTAGTTCATGTCTGTTTGTGCCAGGAATGGATTTGTGTTAGTGTACATCAGTCCATCTTAAAGGGGTGGATTCAGTGGTATCTGGGAAGAATTCCATTCCCTCATAGCACAGAGTTTAGGATATGATTAAAAGAAGTTAAATGGAGCTTAAATAGGAGCCTACTGCCGACTTACTTTCTTTGTATCATGTGAAAAGAAGGACCAGCTACATGGTTTCCCAGCCTTAGCAGCAACGGTTCAAATCTTTCTTCTGGATGGAAAGCCAATTTTATTTCATAATAACTCTTTTTCCCCTACTGCCTGAGTAAATGTCTGCTGCCTCCATACATTTAAGGCCTTTATAATGAGCAGCAGTGCTTCTAGATGTTTGTTTTGGCGTTGGAGAGGTAACACTAGTTATGCAGATGCATAGGCTTCACTTCAGAAATTTAAGAATAAATTCCAAAATGCAGGAATAGCTTGGCTAATTTGAGTTACTAGCCACAGGTTCTGTTCTTCAGAACTCTGTATATCTGCTATAACAATGAGCTGGTCCCCCAAACACTTACTTTTCTCCCTGCTACATGCCATTTTCTTTTGAACAGCTGCAGTGTGTTCTGCTTTATATTCAAAGGACGTGTTTAGGAGCCCTCACTGTCCATGTTGAATGCCAGAATATACTGAATATAATATATTATCTGTATATTATCTGGGCAGCAGAGTCAAGTTATCAGTAGGAACTTTGTGAATGGAAGTTTAGCCAATAGTACATGCATGTAGAAGTTACCCAAGGAGAGGAGGGACTTAGTGATTGAGATCCCTGTGTTTCTGCGAGGCAGTTTTGTGAACTCCAGGGGTAGACCTGTGTCATGGAGATCAGAAGGAGGACCTAAGGATGCTTGCTGTCTGGAAATCAAACAGAGAACCAAAAGAGAAAGGTGGTGTTGCTGTGGGAAGCCTAGCTTTAAACTTTCCCTTCCCGCTGTGGGAAAAAACTTTCCTTTCCCCACATGTGTACAGCAGGTTCAATAGAGTGCCATCTTTTACTAGCAGCTTCAGACTTTGGCTCTGCTGGAAAACATGGTTAGAATCTTCATGAACTGAAATCCTGAGGCGCTTTCATATGGATAAAGGAAGGAAACAAAATGCCCTGCTTGTCTGTTTTTCATCTCTTTATGTCTAGTGGAGGTGAAGGCTGTGGAAGGTCTGGTGTCAAACATACAGATCCAGTAATCTGAAACTGTTTCTTGAGTCTCTCACAAGCTGATCACTAGAAGAGTAGGGGAAAATAGTTTCTGGATTTTCTGAGACCCTTAAAAAACCTCAAATGCAAGGGTGATTAAGAGTCTCATTTTTGGGTGGCAAATTGATTTTTGAGAATGAAGAGTATCAGCTTTATTAGGATTCACTGAGAATTACAGTTGAAAATCATTTCTGGAAAACACAGATCCTGAAATATGGAGAGGCATCAATGTTCAGATTTGAGTAACTTCTACTCTGAGGTCCTAAGAACGTTTATTTATCTAATGAGAAGAGCACAAAATGTTTTATGTTATTTTCTTCAAAAAGAGGAGGGAGGGGAATTGATTCAGATGTTCTAAAGAACTCACCAGAGAACAGAAACCAAGTATGGTAATTTTTCAACCACAAATGTGGTTCTCACCTTCTGAACACTCTTGCTCTTTCTTAGAAATAGTAGTAATAATTGCATCTTAGATGGTAAGTCAGCTTCTGTTGCCATTGTCATTAATGTCTGCTGAACCAGATCTGTCATCAGGCACAGTCATACTATTTGGTATTACTCAGTATTCATGTTACTTAATATTTTAGTCTCAGTAAAGGAAAGATAATGATAAATGGAGATGTTATCATGGAGAGAGAGACAGAAACATTGAAGTTATGTTACCAATGTATCTTTGAAAATATCTTGACATATTTCTTAATATGCTAACATTTTTACAACACAAACCAGATATGAATCATTTTACTCTCCTTTATTCAATTTTACCTTGACTTGAAGCTTTCTGTTATGTATATACCTCAGCAGTAAGTTTGTCATAAAGGCTGTATTTTAGGAGGAAGGGGGAACATGAGGATGGAGAGCTAAGTGGTCTATTCGAGTCCCATAGTCATTAGCAGAGTTTTCCCTGTATACACCAACAGGAAATGCAACCCAGAATGATGTAAGTATGACACAGAATTGTGTTTCTGGTTACTGTGGCTGGACATGTGAACTGCTGGAAATAAATGCAGTGACCTCTATTCCATATGTCTCTATCAGCTGGAAAAGTGGCGGAAGGCTGATAACTAGCGACTCAAATGAAGTTCGTTACAGTAAGCAGTTGAACTGAAATTCATAGTGAAGAGACTCCTGGACATTTTTTTAATATATCTTTTTAATTTTATTTTTTTCCTTGAATCTGGCCATTTGTATCTACCATCTGAGCACTTGTGATGACTTCAGATTATTCTGTAGTTTTTCTTGTATTTTCTCAGGACAGGGTGCATGTCTTTCTCTTGTTAGTAGGTTGTGTAGTACAGTGGGGTCTGAACCCATCTGAGAGTATTCATGTCACTGCACTCTGTGTAGCGAAGAGGAGAGATGGACAGTTGGCAAGGGAGCCACAAGAAGCTGTGCTGCTGGGTGAAGGCAGAAGTCCTGTCTCCCACCCAATGAGTTTCATCAACCAGCCATTTTGTATGATTCTTCAAAGTGCAGGCACTTATGTTGGGAGGAAAAGGGGAAAACTCCTTTGCTTGGCTTTCAGTAATGTTTAAGTGTGCAGTATAGCAAAGCAGGAATTACGTAACTCAACATGAAATGAAAGAATACAGTATAGGTGTGTGGATCGTCTTTAGACTCTTCTCCAGCCTTGCCCCGACCACTGCAGCAGAAAAAAGCAGTTTGCTTTGAGAGGCCAACATGATGTGGCCTTGCAAAAATGGCACTTGAGGAGAAGGATCTCCCAGTCCCAGGTGCATGTGCCAGCAACTGTGGCTCCACCACAAGGCGTAGTGCTTCCTACCAGGAAAGAATGCAGAGTTGTTAGATGTTGGCTGCTAGACCATCCTCACCAGTAGTAAGAAACAGCTGGTGCACACAAGGGAGCACCAGTTGCAAATGGTTGTGTCCACCCTGCCAGGGCTGCTCCACACAGAGGCGTGGTGGGGCTGGCTTCAGCCCAGCTCCTTAGGCTGCTACTAACAGAGCTGTTTGTGCTCACACTCCTGAGCCTTGTGGGACCAGGGGCTGCCTTGAACCACACAGCAGCAATTCAGCTGGGCATCGGTGAGCCCAAATATATCCAGCTGCAGCAACTGCCAGCAAGGCAGGCAGAGCATCCCTGGTAACTAGACAAGGACTCTGAGAGTAAAAGGATCAGAGATTTTCCTGGCCTGCACAGAGCAGTCTCCCAAGGTTTACATATCCCATGTACTGTGTTAAAACAAAGCTACCAGTAATGTGCACCTCTGGAAGCCACAGGTAGGTGGCCATGGAGCCAATGTTCATTTGGGGTAGTTCATGTTGCTGCCATCCAGCTGCACTGATCTCAGTCCTGGAGGATTTTTAATCTGTGTGGGATTGCTTTAATCTGTGCTCTTGCTACATTTCAAGAAGGAATGACTCCTGAGAGGGAGAGCACAGAGACTTCTATGCCTTTGAGCCACCACTATAGTGCTGTTTTGTGGAAAGGTTTGTTCAGAGTTGTGCACAGTACATTGGGAGTTTATTATTTGGAAGGGTTTATGGTTTGTTTGGGGTTTTTTGCATCCAAAGTCCTTGTGTGAAATAATGCTTTTTCTTATACAATTACATGTAGAAGTCAGGATATATATACTAAATTATCTTTCGATGGAAAATGTTCTTCTGAAACTAGACTGGATGGTACATTTTCTTGTTTATGCTCTGCTGTTAAAGCAGATGGAAATGTTTGGAGACTCCTTTGTTGCCAGGGGTATGAACTATGTTCTATCTTAATCAAGAGGCTGCACATTGTCAGTCTGGAAATGCCAACTGGAAAAAGATTTTTGTTCTTCAAGTCCACGATTAAAAAAAATGCAATGTATATGCATTCTTTGGAGCTTTCACACCAGATGATTTTCAGATACAATAGGGATTGAAGCCTGCTCTACCAGCAACTCTGGAATTATGTTGCTTCTTTCTCAGTGGCAACCAGCAATTGCCTGTTGCTTCACTGGCCACCTAAAAAAGTCCAGGTTTGCATAGCAGGGGCATAGCCCTTCTTGATGATCTCGGAGGTCTTTTCCAACCTGGTTGATTCTGTTATTCTGTGAAAGTGTCTGTGGAGAAGTGGGAGATCCAGCAGGATAATGATGTTCAAGTGTGTGTCATGTACACTATCCGTGGTTTTGCAGGGTAGGAAAACTTGCATTTGAAAGCCTGTTGTCTTTGGTGTTATTTCCCTTCTCTGCACAGCCCTAGACAGGGTGTATTTCTTAGTTTTGCAGATATATTTTATCCTACATATGTGAGATTGCTTTTGAGCAAAGCCCCATTACATTTCTTGCGATTTAAAAAAACCACGAAGAACTTTGCAGAAGCAAAATGCATGTAAATCAAACCTTCTCTGTTTTAGAAGAATGGACAGAATATAAAGGAAGACAGCAAAACAAGCTTGACTTAAGACTTAGTGTTTCAGTTAATTTTTAAGGGGATATAGAAACAAATATCTTAAACTTCTGCAATGTTAGTTTATTATTTAAGCCCTATGATGATATTGTGAAAGATGGCATCTAAATAATCTGCTGCAGGGGGATTTTATTCAGCTCAGCAGCTGTGATAGCAACACTGGAAAGAGTGTAGAGAATGCTGGTACGGATTTTTTGATGTTCTAGATGTTCAGTCTAGTCTTAAAGTAATAAAATAACTTCTTCAGGTGCCTTGCTGTCTCCAAACACATCTAATCCTTGCAATGTTGTTTTCATCTATGTTCAGTAGTTATTAACTTAGATTTCACTAATTTCTCCACTTCAGCCTCCTGCAAGCTTCTGATCCAAAAGCTGTATTTTAGTGCAATATGGCAATATCTACTGATCTCATCTAATTGGCCTCTGCACATGGCAGAGCCAGTGTCTCATTTTGTATAGCAACATGCACCGTGAATCTGGGATTTCTGGGCATAAACAATACTGTAGCTGAACAATATTTATTTTTTTTCTCTAACACAGTCTGAGCAACAGTACAGTGTAAAGTTGCAGTGCCACAAAAAGCTAGAAGCAGTACTCACAAATTACGTATTCCAGCCGGTACTCATTATTTGCCTACATAGACTCGGACATTAGTCTGGGATTACTTGCCTGACTTGCAAGAGGCAGGAATCGTGGTTTTAGATGTCACTGTGAGCACTGTTATTGCAGGGAAGAAGCGATGAAGCAATTCTCTTTCTAAACAGCACCTTAAGGAAATCATGTTTCTTATGCCTCAGGGTAGGGCAGATTTGCTCTTAAGCAGTTATGAGGCTGTAATAAGACTGGTTGCAAATAATGTCACATGTGTTGCTCAGTCATTAAGAATAAAGCCCTATAGAGGTTCTCACAAATGAATGAATAAATTCTAAATGCTTTCTCTGATGTGTGAACTCTGAAATTAACACCACTGATTTTTGCACGCTAAGAATAGCACAGGGTGTCGGCACCAAGGGTGGAAGGGAAAGAGAAAATACCCTTCTGGGCTTCGGTAGCATTCAAATTGCTTAAAGCTTAAACTATGTAGCATAAATGGCTACATGTGCCATTTCAGAAGTTAACTAAATATCCCTGTAGTAGAAATATCCCTGGTCATTGGCTTGACCCAAACCTTGAGCAACGCTTACTGCAGGAAAGCAAGTGTAGAAGCGGATGTATTTTCTGACCTCGGTACTTATTAATTGCTTATTGTCATGTGTGAGCAGGTTCTGTGTGGGCTGTTGGCCTTTTAAGAAAAAGCTTAATGTCTAGATTTCCGTCTTAAGAGAAGGAAAGCCACCCTCTTTTCTCCTACCCAAGTTGGGGAAAAAAACACAGCTGAGAATGATGCAGATGGCCTGAAGCAGACTGGCGCGTTGTACTGGAGTATCAGCATCAGATGACTACCTTAAAAAGTGAGGTTCTGTCATCTCCCTGTTTTCACTGGGGATCTCATAAGCTGCTTTTCCAAGATTATCCATAATAGCAGTTTGTCTGGTTGAAAATATCCCCCAGAAGAACAAGAAAAAAATTACATGAAATCAGAATATATTAAAGGCTAAGGAAGAGAGTATATTTATTTTTTTCTTACTGATGTTAAATTTCATCAAACTAAGCAGATAAAAATATAATAAAACCAAAAAAATTGCAGTGCTGCAGGATGCATGTTTTCTACACGGTGCTCTTACTGACTACAAGCATTTTTTCCCATCAAATTCAATGGCCTGTCAGCAAATTTTATTAAGGTTGATTGCCAGTTTCTCTTATATCTCACAACCGCTGCTAAGAGCGTAATTCTCTAGGGAGGAAGTCACTGCTCCCCTTGCTCATTGCACTGTCCATCTGAATTCCTTCACAGTTGTAGTGTGTATTGTGAACGATGAGGATTATGTTTTCAGCACTTAAATAGTGCTATTAAACTGTTGCTCAAGAGCACGCCCTACTCAGTCTGAAAGCATTTTGAGTTTGGGCTTGGAATAGAATTTGCAAGTGGGACTGAGCACAGAGCTGGTACTTTCTGAAGTTTAAGGCTGCAGTTGTGTTGAGGTTTTATGTAACAAATACTTCATGCCTTAGTCAGGGCCACTTGTAGTGACAGTAACTATAGTAACAAAACAAAGTTTCTGGCTAATGAAGGAGTATTGCCAATGAGCAGGACATCAGTCTCTGATCCAGCCCCTGAAATATGCTTATTTATCAGTTTTGTGAGCAATGCTTTTTTAATAGCTACTACTATATTTTCAAAGCTATTTAGAAATTTTCATTTGTTTGCTTTTATGGTTTTTTTCTTTTTCTTGAAACCTGTGGAGGGACTTGCTCCTTTTGCCTTCAAATGGAAATGTTCTAATTATATTTCTGCTTTTTTAAGTTGTTTTCCTAAAGAAACGGGGATTATGCAGTTGGTCTTTTTATACCTTGAGCACTTTTGAAAATGCTGGCTGATTTAAAAGAGGTTTTGACAGTGTGTTAGAAGTCCTGAGGATAAGTTTCTGCAAGTTTTCTAAAAGCAGCTTGCTGAGTCAAGGCTGGAGGGGGCAGGCAGAGCTGAGCCATGTGGTGCTGGGGTTGGCAGCTGCCAGCAGGATAGGGAGCACTTGTGCAGTGGGTGCACACACGGGGATATGGCAGCAGCACTGCCATGAGGGTGGTGGCTCTGGGAGAAGGGGTGGCTGGGGGGAACGGAGACAGATTGCAATGGGGGACAGGTGCAGAGGATGCAGATCTGTAGGAAGTCGCATACCAACCTGGGAAGGGACAGTTTGTGGCATTTAAGTGAAGAGTACATAAACACATGCTGTTTGTTTCTGTGTCTTACATGCTCATTTGCATGGGTAACAAGTGATAGCAGAGTGTAAGGTAATGAGGGATGCTGCAAATGGTAATCAGCACAGCTGAACAAAACCTGCGTGTGTGGGAAATGTGGTAAAAAGCTGGGGTCTCACCGTGGCCCACAGGAATCCACCTCCTTTGGAAATGAGGGAATTACACCTTTTAGATTTTTACAGAAATTCTAACTTCAGAGTGACAGTCTGGTTAAATAACAGCAGAAAGAATTATTAGTCTATTAATAAAAAGCTCTTTTAAAACTTCAGTGGAGAGCTTTTGTGCTGCCAAACTGGTGTTTTATGAGGAGCAGGAAGACGTTTTTAAAGGAAGCATGACATTTGCTGAAGCAAGCTGAAAGCACAGGAATGGCCGCAAAGCTGTGACTGCGTCTGGACAGTCTGCATGTGAGTTTCCTTATCCTGGCTTCATGAAAAAAAAAGTGCTGCTTTTTTGAAGTGATCCCTGACCTCTTTTCTATTGTCTTGTGAATAATTGTCTTTTCTAAAGTTGAGTGGCTTTCTGTTCAAGTGCTTGTGAGACGCAAATTCACATTGTGAGCCTCCAATAAAACTAAATGTGCTACTGCACTGTATTTCCTCTTTCAAGCAACAGCTTCTTGCTCCTACTAATTCTCTAGCCATTTGGTGGCAGAGTATTTGAAGCACCAGGCAAGGAAAGGGAGGTGTGGAAAATAAAAGGGAAAAGAGAGTAAGAGAAAGCAAAAAAACCAGTTCTTGTAAGTTGAGGGAAGGTAGAAAAATCCATCTGACTCTTCTATGTAGCTTTATGGGGCTGTTCCTGTAAATCAGAAGATTGAGTAGTTCACCTCTTCTGCGAAGTGAGAGGCTGTTTTTCCACCAGCAGACAGGAAGCAAAAAGCTGTTCTTTTGCAAAAGCGTGTTTCCTAGATGGTTCATAACTGTAGTAAACCATTTTAGCTCCCGACTCCTTGCAATAATATTCTTTTTGAATTTCGCAGCAACCCTGTGATGCATCACACGTTTTTAACAGGGACTAACAACAGTATGTACCAGATTAGTCTGTGAAGTTGGGAAGAAGAATCTACCAGTGAAGTTGATGAGATAGTTGTAGAGAGACAGAATGCAGAGAACAGAGCTGGAGTTTTACCATAGCATAAGAGCTAAAAACTGTGTGAAAAATGTGATTTAGGCTACTTAATATCTTCAGTTAATGAAAATGTGGGCTTTACATTTCATTTAAAATAAATTAACGATCCTAAGGAGGTACGGGACGGGTATTAAAATGTTTGAACCTTAAGAGGACAAATGTAATCTTAAAAGCCCCAAATAAAAGCAATTTAGTTCAAAGTGTTAAGGAAAACTGGCCATATAAGTGAATTCACCTCTTTCATTTGATGATTGGAGAGATTTTTTTTGTACTTCCCCTAAATCAGCTACAGCACTAAGTTCCATAATAGAACATTCTAAAATTAGTAGAACTGGCTGGGTTTTCTATCTTTGCTCCACAGTTCTGGTTAGGGTTATTAATGAAGAACTTAGCTTTTGCCTTTCTCTCTGTTTTAATAAATTAATTATAGGATGAGTTAATGTTGGCAGGAAGTTTCAGGCCTCATTCTACTGTGTTGGTTTTCCAGGAGCATTTAACTTTGTATTACAGAGCAGCTGTGAGAGTACAGCAGTTTCTGCATGATGTCTCCTGCATAACTGTGCTCGTGATCTGTGGTCCACAAACTAATGCTTATGGATTGGACTGGTTCATCCCTTGGATTTTTCTAGAACAAAACTTTCCAAAGCTGTAGAACACAGTTCCCTGCAAGATGGTGGTGGTGTTCAACACAGATAGCAATAGAACAGTTGGCATAACTCTGTTCCATGGATACAGGGGCCTAAGATGCTACTGTAATCACTGCTTTTAGGGTTGTCTGTGGCTTCTTCTGCCAGTCTTCCATGCTCATAAAAATGTAGTCAAAAGTGCTTTGGGGTCAGTGCTCTAGAACTTAAGAAAAACTGTCTGAGGACCCATGCGGAGACACAATTTAGAGCAATTACAGTATTTTTTCCACTCTTGTAATTTAGGTTTGCTTCCTGAGTAGCAATAATAAACCATGGAATGATTCATTTGACAAGGTAAGTTGCAGTTTTAACTTTTATTTATGGCAGCAAAAGAGAAATTTGACAAGTGGATGTGTCTTGCCCACGGGAGAGGAGAGGAAGGGATGAGTCCAGTGCCCTGGCTGTCTTTTCCCAGTTACACAGGGAGTCTCACAGTTGCAAAGCTCAGTCAGGGAGGGCTGATGCAGCCAAACAGGGCCTCTGTGCTTCTGCAGATGCTGCCCACAACGAAACATGGTGCCTTCAGTTGGGATGAAGCAGTTTGCAGTGGTGCAGAGCTGTACCAAGGATACACCAACCACACCAGGATACCCTGTCAGTGTGGTTAGCTAGTTTAACAAGAAGGAACACACAGCTTACATGGAGGTGAAGTGTTTCAGTGGATTAATTCATTTCCCAAGGTGGTCTTCGCTGGGTTAACTCCTATAGAACTGTATTACAGAGCAAACCAAGTAGATGATGTGTTCTACTGATTAGTGTCTCATGGTAGTTTTTATGGACTTTTTAGGCATTTTTATGGACTTCAGGGCATTTATGTGCTATGGTGGTTGTGATGCCATGGCTTTGCAACAGTAGTATTTTTGTACTGGAGGCTTCAATTGTCCATTGGTTGTACTCCTGAATATAAATACCAGAATTTGTATCCATTGGAAACAGCAAACTGCTCAGAAGATATGACAGTCTGAAGTACATAGATCTGCCGGGTTTACTGAAGCAGACTTCAGCAGATTCGAGTGAATCAAGCACATTTCACTGAAAACTAAATAAAAATGTAGAAGTGAAACTGTTTGGGTAGCTGGAACCGCATGAAAAAATCTGCACTGAGGCTGACTGAATGGCAGGTATTACATGAAAAATAAATTTGTACCTGAAGAGACCTGACAGATAGAGCTGTGATCTTGGCATAGAATGGGAGGAGAAAGGGATTAGGGAAAATTTAATGGAAAGGCCTGTATCTATATCAAATGTGCCAAATGTAGCTACTGTAGAACCTCATTATAAAAAAGGAACAAAGTGGAAGAAAAACACACAGGGGAAAAAAATCAGTCATGCCATAAGCAATCACAAATCTGATGCATTAGGAATCTGTCAGCTTCCAGCAGAGCTGATGTTTCTCCAAATTAATTCCTTCTCTGTCTTATTCATGCTAAAACTGTACTGCAGCTCACATGTCTCTGCTTTAACTAAAGTCTCTACGGCTTTCAGGCAAAAGATGCCCAAGAAGTTTATTGACTGAATACTCTGTACAAGGGAGCCCCTGGTGGCCTAGTGGTTAGATCGCAGGACCTTCACCGCCGAGGCCTGGGTTCGATTCCAGCCAGGGA
>JAWMRA010000113.1:27709200-27727951 GCA_035584735.1 Pseudotriccus pelzelni
CCAATGCGCAGGCTGGAAGGTGTAAAGACCTTCCCCGGATCTTCGTTCGCGAAGACTGGCCATTTACTTTACTTACTCTGTACAGGAGTTGACCTCAAGAATGTAATTTGCAATACTATTTAGTCAACATGTTGGATTTTATGTTGCCATTTCTGTTGGAGATAATCATTCATGCAAGCTGATGGAGGACTACCTTGACCCCTGGGTAGGAAACACTACAGTTATCCTGAGTAAGGATATAGTTGCACAGTCCTGGAATTGCACAAGTGAGATACTTGTACGTGCCTCCTGAGACAGGGTAGTGCTAAGCTGTCCCAGCTCTTTTTGTCAGCCACTAACTTTCTCTTCCCTGCAGGTTCATTTCCTGGGTAGCCACACAGAGCAACTCATGGCTGAGTCAAAACCACAAGTTATGTATGTGAAAGCATTAATTCACTGCTGTAACTCCCTCGTTCCATCAGCGTCCCTAGCCAACCTTCATACATTTGTCTTCAAACACCCTTTTGTATGGCTGATGGACGTTATACTTCCACATGCTCTTGCTCTTCCTTTTCAACAGATCTAATATTAGCCTAATTCTGGCCTGTGACTTGACAAACACCTGCAAAGTGCTCTCATTGCCATTCAGATTGGTATATGTGTATACTGAGGCTTTCATAGCCAGTCTCTCCATTTCTCTTCTGCTTGGACTCATCTTGTGCTGAAGACTGATGAACAGGGTAATTATTTGAAAAAAGATTGCAGCTCTGAATATTTTCCACTAAAGCTGAAGGAAGCTATTACTTCATCATATATTAAATGGCACATGGTAATTTTAAACACCTTCTGGATTTCTAATGAATTAAATCAAATCTGTTCAAGAGCAAAGAACACTGATTTTATATCTGTATGTTTCAAGAGTTTTTAAGCCAGTTTCCTTATGACAGGATTTAGTTTATGCTATGTATCTACAGTCAAGGAAAATAAAAATATCAACTCTCCGATGGATGTATCCTGGTGTTGGGAGTCTGTTTCAAAATGTCAGATTTCAGGTGTGTGCTGTGTATTTGAACCATGGTTCCTCTGCATGTCATTCCCTGGAGGAATTAATTATGGTAGGATATATTGCATACATAATGACAGGCTCTGTTAAGCTTTCCGGAGGCAAAACTACCAATCAGGTCAGCAGAGAGCCTGAGCACTTTCACTTGCCTTGGAGTATGGAGTTCTGCACAGTGGCTTTGGATATGCTTTCAGTAAGGGACTTAAGGAGAGGTGTGGACATAATAATGCAAGTACATTGCCCTTGGTGTGTTGACAATAGAGAGGAACATTATACCTGTGTTTTGGACATACTGGCTTAGAAGGGAAATAAAACTTAGATTTTTGAGCTCTGAATTCCAGATGGCTTGTACCATGGCCTTTTAAGAAGGAAAAGTAAAGGCATACATAATTGCGAGGTATGGTAAATGGTAAACTGAGCAGGACTCCTATGCCTTCAGGTTGATGTCTGTTTCTCCCATTCAGATGTACTTCAAGGAAAAACTGGTACATGCTGCTAACTTACCAGAAGACAGAGATTATAAATATACTCCTCTGATTTATCCTGGTGTGCTGTGATCTCTTACTCTGCAGAGAGTTCTGTACTGAAATCAAAGAATACGTGAAACAGGATAAACATGGAGATTTCATTGTGTTCTGTCGGCAGGAGCAGGTGTGAATGAGTTCAGTCTGGCCTCCTTCTGTTCCTCTTCTTGGCTGAGATGTAGAGGTGCAGAATATGACCTCGAGTGCCTTGCTGCTCTGCTGCGGGGCTGCTCTATGATTGATACTGGCAGCCCTGTGGAAGCTGAGCGTTTCCACGTGGGGGTTTCTCTCCACAAAGGAGAAAGGAAAGTATAAAGCTTTTCCCTATGAAAAACTGGGGCTTGCTATTCATCATTGCTTCTGTTCCTTTCTTTTTTTAATTTGCAGAATCCTTCTGGAAGTATGGAAGGTTAGAACTGAGCAAGTGGGTTGTTTATTTAAGGGGATAGAGTCAGCTGATACAAGCTGATCAAACTGCACTGACTCTGCACTTCATTTCTGTGTTTATCTGATGCATGGCCACTTTTAGGGAGTTGAAATTGCCTGAGCTTTTCTGTCTTGAAGCTTGAGTGCCATATTCTCAGCTAGTTTAAGACAAAAATCCATTCATTTCACTTGAGCAGAGCTGATTGCCTTCAGCTTTCTGTCCGACCCTGAATGTTTAGTTCCTTTTACCTATTTCGTTACAGCTGCTAGCTCTAAATTTTGGAACAGAGTTTGGTTTTATAAAGCACTGTTGTGTAAAAATTTGTAAAGGTCAGTGGTTGCTAAGTGCTGGACTGTGTCTGAAAAAAAAGAAAAACCCAACCAACCAATAAAAAAAAGAGCCCCCCCCAAAACAAGACCAAAAACCCATCAACCACACACACAAAAAACCAACCAACCAAAAAAAAAACCACCTTCTGTGGGTGAAGAACCCAAAAGTAAGCAAAAAAAAGTAGTAATCCTGTCACCTGTACTGCTGTATAAGTGAGACCTATTTTTCAGCAGTCAAGCTTGTTTAATTCCAGCCAGCATTTAAATTGTTTTTGCAGTTTTACACTAAGGTGTATTTTCAGACTATTATTGAAAGAAGGCCAAATATTGCTATTTTTGAATGTTTAAAATGTTATGACTATGCATGTTTTCTCAAAGGATTTTCTTTAATCATACATGCAGTGCTTTGGATGTATAATATTGTGTCATCTTTTGTCAGCACATCTGGAAGATCTATCACATTGGGGTGTAACAGATATTGCAGAAAAATAATCATTAGTCTGATTTTAGGTTCAGTGTGCCATGAATTCTCTTTTTCCTTTTGTTTTATTTTTTTTTTCAGGTTGTTTTTTTTACCATGCATATATTTCTCACCTTTCTCTCAAGGCTTTGGTTTTTGTTGGGAGTTCTAATTGAATTTGTTACATATTTATGACAGGTTGAGAGACTGCTGATTGTTACTCATAAGCAGTGACTCAGCTTACCCATACAGTGTAAGATGTACCTGCTGGAGTCATACATGCATCAGTGAAGTTCAAATTTACAGCAAGGCTGAGGAATGAAGCCTCACATCTAACATACAGCTTTCTGCTAGGAAAACATTACACTGGAGTAGTAGTCAAGGATACAAGCTGTGAAACTGGGTTCTCTATGTTGGCAGTGTCCTTGGGTTGATGTATATAGTTAGGAAATTATTAGGAAGAAAACGGCAGGAAACATACAGAGCTGTTCACTCTTATATCCTGAGTTTTTAACTCAGAGAAATGGTTGGGAAGAGCTATCACATGTATCAGTTCAGCCAGTTGGCCTGACATCCATGGGGAACCTGTACTGTGTGGGAGGACAGCAATATGACAAGAAGTGCTGTTGTTGCTAAGGCCAGTCTGCATGGTCTCAGACTTGACAGGGATTAGGGGCTACAAGTCCTGACTCCGCAATTGGCTTTGTACAGAATGAAAAGGACCTACAAAGGAACTTCATAAGGAAATTTAGCGCGTCTCCAAAACACTGTCTGTGGTGAAAAAGCGACCCAGCACTACCATGAATACATGCCAAGGAAGGGCTGAATGAAACTGCAGCAGTGCAGTCTTCAGCACACCTGTCTGTTGAAGCACAGACCCAGGTCTGTAACGCTGATCGCTGCCTCTGCGTTAAAGGTCAGGCTCCTGTGTCTCCGTGCTGTGGTTACTGCACTAGCTGTGTTCAGCTGGCACTGCTGCTGACATAGGCTACAGTTACATCATGGTTTTGCTTTGCAGGCTTAGACAAACAGGATTCCTGCTGGTAGCAAAATAGCCATTTATTTCTCTGGGATTTTCTTTGGTGAAGCCAGCAATTTTCTGTCTAAATACCACAACACAGATTTGTTCTAGATATTGTGGTTTTGTTTGGCTTTTTGTTGATTTTGCACTTGGTTTTAGTTTGGTTTGGTTTTTTTCAGAAATAAAGAAGCTTTTGTCTGTCTTCTGTAATTTTCACCTTTTAAGCATGTCTGCCCCTGTATTTTTTCAGGCTGGCATAGAAACCTGCTCCTCCATATCTTACTAAACAAACTCATCTTGTAAAAAGCACTGCCTCTGAACTGTCATAGAGTGGGTTATCCAGAACGTAAGTTTAAACATGCCCTCATGTGTCCCAGTAACAATATCCTGTAGTGAAATCCAGTGGTGTTTGACAGATTGATTTCCATCTTTTTCACCTCTCCTGAGATGTGCAGACAGAGAGCTCTAAATATGGGCAGATGCTGGCCCTCCTTGTGTTACGCACGTTAACACTTTGTCCTCTGCAAAGTTAAGCAGTTAGGAGAGAAACTCATAAATTCTTCTCTTCAAGAAGAGCTAGATCTATCAAGGTCCTTAAGCACCCGCTTAGTCTTAAGGAGAGGAATAATTGATTTCTTGTTGACTTCAGCCGGACTACTCATATGCTTAAAATATGAAGACCTTTTGTAAGTGCTGTACTGGAGTAGTGCCAAAGTGGCATAAATTACGCTGCCCCAAAATAAAATCACAGAGTGAGGTCTGTTTAACAACATTGCATAATGCAGTTTGAAAAAGAACATCTGAATGTACGCATGTTATTTTTATAGCAAAGCCAAATTTTGTGTGGTTCTAATTTACTAATACATTGGGGGGCATGATGCACTTTCAGTCTGTTGGCTCCAAGTATCAGTAACATGCAAGATTTCATAAATGTGTCAAGTTGGGTAGAAATTATTTATTAGTCTTATATGGGGTTCTTCTTTAGTGTGTTTTGTTGCATAATTTATGCATCAATAATATGAGTATGCTGTCACTTTTTATTACCTTGACACTAGGTTAATTAGAAGGTATTTCACTCCGTTTTAAATAGGTAAATCAGGATTCTGATATAACTTCTGAAACAGAAGGTGTGTTCTTGGTTGCAGACTGAGGTGACGGAGTTAATGTTGAACATTAATCCATTAGCCAGAGTCGTTTCCACTAAAAGCTGCCTAAACTGCACATAGTAGAAGCTTTTATGAAAAATACAGCAGTTTGTAAGCGAAGCATCCAGTTCTGCAGTCTTTGGGGATAGGAAGTATTGGCAGCATGTTAAGAATTTCAGCTTAGTACTGTTAATGCTCTTTTCTTGTCTGGCAGGATCTCAGCTCAGCAATTAGAGACCCTAGGCTTCCTTTTCCGTTTCTGTAACTCAAGAGTTATTCCAGTGGTTGTGGCAGCATGATAGTTCTCAGCTCTGCCCTTCCAAATGAATTCCTATTTAATCAGGGCTGGCTGAATTTATTTCAGAGCACATCTGATGAAACTCTGAAGAATCAGGCCCAGCTGATGAGAAAGTATTTTAAAAGTGATGTCAGTTACAGAGGAACTCAGTGTGCTTTCCTTCCTGTCCTCAAATAGCTCTGAAGTTGAGTGCACCAGTATTAAGAGATTAAATGTAAAGGATATGGGGAAGGTGATTATGAGGAACCTAGTTCTCCAAATGCCTTGCAAAGGTCATTCCTGTTATCTGCTCTGCAGTTAGAAGAGTTGAGGTGCAGGGACCTGAAGCAACTCGCCCAACACTGGCCAAGAAGCCATGTGAGAGAACAAGAAACGGAGCATGGCTCTCCCAGGTGCCAGGCCCAAGCTATAGGATATTTGCCGTGCTGCCCCCAGAGGTGAAATACAGTGGACCATCACCTGAGTTTAAGTGCCAGGGTTTGGACCTGATAGATGGGGATGCTGTGCATTGAACTCCAGCTGAATTCATGATTGGAATTAAATAGGTGTTGGACCTCTAAGCTCCTAGCCTTGAATGCCTCAGACCTGGCCCTGATTTTCAAGTATGGTCATATGGTGTCCAGCACAATGGGGGGTATTCCATGTAGTTGGAGTCAGAGAAGAAAAAATTCACAGAACAACATGTGGGGACACTTGCAGATTAAACCTCAGTTTTAACATCTGAAGTATTGAAATACACTGTCCTTACAGAGGAGATATATTTTTATATTACGTGGAAAAAGCTGATGTAAGCACTCTTCATAGCAAAACCAGAAACTTTTATTTTCTAGGTTTTGCTGTAAAACTTGTAACTGTCAAAATTAATTTTATCTTTATCCACAAGTTGTGGACTGAAATACATGTGATTTATGATGGTACAAAATTATTTAGTTGGCGGTTCCTTATCAGGGTGAGAGGAAGATAAAAAAATCTTTTCAGGTGTATCACCCAAAGGATCCTGTGTAACACAGGGTGAGACAAGGGTTTTTATCAGCTCTGCTAATGATTTGCCAGATTCCTACATTCTGAACAGAAAGCAAAATACCACAAGCCTTTGAAAATTAATGACATTGAAAATTAATGACTTAGCCAAAAGGAAAGGAGACAATAAGTCTCATCACCCTTTTTTGTACCCTGTTTTCTTGGGTATGACTACATATGGCTTAAATCTGAAGACAGGTAAATATAAAGAGGGCTTTCAGTGCTTGGGTTTTGGTTTTGGTTTTGTAGTTGCTTTTTTTGCCTTTTCTTTCAGTAGACTATTATTTCCTTCAAGTGACAATCAGCCTGGGTTTAGCAGATAAAGGAGATTTGTTATAAGACCTCCTTCCAATGTAAGGGTCACATTCTGGATGGACCATATAAATATTCAGAGAATCATATTTGCCCTCTGTATCACAAGTGAATCTGATGGACCTGAATGCTGAAAGAAGCGCATGAGGTTGCTGGACTGGCTGCAGGCATGTTTATCTTGGAAGTGACATATGAGTCTGTCCATGGGCAGGACCTTCACCTGACTGACAGGAGGCCCTTCTGCCTTCAGATGCAAGCTGCAGTTTGCAGGAGGAAGCAGTCCAAGAAAAAAACACCCAGAGCTTGAGCCATGCCAGTGGCTGCTCCATTTGGCTTTGCTGTGCAGTCTCAGACAGGTTGGGCTGCAATCTTGGCTTTTCTCATCATCTCTTCTGTTTCCTTCATTCTCTATGAGCGAGAACCTTCTAGGTGCCTTGTGTCACGAGGCAAAGCCTAGCAAGTTGCCTTCATCATGTAGAATTTTAAATAGCCTAGAATCCACCACTCTGGAAGCTGTTTTCACCCTTTGCTGTTGCAGTTCGTGGGGCAACATTAGCTGAATTGCTAATTGTCATGCAAGACGGGGGCTCTAAGCATGGCATTCTTATAAAGTAGATGGCAGCTCTGAGTCTGCTGGATTTGCTGGGCTGGGAAGATGAAGTCAGTAGTTCTTTGGGCATGCTGACAGATTTCTTGGTTTTATTTTTTGTTCATATTGGGGGATAAATGGACAGGGAGCTACAAAAAATAGGACAGAATGCCTGTAAAAGTACATGATCAATTTATTTTTGTAGGGAAAGTGATAGATAACATGGCAGAGCATGAAGTTATAAAAGGAGGTTGCAGTCAGAGTTGCTGGCATTAATTTAACCAGAGAATGTGCCCTTAAATGTCAGGAGACTGCAAGAAGCACAGAGTTATTTGAGAAGACAGCAACTTTGATGTTGATTTTATCAACAAAAAATACTGGAGATTAAAAGGAGCTTTCCAATTTTGCCTACTTTTTTTCTTATTGGTAACGTGACTAGGGCTTTAGTAAGTGTTGTGGGAAGGTTAATGAAACCACAATGGTTATGGTGAAAGAGTACACATTATCGAATTGACTTGTCTAGGTGACTCACCACTGAAGCTAAACTCAGCAGCTGATAAACTGAGCAACTGATTTTCGGTGAAGATACTACAGTTCCACATACACTGTCCTCTCATACTGGCAGATAAAACAAGACCAGACAATCTGGGTTATAAAAAGAACAAGGGCTGCAGTCGTGTTTCTGCTGTAAATGTAAGAGTGGCCATTCTTGATCAAACTAAGGGCTTGTCTAGCTTCAGCAGGGCATGTGCTGAGTGCATAGGGAAAAGCATGTCGAAATGTGGCAGTAGGATGATCCTACCCCTCATATATCATCCCCGCTTCTGTCAGCAGAGTGGTTCAGAGCTTTTGGAGCCAGAAGTTGCATTAGGTTGTCTTTAATGCCCCTGATGGGCCTCTCATCTGTGAATTTATCTAATCTCTTTTTGAGCCTATTTATGTTGCTGTTCCAGAACATCCTGTAGCAATGGGTTTTGCACTTTCGTGTTGTATGAAAAAGCACTTCATTTGCTCATTTTAAATCCACTGCTTGATTACTTTATTGGATATTCCTTCTATCATTGAAACAACACAGATTTGCTTTGCCTTCCTGATCTTCTTCATGCTATTAATGATTTTATAAATGTCATCTCTTTTTCAGGCTGAGAAGTCTGTTTACTATCTCCATATATCAAAAGCATTCCAAAACTGTGATCATTCTTCTTGTCTGCTACATCCTCTTTCCATTTCTGTTATATCAGTTTATGTCCTGTATCCACCTGTATCCTTCTGCATCCATTACCTCAAAGGAGAAGAAACCAATTCAAGAGTTCAGTGATCAAAGTGTTGGGGGTTTGAGTCCATGCCTTGCAGTTCCTCGGCAGGCAGACTTCGGCCATCTACCCATCTGGGTTGTGGCAGTCTCCTGCTTCTTATTGGAGCTGGTGAGGAATATTTATGTGGGGTTCAGAGAGGTAGTAGGGTGAGCTGGTTGCTGCTGTCTAGTGGCACTTCCATGTTGCTCCACACCCTATCAGTCAGTGGATAAAGTGCATTTGCTGTTCTCAGAGCTGTCACAAGCATTCTGGTTTCTCTCTCTCCAGGCAAATGTCTGTACAAAGAAACAGCCACATGCATCCTGTCATTTAATAAAAGAAGGAAACAAAGTAGACGTATTAGTTGCTGAAGGGCAGTACCTTTGTGGTAATGTACACAATTGTCTTCATGACAATTGAGATACACAGCTACAGGTTTTGATGGTTTGTTTTGTTTCCTTTATATTCCGAATCCAAAATAACGCAGCAGCTGTGTGTGTAGGTAGACAAATCTGCATAAATGATGAAAGACTGTGGGGAATGACACCACTGATCTGGTAAAGCTTGAAGACATGTAGATCTCTGAGCAGCTGCTCACAAGCTCTGAAGAACTGGAGGGGTTATAACCAGACAGTGAATGGCAAAATATATAGATAAATGACTACATAATACTCATTAGTCCTAATTTAATCTCTCAACCTTGAAATGAGTGGAAGTTGTTGTTTTTGTTATAGTACTGGCATTATTTATTGCTTATCAGATGATAAGACATAGAGATCCCTTTGTGATGCTGTATAAATGTGTAGTTCAAGGGCTACTTTTGAGACTAAAAACTCCATTTTAAAGCAGCTTTTAAAAGTCACAATAATTAACTGATTAATAAATCTTAACAGAGTCCTAGAGCATCCGTAAAGTCATCAATTAGTTATTGCTATACATAGCAACTTACGACTTCCACAGATGTGCTCATAAGCATTTATAGTATACCATATGCACATGTGAAATCTTCTGATAACAAGTATTAGCTATTAAACCTCAGTAATTAGATTGTCAATGATAGGAAGAAACTGCCTCTTCATGGGAAATATTAAAGAACTTAAAGGCTCAGCATTGAGCCATGTAGGATTAGAAGACTCTTGGAAGTGCTAGTTAGGTGACTGAAATCAGTCTTTATGAAGACAAATGTTGAATGCCTTCTGAAATTAACCGAAGTAGCCTTCCACTACTCTGGTCTCGTGTCATATTGTAGTCATATTGTCATTTATATTATTGAAATTTTGATACTTGGGAAGCCTCATTTTAAATTTTCAGAGCTTCAGATCTCAGCAAATTTACACAGATTTTAATTTGCCAGAGCTAATGTTACTATGGTAGATGTGTGTGTTTGCTTGTGGCAGTAGCTTGATGTTACATCAGGGAATAAAAGCGTTTGCATACTGTCCATATACGCTATTAAAAAAAACCCTCTTCTGATAGGGAGCTTAGAGTCTGTTATCAAGAATAAGTACTAGTTGTTTTCCATTGTTACTGTCCCTGAAATCACACGTTACAAGATTGATTTGTGGAACACAAGTCCTATGAGGAGAGGCTGAGGGAGCTGGGGTTGTTTAGGCTGGAGAAGAGAAGGCTCAGGGGAGACCTCATCACTCTTTACAACTACCCGAGAGGAGGTTGTAGCCAGGTGAGTGTTGGTCTCTTCTCCCGGGCAATCAGCAGTAGGACAAGAGGGCACAGTCTTAAGCTGTGCCAGGGGAGGTTTAGGTTGGATATTAGGAAGAAATTCTCTACAGAGAGAATGATCAGACATTGGAATGGGCTGCCCAGGCAGCTGGTGGATTCACCGTCCCTGGGGGTTTTTAAGATGAGACTGAGTGTGACCCTTAGTGACATGGTCTAATAATCATGGCAGTGTTGGATCAAGGACTTGATCTCGGTTGATTCTATGATTTTGACTCCCCTTTTTTTCATACTCACTAAAGTATTAGTGCAGATATCAGTACAAAATGATTTTTGCTTGTGTTTGCATTCTGGATTATCTGAATTTTATGGCACTACATGGAGGTAAATTAGGAAGAGAATATACCTTTCAGCCCTTTTTCTGTTTGTAGTGATACTCAAACCAGAAAGAATATAACTTTTTCTTTTCAGATTGAAGATTACATTTGCAGAAATTTTATTTATAAATAGGAACAAATAGCAAGTGCTTTCTTACTTAGGAACTAAAGAAATTCAGTTGAGAATTCTTGAAGGCAAAAAGCCCAGAGAACCATTGTATATCTTTGTAGCATCTTTCTGCAGAACAGCACTGTCATTTGGCCAAAATCACAATTACATAAGTCCATAGCTGCAAGGAATTTCTTCAGAAGTACCTTTCTGCTATGGTATTGCTTAAAAAAAACTTTTTAATGCCAATTTTCCATTAAAAGTGAAGAGCTGGTTTTGAGTGATTTCATTGTACCTTCAAAGATAAATGTTGTCTCTAAAAGCATAGGGGTTTTTTGTAAATAAATTGTTCTTCATCACTGTCTTTTTTCGTTCATTCTCTCCCTGTCTCTCTTTTTCTCCATGGTAACACAGAAGTTGATAATAATGTATGATACTTGCTAGCAGAAGGATTCAGAAAGGAGAAGCATAAAGTGTAAGAAATGTAGAAACCTATGCCCAGAGCTGCACATTAGCTTTCAAACTTCTGTAGACTTTAACCTTTTTTCTGCTCTATTCACATTTGGTTCATTCTCCAAAAGGGGTGGGTCTCATTGGTTTTACCTCTTATTTACTTTATCCTTCTTCCCTTCCTTTTATTGCTTCCTCTAAGTAATACAATTCCTCAGGCTTTCGTGTTGAATGTTTCTGTCCTAACCGTGAGAGGAGAGAATCGCACAGCTGCTGCTATCCTGATCTCAAAAGCAAACATCAGTACAGTCAATACCAATGAAGGTTTACAAGTGGAAATGGATTGAATTAGCAGTAAAACCATGAAAACAGCAGCCAGTCTCCATTTTGCAAGTGGCTATTTTAGGATAAACCAAAATTTCTCTGGATGAAGTTCCTATGGGCCATGTACTGGTTTTCTGGCAAACTCCCAGATGACCTTCCATGGGCATACTTGTGGTTCCTCTGCCTAGACCATACTGTCTTGATGGGAGGATTCTTTGCACCAGGAACAACCAGAAATTAGCTTTTTCAATCAATGTCATTTTGTCTCTTTGCTTTAGACACAAAATAACAAAATGAAAGACCTTTCAGACCTTTCATTAGTTTCAATTAGAATATATAGAAGTAATCCAAAATCCCCAGTGGCTGATGCCCTTCCCTGCTACCTGATGTAAACAGGATGTCTCATTCATCCTGCCATTACTATACCTGTGAATTTCTGACATGTTTCTTGTACCTCAGCATCTCACCACTGTGTTGACAAAATGAAAGGCCAAATTAATTGGGAGGATTTATAAAACACAGTTCATGACTATATTCTCACTACAGTACTGAATTCAAATATACCTATTTTTCTATTGGTATCGAAGAAACAATGCAAATATCATCATGATTATATGAATTTGCAGCATTTTTTACACACACACGCACATACATACACTCTCTCCTCTGTTTTTTGGGCATGCGTCCAACAGAACAATATGTGTCACTGAAGTTTAGAGCCATTCGCTTAATCCTACCTTCTGGCAGTCTCACCCATGAATCACAGACACACTTACTGATGGGATAGATAGATCCTCCAGAGTGTAAACCTCTGCTTCAAACTTGCTCTTCTTTAAACTAGCTGGCAGAGACAATGATTTTCTGGCAAAAAATGTTAGGTGTTGAAATATTCATAATTAGAAAATGGGGCATTTGTACACGTTTTGGAGGACAACTTTGTTAAAATGTTGCACTGCAACATTTTCCAGTCCAGTGTATTTCTATTTTTGGTACCAAAACCAGCTTTTCAAAAACGAATCTCCATTTCAGCTAGTGAAATCAATTATTCATGGACTTTTATTGCATAGTGAAGTTGTCTGGCTGTTTGGGCCCGGTGCTTGTAAGCTCGTCTGCCTTTGTTCATATTTCAGTTTTTGCTCATTTTCTTCCATGGATCTGTGTTTCTTAGAAGGAACACATTTTGAGAACAAAGAGTTGTTTACTGCAAAGAGTTAAAACAGCAAACAAAGCCAACCTAGGAGGTTGCATACCACACTGCCCTTCCCTGTTCAAAAGAAAGGGGGATTTGACACATGAAAGATTCCTTTGGCGGAGCTGCTGGCTTGCATGGGTGTAGACTAGGTGAATGTAAAGTATTTTGGGGCAGAAGTTGATGTTGGTTTGAAGTCAATGGACTACCTGTTGGGACAGGGTAGGTGACACCTCCTGCCACCACTGGCAGTCTTACTGGCATGGCTACGAATTTGTCCCTTTTATGCCAGAAGCCATGATCTCATATTTGTTAGGTATTGGAAGCAGTCAAAGTCAAAAACACTCCTACAGTTTTGAGGACGCGAGAATATTATTCTACTGCTATGCTACAGCTAGTTATGCTGTGCTGCTCTCACTTACTACCTCCTGTGCCGCCACCTGCCAGACCCAGCCCGCCTCATCCGAGCGCCGTCTGGCATTGCTGGAGCGTGAGGGGCATGGCCTCCCCGTGAAGGTGGAGTATGTTGGCACCGCAGGCCAACAACCCTTCACTCTTCAATATGGCTGGCGCCCAGGGTCAGCGCAGGAGAAGTTGTGGGTTTTTTCTGGTCCAAGTAGCTCAAACAAAAGCCAATTATTGCGCATACGACAAATTTAACAGTGCTCCCTGAAAGCAACGCTGTGATTGTATGGCAGATACGTTGGCAGACACCCACCGTTGGATTGGGCAATGTCATGTTCACCAGGCAGGTTAAGAGTTTAGACACTGAGCCTGTCTTAAGATGCAGTATAAATTCAACGTGTTTTTATTGTAACCAGGGAACTGATCCATGAGGTTTGCATTTGCCTCCTTACTTTCAGTATTTACAGCTGGTAACAAACAGTCCAACAGGTCTGAGGGGGTTTTTGTCCTTTTCTAGGACAAACCCACTGCTCTCCCTCCACGGTCAGGGTAAAAGCGCAGAGCGGAGGCGCGGCAGGGCTCGGGCGGGCGCTGCTGGGGGAGAGCAGTGCAGGCGGCAGCATGGCAGCTTGTGGCGTTATGGTATGTAGCCCATACAACTGCAGAGAGGCAGATTGGCTGGCCCAAGCGGAGCCTCCGCTGCTGAGGTGCGCTACCCCCGGCTCGCTCGAGTGGGGACCTGTAGGCTGGACCCACTCCTACACTCGCCCCCGTCACTCGCCACCGTGGCCACAGTCCAGATGGACGCTGCGTTACGCAGGCTGGAGATGAGGCTTTGTTCCTGCTGTCAGTACTGTGGAGCCCATTTTTCTGAGGAAGCAGCTTTCAGATATTTGGGGTTGTGCCAGTTTCTGATAATCCAGAAAATACTGAATTTAAGCATGTTCCTTAAAATTAGACTACCCTGCACCTTTCTGTCCCAGGCTTCAAATGCTGCCTAGCAGTAAGGGCACCTTATTTGGCAGAGAGTTTTTTAGGTTCACGTGTGGCTTTTGTTTTAAAATATATTAATTTATTATAATGTAAAATCATCTGCCTGGAGGATGTGGGATGTTGTTGGACTACAACCAAGTATTGGCTCGTAGCCTTCTAAACCAGGGTGCTAAGAAATAAATCCTAAATAGAAATGGATGAACAGTTTATGTTCATCACTTCACCCCTCTTTTCTAAGGACTTTCCTAAAAACAGTCGATGTTTTCGAGATTTGTTCAGCACATGAAATGTTGTATGCTGATGCTACAAATAGCGAAAATTGTTTACTTAATTGCAAATTATTAGAAATGTCTTTTCCCTCTTTGGGGGGCTTCATGGTCTTCTAACTCCATTGCATTATTCCTCCTCTCTGATTAGATGAGCAAAAAAATTCATACATAAAAAAGACAAAAATTATCACTAGTTTCTTAATACTGATACCTGTATACCTGTGTAGCTTAATAGCTGCACTTTTACGTCTAAAGGAATGACCACAGGATATGGGTAAGGAAAACATGCTAAAAACCTGTTGTAAAATGTCTAATTTGAGTTTTATGTAAGCAGTAAATTTTTTGCCTTCCAAATGATTTTGAAGTGAACTTTCTACACCTTGCAGTCATTCCTGTACATTTTGCTTTTCATTCTAATGACTCATTGATACTGATTTCCTGAGGTCTTGCAAAAAAAAAATAGTTAAAAAGTTCCCCAGTAGGTGAGGATTAAATGATACATAGACTTTTTTTCCTTCCACTGGTATTTTAGCAGGACGATGAACTGTTCTGAAGTAAGATTATGATATTGGCTGTGGCAGCTATGACCTCTCATATGTTCATTTACAGACTGTTTTAGCATGTTTGCTGAATTCTAATGACTTTTTTTGGTTCAGCTGCTGTGAAATGTAGGTATGTATAACATCATTACATTACCGATGATCAATTTGCATGCATCTCCAGATCAGTGAGGTACTATTGTGCTACCCCATTTACAAACACAAAAACTAGATGAGTACTGACTTTTAACATCACAGAGTTTACAGTCCTAGAGCACTTCTGCAATTGCTGGTATTTCAAGAAGCTTGCTGCATCCACTGGCACTTCGTTGACCTTAAACGAGCCTCCCATGGGAAGGCCAGTATTCCCATATTCTGCCAGTTATAAAGTTGGGAGAAAAAGACAGAGGAAGAGACATAATGTGCAAGCAAGATTGATGGACACAAACTAACCCAAGCCAGTATTTGATGTATTTCACATTGATTGTTTGCCTTGCAAACTGAAACTGGACTAGAATGGTGCAAAGGAATAGCTAAAGGCATTAGCTTTGACATTAGTTGAATTGCAGAATGATCATATTTATGGTTACAGGAGCATCTTGTTTTTAATTGGAAGTTATCAGATGGAATTCACACTTCGGGGTCTGGAAGGATAATCACAGATCACAGACTACTGCATTGAAAGTGCTGATATTGTCTGAAAAATTCAGTGATTTCGACAACGAGCATCATTACTCTCTTCTTAACAGCACTCGTTATGCTTGGGGAAAAGCTTGTCTAAATCCAGAAATCTGCCATGCTATGCTCCTCTATTTTCATCTTTACAATTAGTTTTTAACACAATGTCAGCAGAAGAATGCCACTTGACAATGACTAAGCAGAGGGAGAGGAGTCTATTTTTTACACAGCAAAACATTTTTTTTTTTCATTTCCTCACTTACCCACAATTTGTCTCTTTTCATCATCTGTTTTGTCTCTTTCCATCATCTGTTTTGTCTCTTCAGAAAGCCAGGCTGTGATCTGTCTGTGGCAGGCACCCATTTTTCAATGTTTGTGCAGGTAGACAGTATAATAAATAAATAAATAAATAAATAAATAAAAGATCTTTGTATCTCTTCAGGCAACAAAACTTTTAGTGTTCTGTCTACAGATCATTTGCATTGATCTAGAAACCCATGAAGAAACTACTACAGAGTTTATTCACGCTGAGTTGAAATTTCCCCCACCAAACCCCCTGTTGTGGATTGTCTGGTGAAAACCCACAAATAATGCTAAAACCTAAAAAGGACTATTATCTTCTGATAACAGTAATAGTAGCAACATAGTTACCTGTCTGTCTGATTGCCTCAGAAGGGATTTATAACTTTATGCTTGACTACCTCAAAGATCTTAAAATTAAGATTGGTAATCAAAAATATTTCAATTGCCAGCTTTATCTCTTGAGATGCTACAAAAAGGCACTAAGTTCATATAATTAACTAACTAAATAAGTAAAGTAGACAATTATATAAGAAGCCTTAGCTAAAACAGACTTCAGAAGGATTTGACAGATTACAGGCTGCTAACACTGTCATAATCACTATTAAAATCTGTAATCTCATTAACATCAAAGAACTGGAACCAAACCGAACAAAACTGAAAAATTATTAAAAAATATATAATTTTTTTTTTTTTACTATAGCATCCAGTACTGTTGTGAAATTTAAGAGGGAATAAAGGACAGCAAGAACACTTCAGAAGAGATGATGAAACGAAAGCTGTGATGAATTATCTCCAGCCTTCCTTTCCAGCACTTACAATTGAAGATCTTCCACCTACTCCAAACTAATGTTTATTAAGAGTGCTCTGTCATGTGGGACAGGGATGTATCCAAATGTTTCATAACAGTAATAAAAGCAGAGGAGACCGAATGACAGAGCTCATAATTTTCTGAATTGTTAAAAATCCTGTGTATCTGAACAATGATTTTTTTATATCAAATGACTATTTTAATACATTCTAGCTGTTTACACCAAAATTCCCTCATAGGTTAGAAGCACAAAATCCGTATTTTTGTACTTTTGCTTTTATCTGGGGTAGAAGGAGCTGGTGAGCTTAGCTAGACTATATACCTCAGTTTTTGTTGTTTTTGCAGACAGAATTGCAAGATTTTTGGTGAATATAACGCCATTAGGTGGTTTTGTGCTCTTTTGTCACCCATTACGTTTCTGCAGGATTTTGAAGCTTCGATATGCATGGTGTTTAAAAAAAACACTCAAACAAACAAAAAAAGGGGAGAACCTTCTATTTGATATAAGCGGTTAGTATCTACCAGCAAGTATGTTTCTAAGTAGGGAAAAAATCCCAACAACTGACCTGTTCACAGCAGCTAACCAATTTTCAAAGAGTGCATCTACCTCTTAGATTGGAAATCTAACTATTTAACATTTTACTGAAAATTTAAATCAAAATATTATGTGAGATGTTATTGAAGAAAACAGAGTCCAGGTCTTTGATCCTCCAGAATTTGCTAAAGATGGCTCCTGGTTGTGAAAAAGAATATGAGAACTCTATAACAGAGACAAAATAACTCATTTCAGATAGATGGCATGCTTCAGATTAAGACTGAGGCAGTGTCAGAGAGGTCATAGAGAAGAAATACACACTTTACATTCACAGCAGAAGTGCAAAAGTGAGGTGATTACAAACAAGACAGGAACATTTTCATACATTTAATTATGACTGCTATTGCAGAGATGTTAACTTTCTAGTCACTCATCTGTTTACACTTTTAAAAATCAAGCTCATGTAAAGGTTAAGCAGAGACAGGGATAAGAAGGTTTCATGGGACAACCCAACTACGACCTTTGATCAATCATTCCAGAGGACCTTCGGATTCTAGAGTACAAATGGTACAGAAGCTGCAAAAGCAATACAGTCAGATAGTAGCTTAACAGGATGTTATGGGGTGTGTTAGCAAACCCTGCCCTTAGATTTAGAAGGACAGACACCTGACTACTGCAGAGAAAATGAGACTAGTAAGCAACCCAGTATATGCAACTTTCTGTCTTAAAAACTGCCCTAAGTTTTCATCTGAGTTAGCTTTCAGGATTGCAGGTGCTACCAAAGTTGCCTTCTTTGACAGTTTTTCAATAATCTTCTCTTTACAACTATCTGCAAAACACATGGCTGTATGTACAGGGATGTAATTTAGGGCAACAAAATTAGGACTCTTGGTCTGCTGGGATGCACAGAGGCTCATCCTTTAATAGATGCAAAAGGGAAAAACCAGATTCCAAACACCAGGAGGTTTGGTCCAACGAACACATAGTGGTAAACTCTTCCAACCCCAATACCATATGATGATAACTGAGGATTGGTGTTGCTTTGCTCCAAATCAGGGAGGTGATAATTTCTTCCACTCATGACACCATGTAGGTTCTCTTGCACGGTGACCCACAGGAAGACCAATACTATCCTTCCTTCCCTGAGTCTATCTGGACCATGTATCAATGGTTCTGGATCAGCTACAGCATCTGAAATCCTGGGCACTGTCTTTTCTCTCAGCCAATGGAAGGTTTATGTTCATCAGCACAGCACTGCTGTGTTCAATCCCTGTAGTGGGGTACTATTATACTACAGCTCTATCCTCCAGTAACACACTGGGCAATACCAACAGTGACTCTTTGAAAACAGTTAAGAAATATTTTGGAGCAGTGGCCACTGTGTCCACAATCATGGTAAAGTAGTTGGTCTATCTTGGGTTCTGTTGCTGTTAGTCTGATGGAAGAGAAACAGAGAAAGAGAGAGAAAGATAGAGAAAGAGAGAGGGAGAAAGTGACAGGAAAGAAAGAAAGAAAGAAAGAAAAAGAAAGAAAGAAAGAAAGAGAGAGAGAGAGAGAAAAAGGAAGGAAGGAAGGAAGGAAGGAAGGAAGGAAGGAAGGAAGGAAGGAAGGAAGGAAGGAAGGAAGGAAGGAA
>JAWMRA010000113.1:27728051-27804290 GCA_035584735.1 Pseudotriccus pelzelni
GGAGAGGCTGAGGGAGCTGGGGTTGTTTAGCCTGGAGAAGAGAAGGCTCAGGGGAGACCTCATCACTCTGTACAACTCTGTACAACTACCTGAGAGGAGGTTGTAGCCAGGTGGGGTCTCACCTCCCTGTCTCTTCTCCCAGGCAATCAGCAGTAGGACAAGAGGGCACGGACTCAGGCTCTGCCAGGGGGGTTTTAGGCTGGATATTAGAAAGAAGTTCTTTCCAGAGCGAGTGATCAGACATTAGAATGGCCTGCCCAGAGAGGTGGTGGATTCACCGTCCTTGGAGGTGTTTAAGATGAGACTGGATGTGGCACTGAGTGCCATGATCTAGTAATCACAGTGGGGTTGGACTTGATGATCTCAGAGGTCTCTTCCAACCCAGTTAATTCTATGATTCTATGATTTTTTCCTCTGTTTTCCTGTGCTTATGTAGTAGCAATTTATATGCTTGCTTTATCCCAAATTTGTTTCCATATTCAGAGGTTAACAGAATTACCAATAACTCTATTGATAATCTTGGGGCTATTTTTATATGTTGAATCTGTTTAAGAGTCTATTCTGCTTAATACTACAATCATCATACAAATGTATAATGGTATTAAGAAAATGTAAGGAGATCTGTGCATAAATAATTTTTATTTATGTCCATGAAATTGTGCACAGACACTGATAGGACGCAATACTCATTAGATTTATGTGCAGCAATAGTGCTGTCTCAGTAATAAAATTACAAGCTTGAGGTAAGTGATACTACTTCACTTTAGTGTTTTCTCTATGTATTTATTTGTCTGGTTTCAATGTTATAAAGCTTATTAGTAAGTGAGAAAGACTGACAGCATATAGCACATGCCGCCTAATATCCTGATTGTATTTCCCCCGTTTGGTTGTCATGTTTAATTGCATTGTTCACGGCTACCGTTGGTGTGGTTTGATTCCTTTTGCCACTTACATTCTTCCCATTTGCCTTTTGGTTTGGTTCATTGTATTGCTACACAGTAACATGGATAACGGTATTCCAAAGGTGAATTACCACAACAGCTAACAGCTCACGGTATCTCCAAGATCCTGCCCATGCCTTATGACTGGTGATAGTATTGTGCTCAGGCTTCATTATGTTTTTGTGAGAGTTGCCTCTTTTTTTCCTGTTTCACTGATTGTTCTCTCTACTGAGATAAAAGATTGCATCTTCATCCAAAGTAGTTGACATATATTCACTGTAAGCAGTAGAGTGATGAAGTATTTGGTTTGTCTTTTTAATGTTTAACTGCAATGTTTAAATATACTATGTAGTGATTCTAATTGCTTGTTATCACCAAGCAATTACAATCCCTGTCCCTACTAATGTGAAAGGAAGAAAGAACCCTTAATATAACCCTCCAATATAGGAGTTTGACTGTTAAAAGATTCTTCTATATAATTAATATCGAGTAGTGTGTTACTGTGTTCAAAAGCGTGGGTGTTATTCAGGAATGTAATACAGGCCTTGGACTCCTTAACCACCATTCTTCTGCTGGAAGGACGGTTGTACAGTGTTTCAGAAGGTCTTTTGTTTTGTAAGTCTGTAGTAGTTCAAAAAAATTATTCTCTGTGATTAAAATAGCATAGTGTTTTTTTGATGTGCTTGTTTCTAGGACTAGAAAAATATTTTTAATAGCACGAATTCCAGAAGGAAGGTGATAATGCAGTCTTACCCCTCTGCACAGAGCAGCCCAGAGAAACTTACTCACAAGCCTATGCATCAAACCCACAGCTCCTATTTGTACAGTGCCATTGCTTTCCAGATGTTATCCTGTCTTGCTGAAAAGGCTTTAATGACTACAGAATTTACTGTACACACATGCAGAGATTATTTTCCTTGATAGTTATGTGAATGCGTTTACTTATAAATTTCCATTTGACTAGTTTCAGCTTCCAGTGAATTCATCGATTTTCTGACAGCTTTTCTTTTAGACCCAGGACTCACAATGAGATGCTTCTCCGTGTAGGTGTTTGTAGGCTGAGGGGAAATAATTTCTTTGCTTCTTCTCGGTTAAACCAAATAAACTGATCTTCTTAAGCCTCTGATGAAATATGTGGTTTTTCTAGCCCTCAGATCACTTGCATAACCTTTTTCTGAAGCTCATCCCATTTTCAGTCATTTTCTGGAGTTAAAGAGCAAGAACTAGAAACAGGATTGTTGTGTCTTGATGATGCTGTGATCAGTATTAACCACGTCTTCCAGCTCCTACTTGATTGTGCTTCCGTATATGAACGCTGGGGGTTCTTGACCTCTAAACTGCGTTGTTGCTCAGGAACTTCACGTTCATGAAACTATCTTTTATAATAGCAGTACGCTCCTGGGCATAACCTCTCATATTTCTAGTGTGATATATGTTTCTTGCACTGAACTGTGACTGATTCAGTTTTCTGTTGCATTGGAACAAGCTTTGTTCTTACAGACATCCCTGTATAGCAGTCATCGTTCCCCCCAGCCCTGGCCAAAAAAAATGCACTAAAACCCAAATCCCCAGCCTGATGTTTATTAGTGCCAAATGGGATTGCAGTATTAGCACACTGCTGTAGATAATACACCACAGAGTCTTGCCTGCAGATTTCTAATTATTCCAAGTGAAGGATCTCTTACTCAGCTACAAAGTCTTCTCTAACATCCTATATGCAGTTGCTGTTGTCTCTTTCTGAAGTTGTTTGGAATCCTCAGAGCCTGCAGGTCACATTCACAAAACAGGTTTTAGGATTTTTAACATTCAGCTGTTGTTGTTGCGGGCACGTGTATACACATACGTGCATCCAGTGGACTAACTGCTAACCATATCGAGTGCGTTAAAAATGCATTGATACTGGACTCTCTGGAAACATTTAAAGCCGAGAAGTAAGTTTGCATTAGTAAATAAGAAATAAATCATATCATCTTGGCAATTAAAATAGAACGAGTGTTGTGAAGGATGGTGTTAAAAGCCACGCTAGCAGCAAGTGGTAGGTTGTGTCATTGCCAAATCTGTCGTCTAACCTCTGCGTGACCCAATTCTGCTGAATTCCAGTGGTCTGTGCAAGTATGTCGTCTCTAGGTATAAGAATAGTAGCAGCAGTTACACTACCTAGAACAAGAATGTACAAGGCTATCAGCTGTCTTGCCTAAGGGCATGAAATGATTGCCAGCTGGGGTTAAGAAAAAGCATTTCCTTCCTGTGAGGCATTACATAATTATCTATGTATATTAAGTGTGCTGGGGATTTTGCCTGAAATTTATTATATAAGCCAGTACTATAAGATGCCAGACTAAGAAAACAGCCTGGGATATGTATTATGGCAATTACTTTTTGCTCTGTTTTCAATACTGTCTAAAATAAAGTGAGATTTAGGGTATGTTTCACCTTGTTAGCTTCGCAATGCATTGCTTTTAACACTGTCCTGCCGGCTTTGTGACGCAAATTTGACTGCAGCTGAGGAATATTGTTAATCCGCTCATCTCCTTGTGGGAAATCTAAAGTTGAGCCAAATGAAATGTTTTGTGCTCTGATGTTTCCTTTTATTGCTGCACATACAAAGGAAGTAAAAATGCCGCCTGCTAAGGTCTTGCTAGAGTGATACTGATTCTTTGCATTTATGAGATGCCAATAAAACAGGAGTTATTCTTTTTCATCTTGCAGCTTACTCTTCACCAAAGTAAAACTGGAGTGGATACATAAAGGACCCGAAGAGGCTCTGGTGACATGCAGACGTATGTTGCAGATGTGGCAGATGGTATATAATGTTGCACAGCACAGGTAGGCTTTCTCCACTGTAGCAAGTTCAGATTTATTATTGGGGATGCAGTTATCTTTTTTAATTTTCTAGATACTTAAGTTATTTTGCAAAAAGAGTAATAAACACTGTTGCCTAAAAGATAAGTAATATTTCTGGCTGTGTTACAAAAAGAAAGGCAAGATTGTAATAGCTATTATTTTTTTGAAAACAAAAACAAAAAACCAAAACCAAACAAAACCAAGACCTCAGTATTTTAATATTGAAGAAGCAGTTTGAACCAAGAGTTTCTGATTCAAATGTCTAAACATCTCTTTCCATATTTGGATGTCCAGAATGGAGGGCAGATTTTTTTTCTCTTCAGGAGTGTTGAGCATTCATCAGCTATTGTTCACAGTCTGCAGTAGCTGGCACCAGGAATCTGTGGGGGTGACAATCCTGAAGTGAGTAAGCCAAGGAAAGGCACATTGCCAAACTCTATCATATGCTGTAGTTGCATGCTGGTTGCACAGCCTGATACTAACTGGACAAGGCAAGTAGAGAATGTAGCATTTTCCTGCCTTCCCTGTTTGTTTCCATCCTTTCATCTGCTGCCCTACCAAAAGCTAAAGTTTAGAAAGTGTGAAAGATACTGACTAGGGTTTTCTTCGTTCCCTCACCCTTTGGATATTGTCCTAGTCAGGGTATCACTGCACAACTGTCTTGGGAATGTTACACCAAGATTGTACTTACCTTTCACCAATAATGTCCGTAGAGGTTGTGTTTGATGAGAAGGACAGCATGCTTGATGGCAGCAGTCATGACAGCAGGCTGATGTAGCTTGTGTTGTTCCCTGATCTCTTTATGTATTTACATAAGCCTTATAAACAGCAGAAATATATGTACAGAATGATGTATGTCTATATACAAGTTGCCCTTGAGGGATTATTAGTAATTCTTGTTGGTTTAACTAATGAGCAGCAAACCAAACACAAAAATCAAGATATTTGCATAGCAGCAGAGAAATGGTCTCTTACAGACTGGAATCATTGATTTCTTTAGGCCTTAGTCTCTTTAGCTGAGGATTCAATCATGTACCTCTCATATGAATAATCTTTATACAAATGAGTAGTCCTCGTGAAGCTGATCAAATCCATGCTAAACAATTATTACTGAGGAAGATTTACTCTTGCAAGGGGGGCTGCAAGCCTGGGAGTGTAGAGAGTACATTGGAAAACAGACAAACGAATAGTTCAGCCGTTTGGACTGCATTTGGATCCCAGGCTGTGCTTTGGCAGTTATAAACACAAGATGCGATAGCTTTAGGGGCTTTCGATAAGCTTTAGCCGTGGAAGCCTGAACAAAACAAATTGCTTTTGCTTTAAGGAACCTCAGCGTGTATTTCACCTCTATTCCCATCAGGGTCTTTTTTTTTTTTTAGTTTCTCAAAAAACACATCATAAAGTATTTTCTATTTCAATTAGTTGAAAGGTAACAAGAATGAACTTGTTAGCTGTGGTTCTAGACTGGATTTAGTGACCCAGGAAGGCCCTTATATTAAGCCAATTACAGCACTATCAGCTAAGAAATATGTAAAGTATTCTGGGTAGGGCTTGGGAAGGAACTTAAGGGGAATTCTTATCAGTGAGACTTGGACTCAGACATTCTTTAGGGCTTCTTGGAAAAAAAAAGCTTGCATTTAGAGAAAGTTGAGAGCTGTTGCACGCAGTATCCTTTACTAGTTTAATCAGTAGATAACTGCCTACACAATTAACTGGTGCATTAGTTACATTTAGTTGCATTTGCCTGTCCTAAGTCTCCTGGCTTTGCAATCTCACTGACTGACAGACTGAAGAGTCTTTCAGGGTCAGGGCCCAATATTTTACCCCTAGGCAGCTATTCTTATTCCATGCTCAAGTCTCCTTTTGTCTTCTCGCTGACAAATCTGTGCCTCTGCAGTCTCTCACAATCACGTGTTTCCTTCAGCATTTTTGTCACCATTTTGTCCATTGTCTCAACTACCTTTCAAAAACATGGGCAGTAGAGTAGCAAAATGTCCTGCTGTCAGCCTTTCCAACGCTGTGTGCAGAAGGCAAATCATCTGGCTACCATCCCTTCCATGGTGCATGGAAAGGCTTTCTTGGCTGAAGGCCTTGTACTGCAGCTTTTAAGGAGTAGTTAATTTTCAGCCCTTCTCCAGGATAACAGATTAAACTGCTGGGAGTGGCTGTTTTGCACAATGCATTCCACTCAGTTTTCAGCCGGGGATTTTCCAATCTCCTCACCCAGTCCTTGGAGTAGGAGTACAGTGTATAAGCCAGTGCTTCAGCATGTGCCTAAACAGTGACCCCGTGGTGTTGGCTGCTGCATGGAAGCAGCACTTGCCTCATGGCAGTAATATGTGGAAGTACAGCTGCCTTGTTCCTGCATACACGATGCACCAGTAAGACAGAGTTGCCCCTACAGTTCCACCAGCAGCTCCCAGTCAGGGCACTTACAATTGGGCTAATCCTGGCTAGGCAAGGCTGAGGCACAGGACAGAGAATTGAATTTTTCTTTCTATCTGTCACCACATGATAGTCTCAAATGAGGTGTCAATGAGTGTGGAAACAAGTATGGAAGACAGGGAGACCTGTTCAAGGATGTGGATTGGTACAGTCAAAAGCCCAGGAGTTCAGGGTTTGTTAACTGGAACCGTTATGTTTGATCCCAAAGCCCAAATAAAAGGTTAAGTAGGTGTTGTAAATATGATTTCTACTATGATGAATGACACTTAAGTGGCTTTCAGTGGCTTCCCAGATTGTTAGCTGGCAAGGACAAGATTTGGCTTATCTTTTGCTATTTTTTCTGTGATAACAGAATAATTGTGTTTAACACCAAATAGCAGTCCAAAGCTAATTCTTCTGCTAGATTAATGCAAATTCAAAGGAATTCTGTGCAATCACTACCAAAGGACTGATCAGACTGAAAGACGGAGGCATCCACAGTAATCATGACTCTCTGACAGCTTGTTTCCTGAAAGGAATATTGTCCAAAGGCTGAGCTGCAGGCTTGGAAGTGTGCCAGAAAAAGTAGCCAGGGTAGTCACTTTTCCTTTTGATATTTTGTCCCTTAATGGATGATGAGAGGAGGTATCATCACCACTGATCCTTGGGGGATGACAGACTATGTGGTCACAGGAAAGCACCTGATTTTTTTTTAAAGTTTCCCTTTGGAAGGCTTCTCCTGTGAAGATGGGAAGTCTTGTAGAAAAGCAGACCAGATATTCCCGTTTTCATAAAGCAGCACTATGTGGTAGCTTTTATCTTCCTCCTCTTTTTGAATAGAACAAAGGTGGAAGAGGAGAAAATAAGCCCTTTGAAATGAAAAAATGAAGAAATTAGCACCCAGGTGGAAGGTGGTAATTGGTCTGTTTCAAAAAGATTAGCATAGGAGACCTGTGAACAAATTACTCTGCAGGCAAGTCCAAGGGATGGTGGCTCTTACTGGAAGAGGGCTTCCTCCTCTGGTCTGGCTTCTATCTGCCAACATGTTCCTTGTGGTTTGCAAAGACTTCCAGCAGCCAAATAAACTAAATACCAGCACATGGCCTGGACCCCTTGCTGGCCACTGTGTCTCTGAGCTTCCCGTCCATTGGGGTGGGGGGGAGTTAGTACATTCAAGAAGCTGATTTCTTGCAACTGGTAATCTTGATTTTTCAGTTCTAGTGGCAGCTAGACTATTGCCTGCTTTGAGGAGATGTTCTTCACTGAGAGATGGCCAGGTAACACAGTTTTGTTTCTTTACAGTGGCTCTGAGAAATGCAGTAGTGTGACCGAAACACCAGTGATCAAAAGGCATAACGGACTGCATCTCACTCTCCCAGATGCTCATGATACCGATTCTGGTGAGGAGGCAAGATTTGTGCTTTCCTGTGCTAAACACATGCATTTGTGAGAGATGAATGTTTTATTTTGTTCGACAAGGGTGGTGGGCCTGCACATATCCACGTTGGACTGGTGGTCAGGAGGTCCAAATCTGTCTCGGCCAGCTCTGCTGCCGAAGCCCCTGTGGTTTGCTTGTACCTTGGCTTCCCCGTGCATAAAACAGAGATGAGTTTCTGCTTTCTATTACAAAGCTCTCTGAGACAAGCATGAAAGATACTTGATGGGAGTTCACTACACTTTTACAAGAACTGTCTAACTCAGTCCCACCATTTAATCCTTTTTAGGTGTCCTGATCAAGCTAGCTGCTATTGTTGGTTTTGGAAAGCTAAATCAAAGTGTCAATTCCTGTTAGATGGTAATTTGCTTTGGGATTTCTGCATAAACCTTGTGATGTTTTATTATATGGTAAATACATATTCACAGTAACAGATACAGTCAGATGGAAATAACTGAGGCATCAAAGCTAATCTTGGCAGAAGAGGAAAGGAAGCTCTCAGAGTGCTGCCAACTTGTGATTTTTATTATAAGTCTCGTGATATTTGGTGCTTCCTTTAAAATCCTAATTCTGAAAATCAGATGATTACGTGAGAAACTTAACTTTAAACTTGGAGGGTTTTTTAGGAAAGCAAATTTCTATCCTTGTGGATATAGAAGAAACACTTGCCAAAAAAAAAAAAGTGAACCTCAAACTCAGAAATTGAACAAGAAGAATATAAAAGCTTGATTTTAAAAAAAGCACATAACCAAGTCACATGCTTTGGGGCTAGGGAATTAGGGTTTGTCTGCCTCTTTATCGTGAACACTTGGAATTCATAAAACAGAAATCACATGCTCAGCATATATGGCTGAGATGGAGGACAAGTTCTTATGTGTTGAGTATGTGGCTTTTATTAAATAATATGTGCTTAATTCCCATTTACACCCACTAATGGTTAAAAAGCATTGCAAGGTTAGGTTTTGAGCATTCAAACCTCGAAATATTATTCAGCGTGTCTGTTCTCTTGTTTGTAGTGTTAAACCCTTAGGGTCTATGTTTATGACATTGTTATGTTACTGATTCTATGCACACATGTTTATGCAATTTTTTTTAATTTCATTTCTCTTTTCTTACCCTTTGCTGAGATGACTCTCTGTATTTTGTATAGGCCCTTTTTCTCATTGTTTATATGGCAGTGTTCTAGAGTCTTTGGCTAAATTGAAGAGAACAGGCCAAATTCAGCACAGATGGATGAAGAGGATACACTAAATAAGTGTTCGGCATAGTAAAAATAACAGGAAAAGAGAGCGGATATATCATGAAAACTTCCTGGTAATACAAAACCATTTAGGATAGTTGTCACTTGAAGATAATTCTGAAGATTTGTGAAATATATCCTATCATCTCTGATGCTGGGCAATAAAATGGACTCTCATTTTCAGTGAACACATGAAAATAGTTTAAAAAACACTGTGGGTAGTTTGCAGAATCCATCAGCCACTAGCGAATACCAGGAAAGTAATAAAACCCCAAAAATAATATTTGCTATGGTACTTCTGTTATTCATCCAATTCTCACTCTGCTGCTGAAGCACTGAGCGCTTTGTGGTGTCTAGACTGTGGCGTTGAGCCTGAACTGTGTCTTCAGCTCTAGGTTGGAGCTTAACAGTATGTAAAAGGTGTTCTGGGTGTGGATCCCATGTTCTTTTGGAGATCCCTTGCCCTGCTTTGTAATTGTTTGTAGAAAGTGTGGCCACATTTGGGCGGTACCCACTTACAGCATGATTTGAGATTCTGAGACCAAATTGTCACCAGCAGAGCCTGTAATATTTTGATGTGCTGGTGTAACACTCTTCAAAGACCTAACTCCTGCTCAGTCCTCCTGCTGCAGACCTGCAGCATCTTCGGGGTCACAGCAAAGCTCAGGCATGTCTGGTCTCTTATATAGTGCCCTCCTCAAAAAGCACAGGGCTGGGGATCTGTTCCAGCCTTCTCTTAGGCCAGTTCTAGCAGCCAGCATGCAATGGAGTAGCTGTAGTTCAGCAGAAAATGCTATGTGCCATGGTGCTGCCTGCCAGGAAGAGCAAACTAATGTAAAATATAAGCTTTAAACCAGCTTTTCATACACCTTAAGTGATTTGCACTGAATGCAGTTTGGTTTTAACCAAGAAATTTATTCCTCCTCCACTTTGAGAATCCATGTTTCTATGCTAACATGGTTGCCCCCACAATGGACATAAGGATGGAGCTTGTACTGAAATTACACCACCCACCTTAGTGCAGGGCTGGCACTGGCTGGTTTCAAAAGGGGTCTGTGGCTCCCTTCTCCACAGGCTCTGGATGCTGCTGTTTTCCATCTGCAGAAGAGAGGCAGCTGAGGCTGCTGTCCTGGTTGGGAGCCTCTTTGAAGACAGTAGGGGGTGAGATTGGAGGGTACAGCTCTAGCCTGTCTCACCCTTGTGCTTCCCCAAAGCTGTGGCTGTGTCTGGCTGCTTTGAAAGAGGGGGGAGGTCTGATATTTTTGCATCATTCTGGAACAGGCACTGATCTGCACCATGAAATCCCCTGGGAGCGTGCAGCAGCATCTCTGTAATGCACAGGCACTCTGTGATCTCTGGACTCATCACTGAAGGGGGGCAGGGGGTTACTGTGTCCGGGTTTGACACTGGCCTCTCCCTCAATTAGACCACAATGAGATTATTTGCTGTGCCAGAATTTTATGTTTGCTGCTAGAAAGATTAGTTCCCTTTTATTTTCTTCATCTTCTCCTAACTGAAGCAGTGTTTCTAACTAAATTCACTGATATCAGTCAGCTGCCTTCCTGTTTCATTCTTTTTCTGATTTAGTCTCATCTTATAATGCTCTTGCCTGAAGTGATTTAGGCTAGGGAATTCTGTGTTTCTTATAAGCCTAGTAAATCTACTGAGGTACATTTCTATTTTGATAGCATTTTTTTCATAGATGCAAAATATTAAACTTGGTCTTTTTAGTCTTATAGCACCCTGGAACAGTGCGTTTAAATTATTTGGATAGTTTTTATGTGGCTTATATGCAGAGCTCATCACAACAAAATCAGTTTTGTTATTTTTATGAGTTATTTCCAAAATGTGTGAAGGGCTTTATTGTAAAATGTGAAGTTTATATTCTGTCTAGTGGAGCTGTTAAATAGAGAAAGAGACTGCACTAAAATAACAAATTGATGTGATATCTTCTTATGCCAACATTTGCATATATTTTGAGGCATGACATTACAGTTCTGTGAGACAGGTTCTATGGGGAGGTTTTTTTATCCTATGAAGATCTACATTTCTTTAGGAAGAGATATTTTATAATGAGACATTCAGATGCTTTTTTTTTTTTTTTTTCAATGTTGCTTGAAGTTTTTCCATCTCCCCCAGCCACCCTGAGGTCAGAGTCATGCCAGTGCAATACAGGCTGACCTCCTCTCTCAGGAGAAGGTGTGTATTGGGGGGATATTCTTTTGTGGCTCCAGTAGCCGTCAGCCCACCTTCAGGGTCACCATATTGCTTGCCTGAGATTCAGACTTGTGGCTGAGCTCCTTTCAGTCCAGAAGGGCCAGGCTGGCTAAAACCTGCTCTTAAGGAGTTTATTTGGTCAGAGTACCAAATTATGAGCAGCCCAGTAGAGATGGGCAAGAACAGCAGTGGCAAAAGTGGCCGTATGGGCTGTGATGGACCCAGCCTTTTCATCTGGTGTTTATGTGTCTAGAACAAGGAGCGTATCTGTGTCTGAGGCCCGGCAGGGATGGGAAGGGAAGAGATGGGATCCTCTCTGCCTAGTGTAGTTTGCTTCCTCATCTAGGCTGGAAGAGAAGGAAAAGCAAGTAAACATCAAAGGACTGGAATGTTAAAGGCTGTAAAATGTAAAGAGCCTCTGCTGTAAATCTCTGAGTAACTTGGGTTCTTATTTTTATGGCTGTGCAGATGCCCACTGCAGGGGGCAAGATCAGTCACAATGTCAAATTTCCCTCTTGGCAACTACTGGGCTAATGAAGAGGAGAAAAGGAGCGGCTAACTTGTGTTCCTTTGTGTGCAACTAGCTCACTGTGATATTCCTGTAAAGCCTGCTTTGTGAGGGAAGGATGCTTTAGTCAATCCTAAGTGGATCTACTTAGGCAGTGTGTGAACCTCCAAAATGCATAAAGGTGCCTTACAGTGACATCGTTTTCTTGGATTGACTTGCAAGGACAGGAGGATTTCCCTGAGCTCTGTGAGGACGTGAATAAAACACCAGCCCATCTGCCCACCCCGTGCAAACAGCCCAGCATTACATACGAGTGCTTGCAGGAAACACAGCTCCAGAAAGCCTCTCTGGAAGAGGGCAGTCTTGGCAGAAAAATATAGTTCTGGAAGTTGCTTTCAGAGCATCCTAACATCATCAGGAGTGCTAATATAGGAATCTGGTTAGGCTGACAGCACAGTCCCCAAAGCACATGTAATTGTTTCCACGTTTGCCAATCTAGAAGGCAAGAGGTCTGCCCTAATTTCAAAGTGCTCCTAATAACATCACTGCCTTGTTCATGTGTCCATTTTCTTGTCTCTACACTTCAGAGTCTGTGTTTTTGGATGGCTGGAAGTAAACGGTAGTTTTCCCTGTGTCAAACAGCTGTAGCTTGACTTGAATTTTTGGGAGTTTCAGTGGAATTTCTCCCGGATGGGGATAGGGACCAGGGAGAAGACTAAGCGGGCAGGGCAGGGGGAGGAATCTCGTGCAGTGGAATAGGCTGAAGATGGATGTGTTAAATAAACTGTTAAATGTAATGAATTCTCCCTGCAAAGCAGAGTGGCTTTTACCGTACTGCTGAAGCTGTAATTGCTACATTACTGCACTGTCATCTCTCGGAACATTAGATCAGGAATGTCTTTGAAAATATGTAAGAATTTTAGAAATGCAGCTCGGAAGAGCGCATTTGCATTTTCCGAGGGAGCTGTGGGAGAGTCCTGCGCTGCGGGGCTATTCTGAAGTTCTCCTGTTTAAAATGAATGACATTAGTTAGCGGTGAGATAATGGGACAAGCATTTCCCGGAGCAGTTTTGGGCTCGGGGTTGCACTTGTGGTCTCTCCCAAGCCATGACACGCTTGCCGAGGGTTTGGTAGAGCTGCAGCCACATCCTGTCTCGGAATGCGCAGGTGTCTTGGCACAGGAGCATGGGGCAGAAATGTGCCTCCCCTCCTGCCTGGCAGATGGCTGGGTCCCTGCTCAGCATCCAGAGCAGCGATGGCCAGGAGACCATGGCTGGGGGACCACACTGCCGTGCCTGCCAGCACCCTGGCCCGGGGTGATGTGTCAGTCTGCTGGTCAGGAGGTGTGGTTTGGCAACCCCCTCTTCAGCACACTCCAGCTGGAAAAGCTACTGTCTCTCTCAGAGAGAGCATTTAATGTGTAGGCCCTGTGACAGGTTTTTTTGCCCTTCTGTCCCTTTCCTTGCCCAGAGCCATCTCAGCTTCCCCGAGTACCTGCTTCTAGGCTTTGCTGTTCCTTCGGGGTGGCTCCGTTGAGAGAAAGTGGGATTTTAACTCCATGATCTTGTGGTCTGTGAGGTCAGCCTGTAAGGATTGATTCAAGAGTAATGCTAATCAGCACAAGTGTTTCAGTCACAGCAGCTCTCCAGAGAAGAGCTTATCAACCTTAAAATCACATGAAATCTATGTATATTAAAATACTTATTTCTCAAATCTTTACAAAGTTAACTCTGAAATCTCATTTTGTAGCTTCTTATTTTGCTATCATCTTCTTAGTATCCCTGTGAGAGATCAGTTCACCAGTATAATCCCACTCGCCGTACTGGACAACGTGGTTTCCGCCCATGCACTCCTCCTGGGAGTAGCTTTTGATGTGATGTTTTGTCCCAGAGATCTGGGCGCCAAATACTTTATTCTTGCGTAAATGTTACAGTGCATACTAAAGGTTAATGTAGTCTAAGCTCTGAACTCTCTGCTCCCCAAGGTTAAATGAAAAACCACATTGCTTCTAAATCAGTAGAACAATATTGTTGTCACTTGAAACCTGTGTGCTGTGTGAATGAGACTGAACTACCTTGTAGTGCTGTACTAAGTTTTTACATTAGTGGGGTACATTCTGGAATTGTATAGTGACTGTGCTTATAAAATGGATTATTAAAAAGTATTTGTGGGAAATATTAGATTGTAGACTTCAGCTTCCCAAATGAGCAAAATATGGTTGTTCCTTTAATGAATGCTAATCAGACCTTTATAAAATTACTGTCTGTCTCTTAATTTTCTTGTTTGAGCTGCAGCCCTTGGATAATTTAGTAGGGTTTTTTCAGTAAATTAACCTTTTATAAAACATAGCTCTCCAGTTGGTCATGCCAGAATTCAGTAGAGTTCTTATTATATTGAGTGGAGGATCAGACCTGCTGCCTTAATGAGTCAAATATCTTTATTGTTCTTGTTCTGTTGTTCCGTAGGATCACAACGAGCCTCTTCCCTTGCTGCATCAAGACTGGAACAGGCCATGTCTGAAGTAACTATGCAGAGCAGCACAATGAAGCAGGGACCTATGCAACTGTGGACAACTCTTGAACAAATTTGGCTACAAGCTGGTAAGTCCTGGACCACCTGGGGTTCCTTTTTTCCTCATTCAGTGGTGAGTGAGATGACATAAATATCAACCAAGTAGTTGAAATCTAAGTTGAAAATCACTTTATTCCAGCAGAAAATCTGCCTATCACAGATGGGTTTTGAAATACCACTTATTTGTTTTTGACAAAAAAAATACTATAGTAGTATGATTTTTCAGCTCACCTCTGTTTTTCCAAAACACACAGAAAACTTCAGTCATCATTACAATGTGCTTTTTAAAAAAAGTGGTTAGGTGGTTCATTAACAAATGGTAGTTGATAGGGACAATTATTTTCATTTGCTTTTTCCTGCATGCTTCCCTGTAGTAAGACTGGGTAAACTATGTATTAAATGTGATGTAGACTGGGAACTTTCTACTCTTTGCTGTGACTTAAGTGAAAATTTTTTAAAAAGAGCAAGTCCTTCACTCACTCCTTGACTCTTTCAATCTCCCAAGGGCTTGTAAGTTGCTTATCAGTTTGAGACACTAGTGCAGAGATGCTACAGTTTAGCACATAAAGGGAAAAGAGAACAGTGGGAAGAGACACTACCCAGAGGCGATCTCCAGACTCATGTAAGGGTTTCATGTAGTACATTTGATGAGGAACAGAATTGCCCAGCACATTCTGCCATTTGCATTCCTGGGTTTCGGAACTGATAGAAAGGAGTTCTGACCCTGCAATTTTGTTCTTAGGAGATGCGGTTTTTCTTCCATAACTGGGCCCAGAGTTGTGAGTCTGAAATTACCTCTGAGTGCTGTGGTTGCTTATTAGGTGTCTCACTGTTTGTGATGAAGAAAGAAAAGGAGGGGCCCCTGGAACCTTGCTGATAATTTCTTATTCTTTACACAGGAGAACGTTTCACGTTCTCGTTTAGCTCATCTGTGCAGTTGACAGTTCTCACACAAAACCTGGCAATCTCACCTTACTTGTCAGCAGAGATTTTTGTAGCTCTTTTCATGGGCTATTTCCTACCTACTGAACTTTAGTTCTGGAACCAAATATGTGCCATTGTTTTTATTCCAATTGACTAATATTGGAGAACAAAAGAAGTCACCTTATGGAGTGCATCATACTTTAAGTTAATCACATATGGTCACTTCGATGACTTGTGTGCCTGTAAATTTCAGTCATGTGCTGTGGGTTTCAAAATCACCAGCAAGCTTTTGCTTTAGTCAGTTTATACCCTTTATTTAAGGCTTCAGAGAAGGCTGGTGGGGAGCAAAATAAATGGAGGTTATTGTGATAAGAAGTCAGCTGTCTGTTGTCCATCAGCCTGCAGATATCTCTAGGCAGTTTACATTTTTGCTGCTGTCTAAAAAGACAAAAAGCAATAAAGGCCTAGTGCTTGCTGTGTCCTAGCTGTGAATTGCTGTGATTGCTTTTCTGTGTGAATCGAGTGCCTTTCTCAAAGGTGTTAATTCTTTTAGATAGAATTTATTTTTATAGGCTGTAACTTTTCTGTCCTATCATTTTTTAAATCTTTATTTTGCTTCATGCTTACTTTTAGCTGAACTTGAATCAGGATTGATATTTTGAAAACATATACTGTGACTGCTTTGTAATTTCATTACTGAAGTCAGTTATTGTTATGAATGCAGCCTAATGAGCTCTTGGTGAGGTACTGGCCATTCTCTTTGCACAGTAGTGTGGAAGTTGCTGCATTCTGGTATCCTGAGGGACAAAGGGAGATGCAGGTATTTTGGGGTAGTCTTTACTCTCTATGGAGAAGGGCATCGTGCCTGAATAATTAGAGATCTTCTTGGAAGTGGCTTGATCTTACACTGGGCTTAGTGGGTGTAATAGTCCAAGAGGGTATCACTGACCTTCAGTACTAGAATCTTTTCCATCTGGAAGGAGGGGAAAGGAGAAACAAGCGTACATATAAGAAGTTAATAACTTCCAGAATAGAGATATTTCGTAAACAAGAAAGTAAACAGAAATGCATGGCTAATGGCAGTTGAGGTAGTCACATGCTTTTGCGTTACAGGTTATCCCAAAATTAACAGCTGTGGAAAGCGACAAGTTATTAGTGTAATATTCTTATGGCTGCATACAGAGTCCCTTCATATTCGTGGAAGAGTCGCATCAGTACGCTGTAGACTTCTATCAGGTTTAGCTTGCACTTGTCCTTTTTCAATCGATGACTCATCTTGTGACTCCAGGCAAGTTGCCTAACTTTTTCATACCTCAGTGTCCTATCTCTAAAGGGAAAAAATGTTAATCTGCCTTTGGGAAATGACTTGTGTGTTGTTGTTTTTGTTGTCATTAACACTTTGACCTTTTTAGCATGACTCATAAATCTTTAGATAAAATTATTACCATTTCCTAACCTCATACTACAGTAAATTTATAACAAAGCATCCATCCTTTTCAGACACTAACAGGATGCAGCTGGCTGCATCTCTGTGTGAGGGTATGGATTAGGGCACCAGGTTGCAATCTTGTCTGGATTCCCTTAGAGCCATTGCAGTTCCCATGCCCCTTCATATCCCAGGACATGAAAACTAATGGTAGCAACCAACTGATCCAGTAGAGCTTTCTGCACTGATATAGGAAAGAGGCACACAGAACCAGCTTGTGAAAGGGAGTCTTGGTGGTGGTTATATGGGGGAATCCTTACTGTATCATACTCCACCTGGAGCTGCAATACAAAGCTTTGTACAGAAGCATCCTCAGTCCCTCTAAGCTGAAGAGCCCTTGTTGCCTGAGTTTCACAATTAGCTCATGAAAGCATGTGCACTCCTTTAACAGTGGCTGAAGGCAAGGCTGTGAACCCTATGCAAATACTTAATCTCTTTTGTGCTCTGATAAAGATACTTATGCTGCACATAAGAGGGCAAAGACTCAGTGGTTTTGTCTATAACTTTCTGGGTTTATGACCAGCACGGTTATGTAGGAGAGGTGAAAAAGCAGCAGCTTTGAATGTGCAGCTGCCAAGTCCAAATGTGCTGCACTGTAACAGATGCTATACCTTGTCTTTCCCTGTAGCAATGCCTAGTGATCTTTGGCAAGATAGTTTTTTGTAGCTTCCTGTAAACACCAGAGAGCTGCTTGGTGGATCTCTGGTCTCTAGAAAGTCATTTTCTCTTTCACGTGTCAAAATAAAACTGAATTCTCACTGTTAACCTTACATCCAGCCATCTCTTACAGGACTACCTGAGAGTGCAGTCATGTGCAGCAGGGAACTTAAAACATTACTTTTGTGGCCTTCCATATCTTCCTGTTTTTCCTGCAGGCAGTTACAGTTAGCTTTGAAAGAGTATGAGATGTGCTGTCCCCAAGGACTAGAGAGGTTGTCCATCCTTGCAGCAGACACACTAATAGGCATACTCTGCTTTCAAGTGTTCTGCAGCAAATATTGTTAACGCAGCTTGTCTGGTCCTTTTTAACAATAACCCCCCCTAGTTCTTCTGAATGTAATGGCTTCTTAAAAAGAGTCATCTCGGAACACTTTAAGGTTTATAAGCCTAAACATTATTCTTGGCCCCAAGTCTGAGAAACAGCTCGTTTCAGGGAGTACTTAGGAATGGTGCTACAGTGCACATGCTGTGGTGGTGCAGCTCCAGGAGAGGTGGTCTTTATGTAATCAATATGCTCATTTCTCCTCTTTGTTCTACTTTTTATAACTAAGAGCTTGAATTCAACTTCGAGAAGAGAGAATGAACTTCTGTGGCATGGGTAAAGCTTGTTAACTCCTCCCTCTTGCTGCAGGAAGAGCTGCAAGGGGAATCCTGGAGATTACTGGTGCTAATACTTTTTAAAATCCTGCCAGTACCCCTCCTGTTTGTTTAGAAAATAGAGTCATGCTGTTTGGCTAAGGAAAATATACTTGAAATCGTTCAAATTTATGACCAAAATTTACCTTCATTCGACGTTTTTATAAGATCACATTTGACCCAGAGAGCAAAGCGTGTCAGTATTGAAAAGAAATAGTGTTAATAGTTCAAAGCTCTTTGGGTAACTGGAGTGATTTCTTATCTGAAGTATGTGTGGTTATGTTTCCAAGCAATAATAACCATATGCTCTATTTACACAGAGCATTTTAGAATGCTGCAAGCCAGTTTTAATAAGAGTTCTGATATTGCAGCTCCTGTTACTATATTATTTTAAGCTTTACTTTCAAGTACAATGTCCACTTTGTTTGTCTTTACTAGTACTTTATATCTGACAATTTAGCTTCTTGACTAACCCAATACTTTACCAAATATGGCCACTCACAGCAAAGTAGGTCTGGTAATTTGATCTAAGTTTGGCTAAATGCCTGCTAAGCTCAGCCTGCAAACCTCACCAGGTAGATCCTAAGGCTAATTTAAAGGAGCATTTAGAGAAAAATAGTGGGGGCCTGGAGTGGGCTACCTGCTGTCTCAGTAACATGCTAAAGTTTACCCTAGGGAAAAAAAGATTATAACGAACATGCCACAAACAAGAAATGCAAAGGGAGCCAGTGCTGCACGGAACAGTGAGCTAATGGAAAAACATCTGCTGCCCCGAGCTATGTACAGCAGGAACTTTCTTTTTTCCCCTTCACAAAACACTTGTGATTTATTTATTTTATTCGATATGGGCCAGTTCCTGGGAAAAAGCTGTATTAGAGGAGATGGGCTTTGTTCCACCAGAACGAGTCATTGGGGCCAGTGGGCTGGAATCTCCAACCCCAGCTGGCCCACAGCCACAGAACTGGCATGCTGGCAGCAGCCAAGGGTGCAGCCAGGCCCTCCCCTGTGCCCCTCAGCTCACCCAGCACAGCTTGTGTTTGCACAGCTTGGGCATGGGCCCTTAAACAATCTTCCTTCTCAAAGCTTTCAGTGATCCTAAGCCCTCTCAAGTTATTAGCTCTGATATTGAAGGTGTTTATCAGGTTTGGGAGACATTTTTATTGACATTGCTGGAGTAGCTGGATCAGATGCTGTCTTGTGATGCAGCACTGGTTGTTGAAGCAATTCTAATATTCTTCTCTTTTTTTTGTTTTTTAAGTGCTTTAAAATTTTAGAATTTTGTATCTAGAACTTCCTCATCCACCGCTTGAGTTCTTGAGCTCCATAAATGCTGCTAATTTTTGTGTCTCTTGACAGTGACACAAAGCACTATGCAAAGCTGGAACCCAGCGAGTGGGAGCAGGAGGGAGTCCTTTATTACACACCTGTTACTGAGGAAAACGAAGGTGTGGCTCCCCTGAAGTATTTATGTACTAGGATGGATTAGGAAAGCTTCACAGTGGAGATAGAAATGGTAAAGCGAGCTGGTTTGGTTGCCTTTGAAATGGTATTAGTGAAGTTCAGAAGCCAGCAGTCATTCTGCTGAGCCTCCTGGTTTAGCAAGGTGTGTTCTAGGCTTTTCTAGTGGAGCCTAAAGGTCACCAAGTTCCCCATTTCGCTTCATCTGAACATCCACAAGCAAGGATACTAGGTTTTGATCTATGCTCTCCACCTTGGTTTATTTACTTCCTATCAACAGTGAATTTTAAAAAGTCAAAAGGATTCTTATGGCCTTATATCAGCACAGGGCATTTTGAATTGCCTCCTCCATTCCTGAGGCTTCTGGATGTTTCTCATTGCTGGGGCAGGACATGAAACTTTGTAGACTGATAATGCTTCAGCATGGACAGGCTTCAAATAGCACGTATTATTCCTTTAAATCTGGGACATGCAAACATTCATGTGTGTTTTGAACACTCGCTCGTGAAGGAAACAGGCAGCAGCTACCAATGCTTTTTGTGAAGCGTTCTGTGGATCCTTTGCCACGAGACGGAGAGGAACCTGTTGCACTGCAGTGGTACCCAGAGAGTGCGTGAGGGTACCAAATACTCGCATTTCCTCAGCTGCTCAGTAAGTTTGGACAACTTATGAAGTGTACTCAGTCATGAAGAAGGAGGCAGGACATCTGTTTGTAGAAATCCTAATAGAAATGTATACTTGATTGGGCTGGAATATGAAGGCTTAGAAGTCCTTTCTTTGACGATAACCAGCAATGCATGTTTTGAGACCCCAAAAAGTGCTCTTCCAACAGAAGCGTTTTTACGTCATTCTTATCAACGTTGGCCTAATTACCAGGAAGATGGTGGCTTGCTTCTCCCTGCTGGGAAAGAGTGTACCAGTGAACAGGGTCCCCATTTCACATAAAGGAACCAGCTACCTTTCAAGTCATGTTTTGACTGTGCCATTTAGTACTGAAGGTAGCTTATGGCAGTTCTGCTGCTTCCAAAAACTTTCATTCTCATGCTGCATTTGTAAATAAAGAAGTTTGGACATTTCAGGCCCTATGAGACCCAAAGCTTGGGACTTTAAAGCAAGTCCCCCGACTTCAGTTACCAGTTTGCATGCAAAGAGAGCCCTTGAGGATGTAAATCTATTGCCTCATTTAAAAAAGCAAGTTGTTGAGCTCAGGTGGATGGTTTTGTACTTCATTTCTGTATCAAACATTTGCATCAAATAAAATTATTGTAGTCAGGGTACAGCTTGAGGAATCTTCTGTCTAAGCTGGCACAAATTGTCAAGCTGCTCCATGCAGGGTGGTGTCATAGCATGGAGCAATGACTAAACCTCACCTGCCAGAAAGGAAAGGCAGTAGGGGAAACCTTTGTCATGGTATTTTTTGTAGTCACTGCTGAAGGCAGAGCTTCTCTCCGCGAAGTGGGTCTTTCCAGCTGGCTAAGGGCTCCTGCTGTAGAGCTCCTGAAGGCAGATGATGTAGAACAGAATTCACCTTCCTACATATCCTCACAGATGCTCTCACCTTCTTAAGTATGAAGGGCTGCTCCCCATTGTACCATCCTGCTGGGCATTTGGCTGTGTTACCCTGGCCGTGTCACTATGCAGTAACGTTTTTGGGGAGAGTAGGGTGCTATAAATCGGGCAGGCACTCACAACCAAGTGATGTGGAGCAGTCTTTGTGGGAGTTAAGTGCTGCATCTTGGATAACACCAAATGTGATTCACAAGGAGTGTAAATTTTAACTCTTGGGTTGTTCACATTGCATAAAAACATTTCAAATCTGATTTTTTTTTTTAGGCTAGAATTGCAGTTGTTGCTGCAGTGACAAGCACTGTCACTCTTGATACTGCTATGGAACACTTAGGAAATGGGAAAAAATAGTTGGTGTTCAAGGTGATGTTAACCAGCTGTGTTTCTCAGACTAGCACTGTGATGCAGACATGACTAAATTACACTGTAGTTATGCCTCTGAGGGACTGCCTAACGGAACTCTGCAAATAATTTCTCTTGGAGACAAAATAAGGGGGCTGACTGTAGGAGGCGCAGCTTTGTCGGTGTTCTGGAAGTTGCTCTTGGTCTGGGTGTTTGTCACTGGTCTTTGGAGAGCAAATAGATGATACGCTTCTGGCAATTTTCACTTGATTGAGGATCTTCACCATAGATGAGCTTCTAGCAGAAATGGCTGGAAGAACTAGGAGCTCATTTTAGGGGCTAACAGTAATCTGAGTGGAGATGTGTGCCAGTCTCAGGGACTGGACCCAGCATTAAAACTGGTATAGCAGTCTAGCTGCAAGTCAAGACAAAGGAGGCCATAGTAATGAGAGGAGAGAACAGTTATTTGGGAGAACAGCAAAGAATGAATCTAGGCTGGATCTTGAAGTTAGCTGGATAGTTGCTCATGGTCTCAGTGCAGGTACAGGCTTCAATTACTGAATGAAAGTAGATGGTGCGTGATTCAACCTGTCTTTGCCCATCCATGCAATGCACTGTCTCAGTCCATACTTAGAGGTAAAAGTGCTGAAATATTTCCTAATGTCATTCACACTCAGAGTTTCTAGCATTACTCCAGAGAGGCTAATAGAGGAGTGGTACTTCCAGGATCATCATCTCTCTCAGTAGTATTCAGAGACCTTTTGTTGGTACTTAGTTAGAAACAGAATGTAATTTGTTTTAGTTTTCATGAAGACGGTGTTAAGTGAGAGAGGGCAAAGAAGCTTGGCTTTAGATTCAAAACTTTGAAGAATATCAGTACCAAGAACAATGTAGTCCAGCAATTAGAGGCTCATAAATGGTTTCCCCGAAGCATTGACCCTTTCACAGGATAAGAATTATAGATCTTTGGTAGCTGTGTCAGCCTAAGAAGGTATCTTCTGCTTTGGAGTAGAGCTGAGTGCCATGTCTCTATAACAGAACTTCCTCTCAAGGGCTGCTAATTTTGTTAGGTGTTTATTTACTGCATAATTAGGTTATATAAAGAGAGAGGCTGATTAATCCAGTGGTCAGGAAGCTGCTAACCCAGGTAGCACAAAAGCAGGTGTTTCAGTACTTTCAGTACCACTGAGGGTATTACCATGAAAAATGTAATAGGTACTTGGTTTTTTGGGTTTGATTTCTGTCTCTAGGTGTGTTTTTCTTCCATGTTACATAAGCATATCTTGCTAATCTGTAAATAAAATGAGTGTGTAATAGAAGTGAAAAATGAGTTTGCAGAAAACACATTTTAATGAAGGCCTAAATGACATCCTTTAATGTCTATTTTTAGCTCGGTAGCTAGAAATTTTAGCACTCCTTTCCTTTCATAACCAAAAGGCACTCCTCTCATTCTTTTTTATGCAAATTAGACCTCCCACGCCATTAAATCATTTTTATTGACTATTGAGCATGCAAAGAAATGGACTGAACTTTAATATGCTACATTACCATACCATAAAATACAATTTGTAGATCTTATTTAGATTCTGTGTTGCTGCACTTCCTCTAAATAATTGTTATTACTGAAGAAGATTTACAGGCACCATTGAAAGAGTAAGTACTCTCCATTTTGTATACATTGAAACACCGGCTGTGCGTGATTTCACATCTAAACCCCTTTGCTTCCAATTCTTTTCTGAAATGAAACAAGTCACATGATGCTGTTAGTTACTAATCGAGTTTTTAATATGGCAGTATCCAGAACTTCTGTTGACTTCAAACAGTGCCAGGATTTCACCTCTTCTTTTGTGCTGCTAAGTTTGTGCTAACTTTGCGAATGAAGCATTCATCTTCAGGCAGTGATCGCCTCTTTGCACATCCCCATCCTCATTAATGCCACATGCACAGCATCAGCTGCTATGCAGCACTTGGCAGGAAAATGCTCTGCTCCTTGGAAGTGCAAGGAAAATACTGTCCTCCCACAAATTTTTGCACAAGGGTGTGCAAATACTCAGCTTGATGAGGTACGTGGCCTTGCTTTCTGTTTTTATAGATAGCTGGAGCCTCTTGGAGCCAAGGGAAGGGATGCATGCAGAGATTTTATGATTAACCAGAGAGAAATGTATATGAGTCATTCTGAAAGAGTATAACTCTTATGAAGGAACTAATATTTTGTTCATGTTGACAGCCTTGGAGAATGACATTTATCTGTAGCACAACCTAGGGATCGCCAAGGAATATTCGAGCACTTTCTCAACAATGTCTCACCCTTCTTCTAGGAGGACCACGTCAGAAGTGGAAGAGTGTTCAGCCATGCCATCACTTCAGTACATCATCATTTTTAGTGTGCCAATAGAAATGCTATCTGTGGTCCCGGTTGTATGTCAGATAGGCAAGGAGGAGCCTTTCCATGGTCAGGCAGGACTGTCTTTCAGATGCTTTCTTGCTCACCTCTTGCCAGAAATCTTGATGTCATCATGCCAAGTCCCCACAGTCTTCTGGGTCTCCTGGTGTTTTGAAACTGGCAGAGTTTCAAATCTATTGAAGAGAAATTGTCACACTAATTTCCCTCCTCGCAGAGACTTCCTGAGAATATTCACTGCCTTTAAAAGTCAGGGCATTTAAGGTTGTGTCTAATTTCAGAATCGTTTTTTTCTAAATCTGGAGCCTGAATTAGTAATTTTGAATTGGACTCTTGAACTGTCAATACTTACTGCATTACCACATCAGTTATAAAAAAAAGACGCTGATTTTTTGCAGTGAGAACACATAGAACACAAACAGGTTACGGACCACAGAGCAATGCCTTGCTGCACGAAGAGAGAGAATTATTATATATACATACCTGCATACAGGTTTGTGTACATATATGTATGTGTGTATATATATATATCTGTCTAAAAACACAGTTTCCCTTTTCAGTTACATGTAGCATTGAAAACTGAGTATCACTTCTGACCTTTTGAAAGAATTTAATATCTAATAAATCTAGAATTACGCTATTTCAGTTGAAAGAGACCTACAACGATCATGCATTCAGTCCAACACAACAGTCATCTAGTCAGACAATCATCTAGTCCAAATCCTGAGGAATGTTAAAGTTCAACCATGAAATGTGTTATGAAATTTATGTTGATCATGAGAAATTATTTCATTAACAAGTTGACATTCAAACACATAGGTATGCCTGTTACATTTTTTTCCTAAGAAAACCACTAACTTGGTGAAAGATCAAGAAAGTAAATGAGTGGTCTCCTTCAAGAGCTGTATTTTGTTTTTCTGTAATGTATGAGGAAGTAAATGGGTGAATACACAATATAAATAGGTCTAGATTATAAAAGCCTTTTGATTTTAACAGTTTCTGAAAATTTAAGAGACAGCTATCTCATAAACTTGACAAATAAGCAGAGAGAAACACTTCTATCATCTTTTTAAATGTAGAAATACTCTTTTAAGGTAAGTTATCTGATGTCCAGCTCAGATATATCATATTACTCTGACATGTTTGAAGTTCTCAGTTGACAGTGGTATCTTATTGTGTTCTTTTTTTTCCCCCTCAGATTACTTGGAAATACATACGATGGCTCCAAGTAGCTACCTGCCCTGCTTCCTTAGGGCTTAGTTCAGCATAGTTTACATTCCCAACAGAGGAATCCTTAAGGCTGTCCTCTGTCAGGACACCACCTAAAGATGTCCATGAGCATCTGTGTAGAGCCCTTGGCATTAGGAAAAGATCCATTCCATGAATCCAATCATGATAGTGAGCACTAACCATAGTAGTAAGCATTGTGCCAGATCATGGCCTCATGTTTTAATATGCTTAAGGGAGATGATTTATAATTAATACAAAGAAAGGTCTCTGTTATATTTCCTCTAATGGTAGGGTGGTTTTTGCTTTATTTTTATGGTTTGGTTTTTTGGTTTTTTTTAGCTGAACTCTTCATGGAACAGCAGCATCTGAAAGAAGCAGGCTTTTGTATCCAGGAGGCAGCTAGTCTTTTCCCCACATCTCATGCTGTACTGTACATGCGTGGGAAGTTTGCAGAGATGAAAGGCAATTTGGAGGAGGCTAAGCAATTGTATGATGAAGCGCTCACAGTGAATCCAGCTGGAGTGGAAATTATGAACAGCCTGGTGAGTTTGCAGGGGCTCAGCTCCATTACAGTATTTATGTTCCTGATTAACTGTAATAGGAGGGGAGAGGGCTCATGCTCTCTCTGGATGCCATTGTCTTCCTAATCCAGAGAGCAAGTGGCTGTTCCAAGAATAAATTGAGTAGCTTGAACCTCTATTTTAAGACTGCATTGAATGTTTTTAACTAATTAGCACTTGTGTCAAAAGTAAGTATTTTAATTGACAAAGGCTGATAGTTTTGGAAGTCAATTCACTACTTTATCTTTGCTGGTTTTCCTACTAACTGTTATTAGTTTTAAATTAGCAGTACACTGATGTTCGAAAGATTTGAACTAAATAACTCTAGAATATAGAGATATATAGATATATGTATATATATGGGGTTTGTAAACCTTGGGCTGGTGTCTTGTGTCTATTCAAATCAAGATAAACTATGGGTTTACGACAAAATCAATCTGTTGCTCCCTTAAGTTGCAGCTTAGTTCCAGCCTTGTGTAGGGGCAGTGACTCCACATTGGTGGGGTTTTTTTGGTAATACTCCTACTCAGCAAGTTTCTCTTTTTTCTGTGGCACCAAGCCCAAAACAAACTGTTTCCCAGACACAGGGCCTAGAGCTTAATAACAATAGTAGTAACACAGGGAGTTTTGTGGAAGACCAAAACCCACTTCTCTTGTGATATCAGAACAGTAAATCAAATTTCATCAATGATTTGTCTTGTTGACTGTAGCCCTTATTAGGTCTCTCCAGGATTTTAGAAGTCTATCTTGACTAATTTATTTTTTACAGGAATTCTATATCCATGTGACTGCTTAGTGTCTTTGGTAGCAGATTTGTATCTCCTGGCATAAATTTGGTCCTCATGGGGCCTGCTGCTATCTCCAAAAGCGAAGGGGTATTAGTGTACAAGAAGACAAATGTGAAGTTATAGTTGAGAGAAAACAGTAGAACTTACAGGCAAGGGATGAGATATTTGGTGATAATGGATGTGTACAGAATAATGAATCTGTACAAAAATAGCAAATGAATAGCTGGTGCATATGTCAGGAGACCATTACAAAACAGCTATACACATTTCAAGCTTATATGGGGTAATAATATTGCTTTGATATTCTAATGTAGCCTTTACAGAATCAGTCATTAAAAACCTAGCTAGATGGAATTGTATTCTTTGCTCAGTCATGATTTCAGACAAGTCACTGATACCAGAACAACCATCAAGTTAGATTCCAACATGGTACTAACAGCTTTAATTTTTGTCTTATTTTGTGGACGCAACCACATTCTGTGTCTTCCTATTTCAGTTGCTTGAAATTTTCTGAAACTATAGTAATTTAGAATAAAAATTTCTAAGATGCAAATCTGCTCTGGCCCAGTTTACTTCAGAAAATGTCATAACTGTTCCAGAAAATGAGGCTACAGAAGAGATCTTAAAGGCTTCTGGGACATCTTCTTTACTGTGCCTTAGTGTCCCCAGGTTTTGCAAGTAATGGGTAACATATTAATGTGCTTTTTGCCATCCCTAAGAAAATCCTTTCCAGGTTATCCAAGTTGTAACCTTCAAAAAACACATCTTGTATGCGCTTAGTAGATACGTATTTCTGAAAGCTCTAAGGAGTCAGTGAATGCTCCTGCCCCTCAAATTCCAGTAATTTTCAGCACAAGCAAGAGGGATGACCCCGGTAACTGCAGGCCTGACAGTCTCACTTCAGTGAATGGTAAAATTACGGATATTATTCTGGGAGTTACTGAAAAACACCTGAAAGGCAATGCTGCCATTGGTCACAGCCAGGATGGATTTGTGAAGGCACGTGTCCTGGGGCAACCCTGGGTGTACGGACAGACTGGGGGATGAGAGGCTGGAAAGCTGCTTCACAAACCTTGGGAGGTCCTGATTGACAGCAAGTTGAACATGAGTCAGCAGTGCCCTGGCAGCCAGGAGGGCCAACCGTGTCCTGGGAGGCATCAGGGAAAGCATCACCAGCCAGGTGAAGGAGAGGATTGTCCTGCTCTGCTCTGCCTCAGCTCGAGTCCTGTGTGCAGTTTTGGGCACCACAGTGTAGGAAGGTCCAAAGGAGGGCCCCAGAGATGTTGAAGAGTCTAGAGGAGAAGCCATATGAGGAGCAGCTGAGGTCACTTGGCTTGTTCAGCCTAGAGAAGAGGAGTCTGAGGAGAGACCTCATAGCTGTCTACAGCTTCCTCATGAGGGGACGCAAAGAGGTAGGCACTTAACTCTCTTCTCTCTGGTCACCAGTGTTAGGATGTGAGGGAATGGCCTGAAGCTGTGTCAGGGGAGCCTTGAGTTGGATCTTAGGAGAAGGTTTTTCACCCGGAGGATGGTTGAGCACTCGAACAGGCTCCCCAGGGAAGTGGTCACAGCACCAAGCCTGCCAGAGTTCTGGAAGTGTTTGGACAGTGCTCTCAGGCACCTGGTGTGATTCTTGGGGCCTTCTTGTGCAGTTTTGGGCCAGGAGACGGACTTTGATCTCTGTGGGTCCCTTCCAATTCAGAGTATTCTATGATGATGTCTTAGTCAAGGGATGGAAGTAAGAGAGTTGAAAAAGACAAGGAGATGGGAAATTTTGAGGCAGAGACTGAGTCTAAGCAAGTGGGGAGGAGGAAAGATAAATTCAGTAACAAAGTGAGAGAAATAAGGACAGATAGAAAATAGGGTAAGATGGGTAACACTGGATAAGATTGGATAGATAAGAAAACAGATGGGTTGAGAGGTGGGCATGTTGGAAAGGGCAAATTAAAGGCGTCAGTCTTCTGAGAGTGGCAGAGGAGCAGGAACCTGTACGTCATTTCCATATCCTTTGGTCTCCTTTAGATTCTGATTCTTCCCACCCTGGTGCCAGCAAATGTCAGTGAAAATCACTTGCTTAAGCATGTGCCTCATCTCCTTTAACTTGGCCGTGCTGGCAGCCTGTGGTTTACACCTGTTAGCTAAGATAGCAAAGGTCTGGTCTATCCCTGCTGATATGAATCATGGCAGTAGTTATATGATGCCACATAATGGCACTCCTTTGTATGTTTTTCCAAAAGCTAGGAAATTGCACATAACAAGTTAGAAACATCTGATGAGCACTATAGAAAAGCCTGTAAAGAAATTAATCATTCTGCCTTCAGAAAGGAGCTGGAATAATGTGCAGTAAACAAGGCTTTTAGGGCTATGCATCAAATAAAAAGGGCAAAAACAAAATACTGAATGGCTGATAGCTAAGTGATTTTTGTCCTGTGTACTGAATGAGACAGTGTCCCCATGGAGAACTTAAGACTGGGTTTATGCAGTTGAGGATGTAATGTAACAAGTGGTAAATTCTGAATCTCCTCAAGGCCATTAGAAGAAAACTGAATGCCTTTCTGAAATGTATGAATTAGCCAAGTACTAGCTGTACTTTATTAAAATACAAGTTTTTGAGCACAGTATGTTCAGTCCCCTACCAGAGGGAAATATATGTCTTGGCTTATGCAGGAGGCCAAGACAGATTATCACCTAGTTCCAAGGGGTTCAGAATTATGCAAGACACATACACAGGCAGCTGGAATTAAATTCACACATGTTGTCTCAGTGCTGGTCCTTCGAAATTGAGTACATTGTTTTCCCACTGTAGTAATACTGTTGTGGAAATGTAATAATTTAGAGAAAGATGGTCTGGTTATGAGAATTACTGTTTGACTTGGTGCCATCCAACTGACCTAGTCCACTTTAAGGGAAGACTCTGCTGCAGACAGTGCCAATCCTCTCTAGTGTATGAGCATCAATTAGCAAAGTAGTCATGTCTCTTCCCTTGGGCTCTCAGAAGTGGGTTGTGAAAGCTATATTTGGGAAGTTTCAACCCGAAGAGTGTTGCTGACTTTAAATGAAGGGCACAGATCTAGCAATGAATGAGTCCACCGGGTGTCAGTAACTTCACCTTTACACAGAATAGTCACCAGCATAATACACACAAGCTCTTTCTTTCTCTGCTTAGCTGAAAATGGCTGTGTTTTACTGTGACTGTAGGGTGTTTACAATAGCTGTCAAATCAGTGTGCTTTCCATATAAAGCACGGTGCTGCGTGGAAGAGCAGCGCCGCTCGGCAGGAGTGCCGTGCTGAGCACATCCGATGAGGTGGGTAGCGTGCTCTGCTCCATCACAGGGGGCCTTTGGCACTTGGTGTCAGTACTGTGGTTAGGAAACCACAAGCACTTTGAAAATACCACATAGTTGTGCTGCTTCTTGTAACGCTTGCAATTTCTGAGTGATGTCACAGGATCCTTAAGCCTGTATTAGGAATCCACCATTGGCATTTACAAAGTAAATACTGCTGGCTGACACCTAATTTAAGGAAGCATATTTGTTGAGGAGTTCTGTTTTCACTTGAAAAAGACATACACAGTCAGTTTTTGAGGCTATTTGGAGCACGCTTATGTACCAAAAATCTCCTGGTGAGGTGTGGAGCTACTCCTTTGGCTGCCAGAAACAATTAGCTTGGCCTTTAAAAATGGTACATACTGTGAGACCACAGTTTTCTTTCATAAATACAACTTGCTAAGGTTCTTTTTCCACATTTCTTCTGATTCTATCTCGCACATTTCTGTCATCCCTCCCTTCACTAGAACAGCCCTGTTTTTTCTTTCTTTCACAGGCTTCTTCTGGGGCATGCTTGCAAGGATCATAGAGCACTTCTCCCCACCAGGGAGGCTGATGGAGTTTCTAATGAGCAGGTGTCTTTGCTGGTCTAGAAACAGGAGCTTAGTCCATATCCCCTTGTCTTACACTGTGACCTCTGACAGCACATTTCTACAACTAATAACTATGGCTTACTTTTTTCAGTATGTGCCAAATTTTGTTTATTTAACATCATGCTATACACAGCTTTGGGACAGTGATAACAAAACTAACATATACCCAACAAAGTCAGAAAATATAATACAAGCTGGGGCAGGTGACACTTCCTTGTAAAGCGATACACAAACCCACCTACCTGTATGTAACTAGAGAATGACACTGAAATTTGCTAGTTCCAGCCACAGTGCATTCAGTATCATTCCCACTTTTGCTTCAGAGGAGGAGAAAATCAGTGCCAGCCTGTTGATTTTGAGTCCTAAAGCTCCATACGTAATATTGCAAGATAAACTAAAAGCATACTGAGATATTCAGAAGACTCCTGCGCAGCATGCATCTCACATAGCACTTTGTCAAGTCAGAGCAATTCTCAGCATGTTTTAGTTCAGGAAAGAAGAAAAAGATTTGTATATTTAAAAGGGAAGGAAATGGGCACTCTCATCTCCATCCCTGTGCCAGATTAATGAAAACAACAAACAATACCATCAAAACAAAGCAAAAAAACTGCTTGATGCATACTTGGATCTTACGGAATGCAGTGAAAGATTATAACGGTTCTTCACTTCTCTTGAAGGCTGGGGCAAGGATGATAAGGTTGTTGTCAGAATGCTGCATAGCTGTCTGTGTTGCTTCATCCCTGTGCTTGAAAGCAAAACAAAGTGAAAAATATATTGGGTTTTGTTTGGTGAGCTTTCTGAACGTTAAAATGGAAAGCAGCCTTCGTAATATGTCCACATAAATGGGAAGAAAACATGATCTAGTGAACATGTACTTCATTTGTTTCATAATCAAGTAGAATATACAGGTAACGGACTGTGCTGATCACGAGAGTTCTTTTTCGACTGTCATCTGAACGATAAAACATAAGATTGGCAGCCATGGAGAAAGGTTTCACAGTCACATAGTACTTCCGAAGTGAAATTCAGAACAAGCTTCCCACTCACATGGGTTTAAGTCATCTAGACTGGGCTATTTCATGACCATAGTTTTCCAAGATTAGTTTAGACTGCGATGTTTCCCCAGGAAGCCCTGGTTATTTTTTGGGAGAAGTTCTTACGATAAATGCAGTTGGGGAGGTATCAATCAGCCACTTACCAGAACCACAGAATGGTTGCGATTGGAAGGGATCTTGTAGTCCAACTCCCCGCTCAACAGTTCAGCTAGAGCAGGGTATTCAGGACCATGTCCATCTGGGGTTTGAACATCTCAAAGGATGAAACAACCTCTGCGCAATTTCTTCCAACATTTGATCACCCTTACAGTAAACAAAGCTTTTACTTACGTTTAAATGGAATTTCATGTGTTTCAGTTTGTGCCCATTCAGTCGCTGGATACCACTGAGAAGAGTCTGGTTCCATCTTCTTTAAACTTTACTGTCAGATACTTAACTGTGTTGATAAGGTCTCCCCCCTCTTTTTCAGACTGAACAGACCCAGCTCTCAGCTTCTCCTTGTATGACAGATGCTCCAGTCCCTTAGTGATCTCTGTGCCCCTTTGCCAGACTTTTTCAAGTATGTCCATGTCTTCCTTGTACTGGAGAGCCCAGAACTGCACAAGGAAAGAATGAGGGCAGGGCATACATGATACTTCTAAAGTTATGACTTAGCTCAGGGACATCCTGAAGCAGAGTTAGATTCTACTTGCAGAGTAATTCACCTTGCATTTCTCCTTCATGAGCTTGTCTTGAGCCTGTGTTAAGAGCTTTCATCATTCACAATACCCTTTGGCAAGGAGACCCACAGGTCTCCTTTCTGCTGTACAAAGAACTGCCACAGTCTGTATGTTCTTGATGCAGCTCTTCTTAGCCATGGAGCTGCACCTTGTTCTTATTTTGGAAGACACCCCATTGATTCTTATTCATCCCGCTCCCATTACTGATTTTATAGTATCTGTCACTGAACCAGTCCTGCCCCTTTCTTTATTGCTACTACCTCTCTCTGAACTTCTTACAGTTCTTTTTAAGATAGGCAGGATAGAGCAACTAATGCACTTACAAAAAATAGCTTAGCTTCAAAGGCAGTGTTGTGGACTCAGTGTTTAAAAAAACCTTCTCTGCCCGTGGTCTTTTAGTCTCATAATTATATCTATGTACATTTTCACAGAAACACAATGTTCAGCTGTTTCGTATTAACCCGATTTTGTTATCAAAGGTCTGTTTCCATCTCCTCGTGCCTGTAGGGGCTGGATTTTATTTTCTGAATAGTCACCATCTCTAATAAATGCATGGTTATTGATAATAGCAGTAAGCAGTGTAACACTTGTCTCAGGTCTTTGCAGAGATGTCGGTGTCCCAGTCTGTGAATGCAACACAGGCAGGAAGCATGTAGTTCTAGTATTTGATAAATATACTTCATTTTGCTTGCCAGAGACATCCTTTTAGCTGGTGGAACACAGATTTCTCTCTACTGTTAATGCTAGAAGCTGAAGACCTTGATTGAGAACAGATTTTTGTATAGATTATATAAGTCCATCGCTCTTGATTACATCTGAGCATTTAAAAACTATACAATGCTGTATTTAAAACTTCTGTTCTTAATTGTTCTGGGATGCAAGGACTGAATAAAAAGAAAGAGCCTGTGCAAAGAGTCTTGGACTGTTTAATTTGGCCTTCATTATATACTTAGGATGCAATTTCATGTTCATTTTACTAGGAGAGTCAACCTATTGTGTCCAGACTCACATTTGGTAGGATCAGGATAATTTGAAGGCTACAGTTTCAGCTGATTAGAACATGGAAATGAATTATTTCTGTTCATTTATTTCATTTTACCTCACAGTATGGTGCATGCATCTTTGTTTTCAAAGGCATCCATTCACATAATAAAAACATGGTTTGATTGCTTAATATTTTCAAGGATGACATGTGTTACTTCCTTGGGGATTTGTTTCATGCTGCCATGGAGTAATGATACAAATCACAGGGCAGATTCTCTGCGTGGGTGAATTATCATAGCTCCATCATACCAAGGTCTGTATGTCTTGTAAGGTAGCTAGGACCCTAATTAAAACCATTTTTACCTTGAAAACTAAATTAGAATGCTTTCTGTGCTTAAATGTGAGAACAAAAGAGCATAATTTTCACATTATTTAATAGAGTTAGTTATCATCTGAGAAGCTGCTTTTTGTCTGTAGTTTGTGCAATTTTTTGCTATTTTGTAGATAGCTGTGCCATGGTCTGTTTCCATTTACAGTGACATTTCTTTCTCATTTTTCATATTTGTGTACAGAGAACTGAACATCCTGATTAAAATTCATTCTCTAGTAGTTAGAACAACTGTGCATTTGTCCTAAGTGTAATTAGGTGGATAATTGTATCTAGAGACACAGCAAGTGACCTGTTTTTATCTGTTCTGGAGATCCTTCTTCCTGGCTGCATTTGATGCTCCTCCTGCTCTTGTTTGGACAAAGGTAATAAGCAGAATTAAGGACTGGGCAATTTTGATGAGGTGGACAGTTGTACTACTTCTGTGATGCTGAGAATAGTTTTCATTATCATAGCTACTACCTAAACAAATACTTAAATGGAATCTTGGAGAAACTACTGTCATAAGAATTTGAATTTCAGTAGATAATGTCTGCAAAATAAATTCTTGACTATTCTTTCACATACAAAACAGTTGAAGTGTTACTAGTAACACTTTCTAAACTTTTATCTTAATACCTCTATTCCTTGTGTTTGTTACTTTAAATATTTTTGATGGTATCAGGTGTGTTTATTATTCAGAATTTCTGTGTGTAAAACCAGCTTCAAGAGAGGGTTATTTTAAGGTTTTGATGTATGTATTGACTAGGTTTTTAATTACATTCTGTCTGTGTGACTCAAGGTTGGTGTGGCTTCCAAGTTATAGTAAAAATGCATAGAAATATCAGTTATTAAATATCAGTATCAGTTATTAAAGTACCTCAGATACTCCGTATGCCACGTCCCTTGATCCTGAGAAGCCACAAACCAAGCTATTAGGGCTGTTTGTGGGGGGTGCTGCTGCAGGGGCAATCTTTTGACGTTTTAGAAAGTGCAAGATAGAGCACCCAAAGCAAATGTATGAGAGCGGGCAAGCTCTAGGTTTCTCTCCTCAAACTAGGCACCATTTCATGGTATTTATCAAAGCACTTCAGGCTGGGACTTTGCTACTGTTGTGCAACAGGGTGGGTCCTTCCCCTTAGAGAGAGAAAAGAACTGCAACTCAGTCATTTTCCATTGAAGGCAATTCACTGAAGAGGCCAGAGAGGAGGTGGAGCCCTGGCTCTCACCATCCCTGGCATGGCCAGCTCTGCTGCACTTTCAGCTCTGATTATGTGTCACACTTTACTCTAAACCTCTGTAAAACAGGGATGAAGCTACTAATCTACTTCATCTGGGGTTTGTGGAGCTTAATTAATATCTGCACATACTTTCAGATGACAGGCACTCTGTAAACGCAAAATCTTACTTATTCTAGTTGTATGTCTTGATTCCTGTATTCATTTGGGATTTTGGACCACAAATTATTTTGGACAAAGTGGTGCAACTGGTGTTGCACAAATGATTGAGAGCTTTAGAGCTCTGAGCACCCTTATGTCCCTAAGCGTAAGTAGTGATGAAAACATTTTTGCGGTGGGAGTAGGATATAGGAAGCAGACCTGCAAACTATTTCTTCCTCTAGCAAGGATTTGTTTTCATTAGAGGAATCTGCTGTGCCTGTGTGTCGTTTCTTGCCCTCCACTGTATCGATGAATTGTTACAGCGGCGCTGTGAAGGACAGAGTAAAATAGAAGCAAATGTGAATCTGATGGCTTTCTAGCACAGCCCTCTTCTCTTCCTGGGGATAAGATATGACAACGCCTGCAAAAAATAGCTTTTCGCAGGGGGGAGGGAGGGCGCTTCCTTTCTCTGACAGTGAATGTATTCTCCTGCTTTGCAAATTCAGTGCAAGCAGAACATCTTTGTACCAGTACAGTTCTGCAGTTTTTCCCTGGTGAGAAGGGGGTTGGATTTTTAAGAGAAAGATGACAGACCTAAAGGTAGGAAAAGCATTCATGCAGACAGTCATTACAAGCCATTCCAAAAATGGAGCAACCTTGAACAAAGTGCCTTTTTTTATTTTTTTCCCCTTCCTTAAGTAAGTAATAGTGACAGTCAACAGGAGATTTGAGCCACCCAAAGGAAGACCAGTGACGTCTTCCGTGATGCAGCTTTGAGAGCTACACACACTGGGACTCTCTTAGGTCTACCTAATATGGAGTACACAAGAAAACACTGCAAGGGTGAATTTGCAAAGTCCTAGTCTCCAGCAGGATATTTTTGGACTAGTCTGATAGTACAAAACATTTAAACATTTCAGTCCACCCCATAAGTTTTCACTCGATGAGGGGACTATGCTGTGAATGATTTTTCTCTTTTTTTTTTTCTGTTGAGTGTACTGCATTTCTCCAGTACATTTGGAGAATAAGCAGATGGTGATATATAGGTGTATAAGAGAAGGGGAGGGGAAAGAATTGACAACAAAAAGCATAGACTGCTACTTATTTTAAAAATGCCAAGTTAAAGCACGGACTACTCAGAGACAGTTAAAATCACTTTTTTTTCTCTTCCATTACCTGTTCAATAGGCTTTTTCTTCCTTTTTCGTCTCTCTTTGCCTTGTAGATTTCTGCAGGACTTGAACCCAACCTTGAATTGCCCCAGAAGGCTTTTTCAATGCTATTTACTTGCTATTTTATCCAAGAAAGGTAAAATTCACTACAAAGAATCTTAAAGTGCACTTAGGTCAAAAGCTTGTTCCAGTGGTTTTGAAGGAGTATGTGGAAACAACAGAACAAACAATCCAGGACCAAGATAGCGGGCAGAAGTCCTCAGCCCTTTGGAAAAATCAATGCCTGAGGCAGGAACTTAATGTATGTTTTGTGTTTGTTCTTCATGACATCTACACTTGTGTATTTTTTACATGTTGAAAACATTCCTCTTGCTTTATTCCTCTTGTCCTTCCTCATGCTTCTATAAATCTCCAGCCTGTCAATGAGCTGTTGTTTAATATTGCTGATGTGACTCTTCCTTATGTTTTTGTGAAAGGGGTCGAGAGAGAATCCCTGGCTGGAAAAAGATGGAGGCAGGGGAAGGCCGCAGGGCCTGTGAGCGTCAGGGGTGGGGTAGAGAGATCTCAACTTGTCAGGGTAGTAAAACAAAGACTGGGAAGGGATCTTTCTGCTCTCTGCAGGTACACGTGGAAATAAATAGTGAGTGCTGTGGGGGGAGAAAAGCTGCATCAGCTAAAGGATGCAACTTGATCTGCTATAAATGGCTGCTGGAGATTGAAGAGGGTTCTCGGCCATCAGTGCAGGGAGGTTCTGAAGCAGCCTTGTAGGTCATCAAGTATCATCATCTGATACTGCAGCTTGGTCAGTTTATGAGGGAGAGGCTGGACAGCCCCAAAAGTACATGTAAGTAGGACTTAACCAAATCCAAAACAGTGGTTGCCCATTCAGGCATGCAGGCTGCCCTGTCCAGGTCACTAGTGACTCAATTGATAATGTCCTTACCTGTGACCTAAAACGCAGAGTATCCGGCTAAAAATGTCTTGCAGGCCTATCTGTTGTCCTGCCTTCCTATTTCCATTTTCTACTGAAGAACGTCTATTCCCAGAAGCATTTTGTAATTATTTTGTTTATTATTTTTTGAATTTGAGGTGGAGTTTGAATGTCAGTAGGGCTTCCCTGGAATGCAGTCCTGACCTCCATTTTTTATCTGTATTCTTAATGAGTCGTCAAGTGGCTTGTGTGCATCATGGAGTGGAATGACGGATGTAGCTGGACTCAGGAGAGTTGCGTTGGGATTTTGTTAAAAATGAGCAGCATTGTGGCAGCTCAGCTCTATTGACAATAACATCAAGTCAGGTTTAATAGTGTAGTTCCTTATTGAATGAATCCACCCTGTAGGAAACAGTGTGACCTTCCTGTGTGTGCGTAAGACAAAAAAAAATCAATGTTAATCCCTTGGGAGGAAAAATACAAGATTAACAGAACAGTTGAGTGAGTCTAATGAGAATCAGATGGCAAGAATGTTAATTTGAAAAGAGATACTTGTATAAGCTGTCTAAAGGTATAGTGTGATAGTTTCCATATATCACCAAATGCCATGTATTCTTAGATACATTTCTGCCAGATGTAACTTAATGAATTTGCACCTCTTCTGTATGGCTTCCTGACAGAACAACAGGGGATTTTCAAGCTAATCACCTTTCAGTGGGGAGATTTATGACCACTGGAGTTAGCCAAGCCTTTCCTCCATCAGGAAGGGCGTGGACTGGAGACCGCCATTAGGTGCAGCATACCAACTGGGAGCTGCTTGATCAGAAACAGGCTGGAGCATCTCTGTCTTGTGGTTGCTCTCTGGAGTCATGCGGTTGATGGGCATTGTCAAATACAGTGCTTGCCTCAATCTGTCCTCGTGACCAGTACCTTTGGAAGTTGGATGGGTAGTAATTTTTCTGTCACGCTTTACATAATAGGCACTGGCTTTGTAAGAAATTAACAGAACAATGGGCTTTTATACTTTCTCTTCTTTTCTGGGAGTGGTAATTCCATTTTATGTGGGGAAAAATGCACATTGCCTAGTTCTCAGCCTTTAGCTTAGGTAGATGAGTTGGCCATTCTTTCTACCTGTTGCCCAGAGAGAAGGGTATTCTCCAAGATTGGTGCAGAGCCTCTTTTGTTAGGCTGCTGCTCTGCATTGCCTTGTGAAGAGTCTCCCTCTCTTCTTCCCCTAAAGATATAGAAAGACTGTGCAATTAAAGTGGGTGCCTATGTTTGTATAGATCATGTACCTCTTTAAATTATATCGTATGAGGCAGTTGAGTATCTCCTAGTGCATGTCCTAAGGCAGGAAGAGGTAAAATTACATTGACTTGTTCCAGAGAAATTACTGCATTGGTGTTTTTGTAATTAGCCCAGTTCTCTCTCTGCCTGTGATCACCTGTTCAGCATTCATTTAAATAAAAGGAGTAGACTCATAAAAACATCAGTTTTACAATTGCATCACTCACCAGGCTGTATCTGCTTTCCAAGATTGTCACCAACATAAGAGACTGCAAATAAAAATCAACTGGAACCCAAATGGCAGCATCTCGGTAGTGCCAGGCTGTACTGTGGAGATTATTTGTTTATGCTTTTATTTGCCAGCGTTGACTAAACAAAGATAAGAACATAAATGCTGTAGCAGAGCTTCCCAAACAGGATTACGGGGGTGATAGGAGCTAGCACGTAGCATTACAATAATAGATACCAATGTGGGAGAGACGTCACTGCCCTGCTGCTCCTCTTACATCCCAAGAACAGAGCAATAAAAGAAGAGGCAGGTCTGTGGAGCTCTATGTGAGGTTTGCTGCCTTGTGCAGGAACACTAATCTTGTAGGGTTTGATTCATTAGATTTGTACTATGCGAGCTTTGCTTTGAACCCTCAAAACCCAGACCATGGTTAATGTGGCTCTGAAGGAGGGCCTTATTTTGTGAGCCTTAGTAAGATTTACAACAAAACAGGCAAGCTCCATATAAACTCTGAATTGAGTGGGTAACAGACCCCCCAAGTCAGCTAATTTTGAATGTCAGTGTGCATGGTACAAGGCTAATTAAGATACACAGAAACTGCCATGTGCCTTTTTAATTGCAGTTAGACAAGATGTACAGTATTTGAGTCAGCTCGGCAGTGTTCCAGCTGATGAAAGTGTTGATGACACCTGACACCAGTGATGATATATTAAGTGCTCCTAATATCTTAGCGCGCATGTCATGGGGCACATTAAAATCACAGAAGAATTTAGGTGAGAAAGGACCTTTCCTCCAGAGGTCATCTGGTCCCACCTCTTGCTCACACCTTCAAATATCTGTATTTGATATAGGTGGCTCAGGGCTGTGTCCAGCTGAGCTTTGATTAGTTCCCAGGGTGGCTATTCTCCACCTCTCTGAGCCTGTGTTCTGATGCTGCACACTCCTTGTTCAGAATTTTTTCTAAATAGCTAATCAACCAGAACAAGGTTAAGGTACAGCAAGGCTGTACCTTAATCCATTGCAACTGAGCACCTCTGAGAAAAGTTTTGTTCCATCTTTTTTCCAGTCACCCATCAGGTAGCTGGAGGGGGAAGGGCTGAATAAATGTTCTTCTCTCAAGCTTTTCATAATATCATGGTGCCCCCAGCCATCTCAGTGGCACTACAACTGTCCTTCTCCAGTTTGTCATCATCTTTTTGGTACCGAGGAACCCAAAACTGGTGACAGCACTCCAGATATTAAAAAAATAGAAGGAAATAACTACTGCCAGTCTGCTGTGAGGCATTATCTAATGCAGCACAGTATGACATTAGCCTTCAGCACTGCATGGGTACCCTGCTGATTGGTGCTCAGTTGTTGTCCACCAGCATCCCCAAGTTCTCTCCTGCCAAGCTACTTTTCCCCAGCTGGCATCCAGCTTGTACAGTTGCATGGGATTATTCCATCCCAGGTGCAAGAGGTCACTTTTCAGCAAATGCAGTTCCTCTTAAAGCTCCAGGGAGACTGTGGCACTGAAATGACAAACAAGACCTTTGTAGTTGAGGGCCAGAGGCAAATTGCACGTGATGGTCACTTATGGCAAGTAAGATGTTTAAACTCAGAATAAGTAAAAGCTTAACTTTCATCAGTGCTGTATTTAAAAATACAGAGCTGCCATGTCTGAGTTATGCTGAGATTTTGATGTCAACACTGATTTTTTTCAGTAGCTCACAGTCCCCTTCATACAGAAGGCCAGACAGTGTTCAAGATCTTTTTCCACATTGTAGGCAGGAAGGAATGATACTGCTTAAGGCAACGTTAGCAGAAGCAGAGCAATGTGAAGAAGTTAGGCCTGTTGGGAATTCAGTAGTCACTGGAAAGCTGTTGGAGGAAGACACCTTTGGTAGAAGGCTCCCTGGTGTGACCTCGTGATTTTATGCTTTCATTGTTTGTAGACAGGAAAGCTGCTGGAATGGTTCTCGCATCCTCTGTGGCCTACAGCAGGGCCATAAGTGTGTGCATCTCTGTGTACACACACATATTTGTGTACATCAGAGCTACAAGAAGTGTAGTGTCAGCTAGTTTTAGCAGGCTCAGATTTGGTTATGAAACCTTAGATGGAAGGAGCATCTCCTGCATCCCCTGAGCAATCTTGACTGGTTGGAGTCTGGTACTTTGGAAAGGGGACAGGTCCCCAAGGCCATCTGGTGAGTGGGTTGTGCTCCAGGGCAGAGTAAAGTAGGAAAATCAGAAAGCCAGATTCTAAAGAAGACTTCCCTTGCAGAACTAGCCAGGTCAGGGTAGGAGGAGTCTAATTAGTTGAAAGAGTGAAGTCTTGTGATCCTGAAGTGAGTAGAGTGGGAGGCTGAGTGAGGGCTGTGCTGGATACCTGAAAAGGAGAGTGTGAGTTGACTTCAACCACCCCTTTAGCCTCCATGCTACCAAAACCTCACCATGCAACCCAAATACAGAGAGCCGCTGTGAAACAACCATCCCTGCTTTGGCTCTCACATATCTGGGCCTGGACCCCTGGGGGTCAGGAAAAGCTGCTATTCCGTATGTCAGTACAGCAAATGCTGTTGCTGTTCAGTGGTAAATTTATCCTTGTGGTCTCTGCCTTTCCTTGTGTTATAAGCAACAGTTCCCACTTCTTCTCCACAACCTGTCAAGTCAATCTGTATATTGCAGACTTTAACACCTGCATTGAACATGACATGAACCAACACTAAAGAGGCAGCATATGGATGAACCATGGAATCGTTTGGGTTGGAAAAGATCTCTAATATCATTGAGTCCAACCGTTAACTCAGCACTGTCCAGTCCACCACTAAAACTTCCACACATCTTTTTAATATCTCCAGGGATGGTGACTCCTCCTCTTCCCTGGGCAGCCTGTTTGTCATTCAGTGCTTGGCAACCCTTTTGGTGAAAATATTTTTCCTAATATCTGACCTAAACGTCCCATGGCATAACTTGATGCCACTTCCTCTTGTCCTATTATTTGTTACTCAGGAGAAGAGACAGCTGGCTACATCCTCCTTTCATGTAGTTGTGCAGAGTGATAAGGTCTTCTCTGAGCCTCCATGTTTTCAGCCTAAACAACTCAAGGAACCTCATTTAGGAATTCCTAGACTGCTTCCTGTTTGCTGTGTTGTATTTTCACCAGACATCTGGTAAGTTGAAGTACCCCACAAGTACAAGGGCTAGTGATTGTAAGACCTTATCTTCCAGTTGCTTATAGAATATTCTCTCTGCCTCTTCATCCTGATTAGGTGGTCTTTAACAGACTCCTACCAGGATATCTGCCGTGTTGGCCTTCCCCCTGATTCTTACCCATAAACACTCAACTCTGTTATCACTGTCATTCAGCTTTGGACAATCAAAACTCTCCCTAATGTGCAGGTCTACCCTACTGCCTCTCTTTTCCTTGAAAAGTGAAATGCATCACTTGTTCAGCACGTTTAGGATAACATACCAACCTGAAGCAGTTCTGAGATAGTGATAATTTTTTTAAACAAGAAGAAATGTTAGCTTCATCCTTATGTAAATACTCCCCTGGGCAATGTTTTCCAAAGCATCTAATGGTGAGCAGATTTGGCACTTCTGTGGGATTCTGTGGATTTTAATAAGAGAGCAGTATTATTCCCTTGCATCTAAACAAAATATACAGAATTTCTGACCTGATTGGCCAGCAGAGGTATTTTCTCTTTGAGGCTGTCACTTGCAGCTCAGCAGAGCACAGGAGTGACTAATACAGACAAATGAAGCTAGGTCAAATTAAACAAACGCCACAGTGAAGCATTTCTAAAGTCCTGTATAATCCCTTATCACATTGTGAGGCTCAAAGCTTGATGTTGTAGGAGAGCTTATAGATTTGTTAATATACAGCCAGACCCTACAGCATTTAAATCTTTCCTGAACTGAGATTTTTGTATCTGAGGATAGTTCAGGACAGTCTTCTGCAATACAAGCAGACGCTAGTTTTCCTTGTGATTTCAGTAAGAGATTCTGTACATATTTCATGCACATTAAGAACAAAATTGCCTGCAGTATCTTCAGCACCGGGTTCATGGACCATTTGGTGTCCTGTTTGCTTGAAAAGTGTCTTGCCTTGAGAGCAAGAAAAGTAAATAAATGGAGAAAGACCAATAAAATCCATAAGCCCTGGAGAATTCTAGGCTTCAGAAACCCTCACCTTAGCATTCCTTGGTGGTGTTCCTCAAATACCCCAGATATGTCAAACAAGCAACCTTGAAAGCTCAGGACTGCTTTTCACTAGTGATAAATTATTTTGCAAGTATTTAAGTGTTACTTTCACATTTCTGCAGCTTGAAATTATTTTTCTTTGAACATTACCCTCGTCACCAGTGGCTAGACAACTTTCTCAACTCATAGATTTTGCATTCCCTTAAAAATTCTGTATTATATATTATTTGCTGGGTGGCACAGCAGATCAGACAAACTGGAAGCATATATCATTTTAACTTATCTGTTACTTCGAATAGTGAATGAAAAACAATCAAAGGAAGTGGTTTGCAACTAACTCATTGTTTGAAATTAGCTTTCCCAAACCAGAAAATATAAAATAACAGCATCAAAAATAGCAGCATCACAAAGTAAAAATGGCATATATGTGAGATCCTTAAGCCAAAAGACAGCCTATTTTTTATGAATTTATTTTTAGCTTAGTCAGCTGTACTAAGTGATTTTATCAATGTAGCTGGTCTCTGGAATAAGAATGTTTCACATAATGTAGTGTCAATGCAGACAACAATGACAAGTCATGATATATACATGTAACACAAATCCTTTCAAATCAAATTCATACAATTAAAAATCTGTAAATGGATTGAATCTCAATAGTCTTGGCCTACCCATTTTCACTCTCACAATCTGGCATCAAAGACGGACAGAAGAGCAGCCTTGGAATTGCAGCCCTGCTATTTTTGCATACTTTGAACTACACAATTTGCAAACTTTTTCCATCTCAGTGGTCATAGAGCCTGTCACAGTTTGAGAAGAACCAGAAGGACTGTTTCTCTCCATCTCCTGTTAGAACAGAGCTCCCTTTAGAAGAGACTTTCTTTGCTCAGATACTACAGGGCTGATGGTGAAAGGTGAAACCTTTCAAATTAAAAGGAATTATGATGGCTTTTAGGTATCTATGGCAGGATATCCCAGCGCTTGGGGCAAGGAAGAAAAACTTATACTCTGCCTTTAACACTACCTTAGGCTTGAAATGTTTTTCTCAAGGAAGGGGGTTAGAGAAGCAGCTGTGTAGGTGTGGATGCCACCCCCTTCCCCAGGTGACTAGCACTGCTACGTTGAGCTTTGACAAGCCTAAATAACTGTGGAACATTACTGTCCCTCGCTGCATACAACCCAAGAGTCTTCCATAGCTCTCCCAGTATGCTGGAAAATCAGCTTTTCAAGAGGTAAACCAGGGAAAAGATAAAAGTAACTATCCCAAACAAAGCCACTGGGCTTCCAGTAATCCCCACCCAAAGTAGAAGAGGCAGAGAAGGCTTTGAAAGCAACTGGCTTTCTGCAATACTGTACATCTTAAATGCTGCTGCTTGTGTTTTTACTCCACAAGTAAACAACTGACAGCAGTGTGGTCAGCAGCACCGGTCTTGCAGCAAAGGATAGGGTATGGCCAAGGTTAGCATGGACAATGTATTTGATAGACATTGAGTCTAGTGGTGAGAGAGGGCCATGGGAGGATTTTTTAATGTTACTGTCCAAAAACTTGGGGGTGGTTTCAACACCTAGCCAGTACACAGACTGAAGAGCAAACAAATTTCAATTGGAGTAAAGTAGGTGGGCAATGTATAGCAGGTGTAAGGTTAATTTAAAAATAAAAGAGATTTTCTAAAAATGGAATGGAATTGTGCAGCAGGTACAATCTGAACATGACCTGCTGGATCTTTCTTCCTATGCCTTGTGATACACTGCGTTCTGGAGCTGTTTGTCAGCAAGAGAGCATGGTTTTGTATTCAACATTATCCCTGTTATCCTCTCTACCACAAGCGCCCCTGAATCAATACTCATGTAATCAACATCATGTGTTTGGCCCAAGCATCCTGTGCATAGTTCCATCTGGAGTTGCTTTGCTTCGCAGGTGACCAGCCTTTAGAAACCAAACCCTCAAGTATCCCTTTGCAGTGTTTTTTCAGTCTGAGCAAAGCTACTGCCCAAGCAGGAGTGAAGAAAAAGAAAAAAGCCTATTTTCAGACTTTCCCTGAGTGCAGCACTGTCACATAAATTTCTCCTTAAGAAACTCCTGCAACTGTCCATCAGCAGCAAGCCAGCAGCAAATGCTGGAAGCGGAACAGGCCTGGGGGAGGGATTTCATTCTTGCACTGGGCCAGATCCTTGGAACAATAAAGCCGAGTGGGTAAAAGCAAAAGACATGTTAACTGAAGCGAGCTGAACTGTTCCTTTCTCAGTGCCTGAGGCTCTCTCAGTTTATACTGCATTTAATTCAGTCATTTTGGGCCCCAGTCCTGCACTGATGATAAGAGGGTGACTTTCTCCACCTTTCTCCACCTCCATCAAAAATCTTAGACTTTAACATCATGAAAACCAACCTGGCTACTCTGAGTTTTTGTTTAAACCAAGCCTGAACAAAGGTGTTGTTATTTAACCTGAAACTCCAATTTAAAAAATAATGAAAATCCAGTGTTGCACATGATAAGCTCTAGATCCTAGTTAAGCTGTACCCTAAAAACCACAAAACGGAGATGATGTTGAAAATCCTCAGCCACCCTCACCCCATTAAAGCTACTGAAGTTTTTGCCAGCATGTCCTCAACGGAGGTGTAGCCAAGGATTTAAGAGGTCTATGTTTGTTTAAAATTGTCTCCAGACTACCTGAAACTCGAGGCCTAGGATCTCTGCAGAGCCATTGGACACTGTTTTTATTTGTTTTCATCTGTGCATGAATTTCTTTGAAAATACCCAGCAGAGCAGTAAGAAGGGATTGGTTTTAATCTTTAGAGACGATAGCATGCTGTTATGCATCAAGGACACTCAAAAACAGAGCATCAGATAAACTGTACCAGGAGATTTTATTTTTTTTACCTCCAGGCTTTTCCAAGAATAAATATAATGTAAAAATAAAATGTATTCTGCAAGGATCTTCTTGTTGATGAGGCATCTTTGGGTTTAGTTTGTCATCCCAGAAGCATTTATACCGCCATGTTCAGACAATTTACATGTGTGCGTGTGTGAAAATGCAGCTGGATTCTGCCTGTGCCCAGCACCCCGAGGGAGAGCGGTCATTATCACTACAGGGACAGCTGGGACCTGGCCTTGAGCCAAGACCTTGCTTAATGCAGTCAAAAGATTTCAGTGATAGAGTGGATTTTACATCCTCTTCTGTGGAAGAGGGTAGCTGAACTCGGAGTTTCATGTCCTACTGCCGCCTGAGTTTAAAACTGATGTGTGCATTCTTTGCATGATTCTGGACAGCACAGTGGATAGATGAGCTCCTTCTGCCATCCAAGATTCAAATCATGTTAACAACAACTATTTATGTAGCTGCAGATACATGATTATTTCTCGTTTGAGGTCCCTTCAGCAGTATCCTTCCCTGCCTGAATGAACGGCGTTATAAAACACTGTAATTATAAACCTCATTGACTGCCTTGCATTCAAGGGCGTGTTCCCCCCAAGCACTGCTGTGAAGCGTGTTACCCAGGAGACTGCCCTGTACAATCCAAAACAGAATTATTCTGACCCAGTGAGCTTGTTGGAGGGGAGAACATTTGGGATGCTGACCTGCTGCCTCGGCACAGTAAATGCATTTTTCTCATTTCACAGCAGGGCAACGCTGCAGTACAACAAGGCCATTACATTCAAGTATTCTTTTGAGGTATGACTTACATCTCACTGACAAGTGCTGGCTCCCTAAACATGCAGAAAGGGAGCATTAGGACAGTAGTGTTAAACCAGAAGTCCTGCTGACTGTCCACACAGTTTTAGCAGCTTTCTCTGAAGGTTTGGTTGCCTCAGACCTTTCTGGGCAAAACCATAAATGCCTCAGACAATATAACACAGTGTCAATAAAACCCATTCTTAAAATGTACGTCAGGCTGTGCTCATAAAACAGACTGAGAAGTGTGTAGTGACAGCTGGCTATTCTGCTTTGTACTATTAACCATGGCATGCTTCAGTACCACCCTTTCCCCTTCAATCTGATCATAGTCAGGATTTGTATGGGTACTTTCCTTGGTCCTGGGTGGTTTATTACCAGCATCGATTGGGATACCCTGCAGTTGGGAAAGTACACAAAGCCCTGTCAGTCTCACAAAAGGGCAGAAAAACCTCAGCAGTCTGATGTTCCGGAGGGCGGGGGGGAACAGAGAAAAATAAAGCACTTTCTAGAACAGTAGCAAACACAAAACAGGCTGTTGCCATCCATTTTCTCAATTACTGTCAGCGCACAAACGGAACACAGTGCTGTGTGGTAGCCTCAGCAGTTGCATCCTCTCTGCTCAAGTAGGACGGGGAGACGAGGTGCAGAGCAGTCATTCCCAGCAGGTGTGCAAACCAATTGAGTATAATGAGAAACATCCTGCTGAAAATGTAAATGTTTTACAAGTATATCATCCCCATCAGGGGCCACTGCTGCTGCTGCTGGAGTCTGTATTTTGTTGAGGCTTTGACACAACAACTGAAGATGCCCCTCTCCCTCATTTTCTGTCTGTAGTGTTCCCCAGACACCATGGGACTTTTCCACATTGCTGTTTCCCCAGGCATCTCAAAGATGCAGGGTGGTTCATTTAACATACTCATGCCCATTCCTCCTAGGATAAAGGCAGACCAACCTCATAAAAATGAAAGGGCTTTGCTAGACTAGAGAATGGATACAGCTCTAGAGGTTGTCTTGGTCTGGAAGAGTTCTGTTCGCTCCATATGGATAAAAAAGACTTCCTAATGTTTGGTATTTTATTTTTCTTGCTTAGGACTCTGGGCAGTTCTAAAATGTATCTTATGTGTATGTTTCTGTGCTATTGCAGCAGTTACCGTGCTCGTTAGGTTTAGTCGAGTTTTTTCACTAGTTTGCTGAAAACCATGGCAGATTGATTTTATCCACTTTCCTGAGGATCCAGCATTTCTCTCTGGCAGCTCTCAAGAAAATTCATTTTTCCCTTCTCCTCTGTATTTTCCCAAATACAGTGTATTCCTCATTAGACTACTGCCAAACTATGTAACCAGCAAAATAACTGGGTCTGTAGTGCAGGCCCCTGTGGTGTCATCAAATCAAGAGGTACTCTACAGAAGTTTTCAGTCAGTTCAAACCTGGTTCAGGTTACTAGTCATTAAAGACATCCATTTGTCTGTTGTATCTGGAGAAGTTGCAACTGTTTTCTCCATTCTCTTCAATTAAGTGATGGGCTGATGAGCCCCTGCCTGCAAGGGAGGTATGCAAATGCATTAGGAAATTACGTGTATGGTTTCTATAGTTGGCAGGCTGTCTAGAGTCAATCCTTTCATAAAAAGAGAATTAGCTATTCCTCCCCGCACATGGCTTTTGGACAGCATTGTACTGCTTTAATGTTGTTCAGAGCTCACGTAGAGCCATGTAGCTGCCAAAGTGACAGCTCCTACGGTGCTTCTGTAGGAGCAAGGACTTGTCTGAATGAAGTCCAACTGAATAGTTCTGCTGCTGAACCAATTCTCTGCAAATCCCACGTGCTTGTATTTATGTGAGATAGCAGCACCTTTTCTCAGTACACCTACATTGCTTCTAAAACTGAAATGGAAATATTAGAATATAAAGCTAAACCACATGCCAAGAAAAACAATAACTGACTGCTGTATTTTGATCTCAGGTATCCATCTATAAAAGAGCATCATATCGTGTCTGAGTTTTAAACAGTTACAGAAATGCAGCCAGATTCAGACAAAATATGCTTGGTGCTTGGATGACTAACAGTTTTTTTCATGCTTGAATTCCAGAAAGATGACTGCTATGAAAGTGTCTGGTGTGGTTATTACATGACAATTAGCAGTTGTTTCTCTGCTGACAGATGTCCACATCAAAAAGCACTGATTGTCTCTTTTGTTTGCCATTTTAGAGATACCATAATCGAGTAGCTTGTTTCATTTCCAAGAGATGATGTCCTTTTCACCAGAAGCACAGCCTCATTGTCTAGGTTCAAACTCAGATGGTGAAATATTACAGCAGACGATTTATGTGGAAGTTTAGGCCCTTTTTCCCTGTATAGAATTAAAAAATGCGGTTATATTTGTGGATAGATCTCTGATCCAAGACAGATAAGCAAGCTGTATTTCAGCATTTTGTATACTAAGGAACTGTTTCAACAGTGGAGTGACATACAGTATGCCCACATCATATGGGTGGCATTGCTATCTGGACTGCTAAGAAGCAAGAGAATGGAAAGGAAGAATTTTAAAGAGAAGAACGACTTCATATGAACAGATTCTGGTGAACAAAGTTCACAAATTCTCTTACTGCACAGTTATAGCATGGAACCAGGCTTCTTAAAATGTCAGACAAAACAGTATTATTCAGATAATTCAGGGGAAAATAGCTGTTTTACATTAGTGCTGAAAGGAATTCAGTGCAAGCCATGACCTAAATGAGTATTTCTGCCTCTTATCCAGAGGCTTGTCCTCTAGTCTTTCCCTCCTGCAGCCCACTGAAGTTAAAAGGAGTCCTTGCATGAGGGTTTTTGCCTGAGGTAGGATTGTAGAATGATGTGCTCTGCCTGGCAGTGTGATTTTGAAACATTTGCTGACAGGCAAAGGTCTCTGGGAGCAGACATGAGACTGGCAGGTGGGATTTAATAGCAGAAATTTTGTGCAGCTGCCAAAAAATCACAACCCAGATGCTGGAGCTGAACACATGCTGCCTGATAGGAATGATGTTCTGGGTAAAAGAGGAAGCCAGCATCTGTCAGAGAGAAGAATTTGATTCTGGAGTCCAGCACTGCCTTACCTTGTCCTTTTCACTGCACTCTCTATGCATCAGCATGGACATTTTTTCACTGTGCTGCACCCAAAAAGTGCCTCACCAAGTCAGACTCCTCTTTGCCTCTCCAGAAGCTTATTTAAATCCCCTACTTACCGTCTGCTTTTCCTTCTCTCTCTGTTTCTTCTCTGCATGAGCTATCTTCTCTGAGCTCCCTATTCCCCTCACACATTCATTCTGAAAGGTACATTTTTATTGTTGCTCCTCGGAGACCATAGTCTTCCCAACACATTGATCTTCCTTACTTTTTTCTCCATCCCTGCTCTGTTGGAGGTCAGTTCCCTCTCTGAAAAGCACCAGCAAAGAGAGAGCAAGCATTCGTGCATTGAAGCACAGAAAAGCACAGCAGCAGACCAGCTGCCTTTTACCCTTTCACAGCCACCCTGATCAGGAGGTGACTAGGACTTAGCTGTATATTCAGGCTCTGAGAGCCTCCACAGACCAACTGGTGGCTGACATGCTCCCATGTTCTAGTACAAAAGATCTGGGCAAAGCCAGCAGCCTGCAAACCAGGCCAAGCACTTCACCCTTTCTGCCCAAAGGAGGAATTTCCTAAAAATACATGTCCTGGCATACCACTGAGCCACATGGCACACTGAGCGCAATCCTATTTTGAGCCTGCTCTGCAGGGTGACATAGCTAGTTACACCTCCTCCCAAAAATGGCACTTCAGCAGTGCAACACTTGTTGGTGGACCATCAGCACAGTCTCCTGTGGGATGCTGCTCTCCACTGGAATTCCCCAGCAAGGGATTGTGCTCTCGCTGTACGTAAGGCTGTGGTTGCGGGAAGCATCCCCAGTCATGCCGAGTGTAATCAGGACAGCTGCTTTCTGCCCGTCAGTACAGCAGTGGTACCCTGCAAGTCCCAAATAGGTGGGTTATGGGCTGGGGTGGAGAGAACCATCAAAACTAATTCTAATCTGGCCCTAAGAGAAGCTCTCCCAATGCCTGTCTGGCACATACCTTTTGCATCTTCACTAAGCAGGGCAACAGTAGAGCAACATTTGGCTTTTGGAGATTTTTAGTAGTCTCCTTCCAAACGATGGCTGGTTAGCAGTTTCTGTTTTCCCAACTCTGAAGCTTATTGCAGAATCCCAGGAATGTTCCTGCACTTCAGATATCCCAAAATAACTGCTCTAAGCTCTCCTTGGGGAAAAGCAATCCTTAGAGCAGCCTCTTAACTCAAATTTTTGTGTTGAAGCAGCTGAGCTTGAGGGAGAGAACTTGGCTTTGCCTCTAGTCACTGGCTCCCAGAGGAGAAATGAGCATTTTGGATGCTCACATTAATAAGTTTGTGTGTCAGCTCACTCACTGTCCAAGGAATTGCAAGCACTTTGTTCTCCTCATTTCTGTTTGGTGCAGAAACCCCCCTCCCCCACTGCCATGCTCCCAGCAAATCCACTAGTTAGCTGGCAGCTTCTCTGGCCCAGCCATCAGAGCAAACCTCTGGCTCTGCAGCGGGATGACGGTTCCCGAGCACCAGTTAGGAGCTGACGGAGTTGTTTTGCTGGTTTGTTGCCCGCTCTTTTCCTCTGCAGTTGCTAGGCTTCCTTCCTGCATCCAGAGGAGACAGTGGAGCCATCACAAATAAGGTGATAAGTGATTTTCTGACACCGAAGCCATCACTTAGACACTGCGAGTGGCCATTTCCTCTCCTGGGGGAATTGCGCAGTTTCCGTATCAGCAAAAGGCTGGACCTGCTGGGGCATTTGGGGTCGCTGGAAGCAAATCTGATCCACTGCACAGCACAGAGATTTCAGTCCATTAGCGGGGGGCTGGTGCTCTGCTTCTCAGAGGTGGATTATCCCTGTTTCCAGAGAATCTGTGGCTGTGTTTTTCTGTGCCAATCACTTGCATTCCTCTGTTGTGGTAAATTATTCTCCATATCCCTGAGGTGCTCATTACCACATTATTCAGGCTCTGTTTATATAACTTTAGGAACCAAAATAAAATCTTGAAAGACAAAACTCCCCAGCTCTTCTCTGATCTCTTCTCTAAAGTGTGTGTAACACCTTACAACAGAAGAACCTCATACATTTCTTAAACCCATTGAGTTCCTGGGGCAGCTCAGTGATCTCTAGAGAATAAAACTTGCATCTGGGTCTAAAGACATAGTCCTTTGCCTGATCTCACCCTGCAGCAGATGCCTCTCCTCTGAGCTCCAACCTGATCTTCCAGATGATTACTAGCTTTAGTTGTGGTTTCCCGTACACAGCCCTCAAGATACCACTGCAGCTTTACTAAGCAATATTGTCCTCATGCTGTGCTTTGCCCTGAGATCAAATTAAAGCCTAAGAATTGTAGTAGTCAAGTTGGTCTGCAGCTGAACTCATAAACAGTATTTCAGAAAGTGTTCAGGGAAGTGTCAGAAGGGAGAAGAGATGGAATGACTATCCCCTTTATAATTCAACCTTCAAATGTAGTTTTGCTGGGGTTTTTTCACAAACAAGGAAACCGGTTATAATTAGTTTAAATTCTGTGCTATTTAGGCTGCTTGTTATCACACCAAAGACAGGACAGAGTCATAGACTGTAATAATATAGTATATAAAATAGAGTGTAGCGCAATAACAGAATATGTTGCCTCCTGGTACACAAGGCACAGCTGCACAAACAGGGGCGTGGGAACTAGCAAGACTTCCAGGTTTTCAGCAAGCTCTTCTGATACACTGAGCTGACCACAGCCAAGAAAAGGAAACAGAAGTCCCTTCTTGCCAAACAAATAGGAAACATGAAAACATCACAGCTCTCCAGTGTTTCTGGAGCTTCCATTTACACTAATGTTATGTGGAGTACATTATCTTCTCAGTGAGTTTCTTCATTCATTTTCTTTTGAGCGTGTAACAGAAAATGCTGCCTGTAATTCAGTAAAATCTCTTTGTACATGGAGGTTCATGATTTAAGAGAGATTTTGTGTTAAGAGACAATAAGGAAACATATTCCTTGCAGGATCAGAGGCACTGAAGCAGAAGCTGGAGGCATAGCAGTGTGCTCTTGCCCGGGTCTCTGTGTGTTTCCCAGCAGCTCTGCTAAAGTTAGTGCTCAGCTGTGATATTGCACTCGGAGGCTCTGGCTCTGTAGTTGTGTAGAGGATGTCATTAATAACATGCTATCCCAGAGACTGCCAGTAGTGGAAAACTCAGCAAATTAAGATATTTTAAATATCTTAGCTCTCCTTTCAGAAGACATCTGCTGTAATCTACATTGGCATGCTGTGTGCTTCTGTCAGCCATGTCTTCATTGCACTGCGCCCTTGCTCATCCACGTACCAAATGCAGCACTTGTTCTGGTGATTAGTTCTGTGGGACTGACGTTCCTAGAGACCCTCAGCAGAGCTGAAGCTGTTATCTAGGAGAACCTGTTCATGACTCATACCTTCAGACAAGATTTACTCTGTATGGAGAGGGGAGGATAACATGCATGGGAAATGTGTATATCAGCCGCTCCTTTGTTGCAAAGCAGTGCGTTAAAAATTGGGGAAAGATCCAGCGTTGGCACTGGAGGATATTTAAGCAGACAGAAATTCCATGTTCATCAACCACTGCATACTGTGGGCAGTTGGATTAATTGGGTGCCCAAGTCTTAAGCCTAGACATTCCCCAGCTATATGCAGCAAGATCTTGTTATGTGCAACAGAACACAGGCACCTGCTTACTATCAAAATACAGAGGTTTTTCTGCCCCTGGGGGCAGTGGGGGTGCTTAACAGCTGCCCTGCCTTCTTAAAAACATTTGCTAGAAGTTAGCATGCACCCCCTGGGCGCAGGAGAGCCAAGTTCTCAACTCTGCTCCGTCTGAGTCCCTTGAACCTGTCCCTGCTCTCTGAATTGTTCCTGAGCAATGACAGATGTAAATGTGAAATGCATTAGCAGCCGATGAAGCACAGCAACTGCTTTATAGTCAAGTGCTTTAGCCAGCAGGTTACCTGCCACTCTTCAGCATCCCGCACGTATGTTGCATGCCTTTGCTCTCTTTTGCTGATGCTTATCAGCCTCAATTCTGCATGCATTTTGGAATACTTGAAAATACCTAGGCTGAATCCCACTAGTTTCAACAAGGCTTTCTGCCAGGGAAGCCAGTACAATGCATAACAGAGCTGGGACCTTAAGTTATAAATTACATATTCTAAATTATTATTTATTATTAGTTTGGGACCTTCTTTTGGTGCATATTTTTATAGACAACACCATGAGCTTGAGTCCTAGTTGAAGCTACTGTGTGCTCTGTTGCAACATTACTATGACAACTGCTAAGATCAGGATTGGGAGAAATCTTGCCTTCCATAGGGAAAGAGAGTGTGAAACAAATACTGGATTTAGTTACTCTCAAACGTGTGGTTGAGGCATCCTGGTAGGCTTCCTTGCTTCCTGCTTCATCTCCATGTAGGTCTTAGCAAAGGAATAACTGTCTAGAGAATATTCAGCATGCAGCAAACGATTCTGCTTTGCACGAAGCTTAAGTGATGACAATCCAACAAGGCAGAAAAACTCTTCATTCTCCCTAGGCTTGTATGAGCCTCCCTGTGAAGAGATCAGAGCCTCCTGGTTTGAAATGCTGCCTTAGGGTTTGCTTTTTATGTCAATAAATGTTTTATCACATTTAAGCTTCAAACACGGTAGAAACATCCCTGCTAACATTTGATGAACTCAAATAGAGACAGCAAGCCTGGGCAGAGGGCAGCGTGCAGCGCGACACAATGCTTCCCTTTTGTGGCAGGGGGGGCTTGCCTTGGACTCATGGAGGGGCCTGGGCGAGATGCTGCCTTTGCAGTTATTCACTGCCTCGAAAAACATACTGACAAGCTTTTGAAAGGTATGTCCCTCTCTTCAGGTCTTCACCACTTTTGATCTTTTCTTTGTTTTGCTTTTTCTTCTCTCTCTGCCAGTGCTGCCTTAGTGTGGCTGATAAAGCATATCCGTGTGCCCAAGTCTCTGGTGGGCTTACGATGTCTCCGTCTTCACACTCAGCTAGTCTGTCTCTTCTGATACCTCCCTGCAGTCTCATTTCTTCTCTTCCCTCACGCTCCGCGGTAGCACACGAAGTTGCTGCAATGAAGTTTAAACAGCAAAGGCTAGGCTGCCTTCAGTGCCTGCAGTACTGGAGCTGAAATCTCAGGGCTGAACCTACTGAGCTGAAACTCGCAGGCAGTGGGGTACACAAGTGCTACAAATTGTGATGCAGACTCGGGTTTTTTGCTTTTCCCAACACTTGCCAGTTCCCCCGCTCTGGTGCCGTTCTTTCATTTCTCCTTTCCACATGCTGCGTTTTGCAGTAGCCCTGCCTGCCTTCCCTCTCCTCCCCTCTCCTTCCCCTCCTCTGCTTTATCAAATGCAGCACTTCAGCGTCACTGACTGACAGGGGATGCAGCAGCTTTGGCAGAGGAGATGGAGAGGGGGAAGGAAGAGAAGAAAAAGCTGCTCTCAACAAAGGAGGCAGCAGAAAAAACTGAAAGGTGAACTTTCCCCCGGAATTGTACGCCCATCACCCTTTGTTAGGGCAGCAAGTTAAGATATGGTCTCTAATTCAGTTTGGTGAGAGGACCCTGACTGCTCCATGTACACCTACAGTGTATTTTCAGGGAACAAAGCTCAGATTTGCCACAACCTGGACTGAATCAGCAAAATGGGTGATTAGCTACCCCCACACTGCCAGCCGCTGCGTGGCTAAGTGACAGCACAACAAAAACTCACTTCACTGCTCACAGCTAAAAAAATCCTGGCTCTTCAGAAATGCAAAGGTCATGAATGTAGGGAGAAAGAATCACAGAGCAATTGACTACTTGCATGTCTGTCTTTTATTCTAGGAGACCTAGAATTTCCAGTGTTAATATTTGCCATTTTCCAAAAGGACTCTCATATTTCATGGTTTCTGCAACAGATTTTGCTTACAACTTATTCTGATTGCTAAATAATTACAGAAGCGTATGTTGCCCTGTAGCAGTGCGGATTTTTCTGTTACATGAGACTGTTATCACCAAGTGCCAAATGCATCTTGAAAGGCTTTTTGTAGGGTTCTGCTGAATAAGCACACTTTTGAAAGAGCACTTTTCTGCAGCATGCCCTGCTCTTGCCAGCTGCTGATTACCCTCCTACTAACCACTAGTGACATGTCCGTATTACAGATTGGAGAAGACAGTAAGAATACTGCATCTACCTTGAAATTAATTAAATAATGCACTAAAGGAAGCCCAGCAGCAAAATCTGATTTATTCTGGAAGTACCTTAGGGTATTTTTAGACTATAAGGGGTGAAAATGCTCTGTTTAGTTGAGACAAGCATCAGAGACAGCCTCACTTTGGAATTAGACTCTCATGCAAAGACAAAGAGAACTAACATTTTTGTAATTATTTAAATCCATTTGTAAAGGATAGAGTCTAGTCCACCTATAGAGATTCTCCAAGAATGAGATGACCATGCAAATACAACAAAAAGCAACCTTCCAGGCATGGAATAAAATGTTTTTCTGGACATCTCTTTCCAATGCAAGCCCCCCAAAAAAGAGCAAGCAAATCTGTGCCACCTTAGTGGAAGGAGACAAGAATGCCGACTCAGGATAACTCCCTGTGGCTCATCAGGTGTTCGAACTAAACATTTGCAAAGGAAGTTTTGATTTTCATTACTAAAAATAAACTCCAGCTTGTATGTGAGGCTTATTTTGTAGTCTTCCATAATGTTTTTTCTGCACTGTTTTCTGGGAATTTTATGAGCTAACAACCTTTAAGGAGGTTTTGTCAAACTCTCCGGAAATAAAGGCATAGATCAGAAATTTCACAGCCTTCTGAAAGTGAGACTTCAAGTGTGGTTTATGATCACTTTTTTATTAGTGGGAATTGAAAATAAGTCACTTTTTTTCTCATCTAACTTAAATTGAAATATGGCTCTCCTATTCTAAAACAAAAATAGCCTCACACAAGTATCAGTTACTAAGTATCACATCACTGAAGGCAAGGGAGTCCAGCCCGGTGTCACCATAGAAGTGGTTTAGGTTTTGTTTGTTTTGCATGCAGATGAGGTCAAAAATACCTTTAAAAAGCTTCCCATAGGCACCCTCTGTTCCCTGAAATTAAAACCCATCAATTCAGGAGTCCAGCTGTCAGCAAAAGGCACCCTAAATCAGCAGACCAAATTCACTGTCCCCCCTTGGCCTTCGTACACCGCCAAACTGTACCGGCCTCGCTGTGCCGCGCAGTCCTTCACCTCAAATTAATTTCTTCCAGTGCTCTGGCCTCACTAGTCTGCCTCTGTTTACAGGATTTGAAGTACATCTTCAGACCTAAAGAAGAAATTAAATTAGTCTGTGCAAGTTACCCTCAGACCTTCTTTGAGTGAGTGAGTGAGTGAGTGAGTGAGCATCCGAGCACTATGCAGCTGTATTAGCACAAACGGGACATGAAATGCCTGTGTGCGTGGCTAGCACAGGCCTGGGGCGCGAGCCCTGGGGATGTGCTGCCCACAGGAGCTTGAAAGAAAAATGATTCCCACTCGCCTTTTGAGTTGGTTTGGGATTTTTTACTATTTATAATTTGCTGGAGTTTAAAAATAAGCATGTCCTCATTGCTCCTTGGGGCCTGACTCAGTACCAACATCACTGACAGAGAAGGCCATACTTAGAGGTACTTGTCGTCTTTGGGAGGAAAATCACCAGGCAAAACCAGAAGTGCCGGTGCTAGCCAGGAGGTGGCAGAGAAGCCAGGCTACCTTGTACACCAGCCTCTGCAGTTAGTTTGGCAAAAACACAAATAGAAACCAAGGAAAGACAACAAAACCCAGCCCCCACCCTCCATCTTCAGGAATAAGAGGATGAAACCCTTAATCACATTGCTGCTTGTATTTATACTAATTGCTCATCTTCCTGAGATCTGACTTTATGAAATTATGTATGCACACCAAGCAGATGAGTTTCCATAGAAACTCATGAGCTGAACTTTCATTAGAAAAATCTCTTTTTAAAAAAAATCTTCCAGATAAAAATGCAAATTGCCTGTCAGTGGGTGGCTTTCTGAATTTATATATAATTTTTTTTCTTTTGCACTGTAGGCAGATTCCAACTGGACCTACATAGCAACAACATGCAGGCATTGTTTAGCACAAGCCAGACTCCATGGGGAAATAAGAAATTCAGCAGCAAGGAGAAGCTCTCAAGTGCAAATACCTCAGGGAAACAGAAACTCAAGTGCTCGGTGCTGCTTCTTCCCAAGGCTTGGGGTTTGTGCAGCCTCCAGCTCTCAGAAAGTGCTTGCGGTTTGCAAGGAGCAGGGTGGGGAAGAGGAGAGAGAGGAAACCCAAAGCAAGAAACTCTCCTGCCCACAGAATTAATGATGTTCAACCTGTCCTTTGAACATCCAGCAGCATATTTCTGCTGCTTCAGTTAAGCCTCACTGAAAAGGCTGACACCATCTGTCACAGCTCACTCTGGGGCAAAGAAATAGGTCTCTGTGCTGGGGCTTGGGAACCTTAGCAAGGATGGGGATTGCATTGTGGGTTGGCCAAACCCTGACCTCCACCTGGGCTGAGGCCTGAAGCCCAGCATCATGTCCCCACACGCCATGAAAATCCAGGCAAGTGTGCAAGAAGAGGGCATGGGGGCTGTTCCTGGTCAGAAGAGGGAAGCAGGGCGGTGGGCATGCCTTGGAAGGGCCACGGACCTGGGCAGCCTTTGGTACCAACAGCTGTGCATGTAAGAAAAGAAGAGGCAAGAAATCTTAAACTCCTTTAAAAAACGTTTGCCATGTTTCTCTCCAGAGACACACAGCAGTTTTTCGCTCGTGCAGTATACTGCAGCATCAACAGGAGGCCTTCCCCTGGCTTTGGGGAGCCTCGAATCACCCTTTCTGAGAGTTCATAGATCTTTTTTCAGCTAAACTGGCAAACCTGAAAGCACTGAATACCTATGAGCAAATGTTCACTTGTGCTGCACTTACTGGTGGGCGTCAGCTTCAGCGTCTCCCCCAGGTGAATACAGTACCTGGGTTTGCATACAGCCTCCTCCAGCGCTGCAGAACAGCTGCAGGGACTTCAAGCACAGGCACAGTAAACTGGGAAGCTGTAACAGGGAAGCCAGGCCAGTCTTTGGTTCTTGACCAGCCAGGGTGCTGGGGAGCACAAGGGAGCTGTGCTGCACGAGCAGTTTACGATGAGGTGGATTTCACTGCAGCATTGTTGAGAGGCGCAAGATGTCAACCAGGAAGGGAATTCCCCTCCTCGTTGGAGAGGGTTGACAGGCAGCAGCTGCACAGGCTCACTGGCCTCTGTGCCTCCGGGGCCAGCAGGCTCTGAGAGGCTGGATGCCGCTTAGTGTCAGGGCGAGGACAGCGATGGGTCCCCGGCCACCAGAGAGCACAATCGGCTCTGCTCGGTCAGTGCAACAGGAAGAGTTTTTAGAAAGAGTGAGTTTGTGGTTGAGGACAAACTTGAGCTGAGATAACTCCTGTCTATTCTTGGCTCAGCAGCAGATTTGCTATGGCCACACTATTTGCCCTTTCTATGCCTCATTATCCCTGTCAAGCGGGTGACTCAAATTATAATTGCACAAATTCCTTCCAGTCTGTCATTACGTGCCTGCAGCCATCTCCAGGCAGCTACCTCCGGGGGAACCAGCCTCTCCCACCAGGGTACCTCTGTGCCACGTGTGCCTGCTCCCAAGGCAGTGGTAAGATTAGACCCCGTTGCCTTGTTGTTTTCCTACACAGAGAGAAACCTAAAGAAAAAAACACCCCCACTGCATCTCTGAATTATCAGATTTGATTCTGAGTTGGTTATTCAGGTCAAGGTTATGGGCAAGAAGGAGACACTGAAACTTTTCATAGCACCACTTGATTAAATGGGTGTTTCTTAATTTTTGTCTCAGACTGTAGGTATTAGTACTATCACTGGCCTTAGGGTCTTAGTCATGCTGATGCACTCTGTGTCTAATGGTACTTCTGGAAAATCAGAGAAAACAAGAAAGAGAAAAAATCTTCACTATTTCCAAAAGGATGACCATTCTTTCATCAGAAATTTTCTTGGGTTCTCGGTTGCAAGAGATTTCAGGTTTCATACATCTTTTCCTATGAACTAAGGGCAATTAGACACATTACAGATTAGACTAATGGTTTTCTTTATAAATATATGCATCCACCTACTGTGTTTTCCCAGGCAAAGCATGAAGTGAGACAGTCATCCCACTTTCCAGCATTTCCATGGGTGAGAGCAGGCAGAGGCCATGCAGAGCTTGGCAGGCAATATGGCAGTGTTGGCTGCTTCTTCCAGGGGCCACCCCTGGGTGAAGCTGGTGGCAGGTTCATCCTGCTGTGTGCACCTTCAGGAGGAAGCAGAGAAATGCCACTAATGCTCTGTGGCCTGCAAAGCCCTCATGGCTATCAGGACTCGGTGTGGTTGACTGCTGCATAATTAACATGGAGCCTAGCTCATTAGGTGCTTTGTGGGTTCAGATCCACATCCATGAGAGCCCTATAGGAAAACATGTTCTTCCTAACACTTCTTTCATCCTCCCCCTCCTGTTCCTTCCAGATGGTTACACCCACTTGTGTCTTTTCTTACCCTAAGGACAGCTTTTTAAACAAGGTTCCTGCATCCTTCTCCTCCCCCACACTGCTTTAGGATCTACATTGGAGTGCAGGAGGACAGAGCTGTTACATTCCAGGCTGTTACATACAGCCTGCCCCTAGAAAACTGGAAGGGGACCACATCCCTCTGTCCCCTATTTGTTAAGAGGAAAGATCTTTCTATATGCTCAAGATGTAGGAGATGAGAGACTTTACCTCAGCCTCAGCTTGCTGTTCCAGATGTGCAAGATATGGGGTGTCACTGAACTTTTCTGGGCAAGGAGAGAGGGATAACCTTTCTTCTGTATCGCACCAGTATACGCTCTCCCAGTAACACACAGCAGGAGCACTTCCTGGATCAGTGTCTGCTTAAAAAAAATTTACTTTCACAATTATTTTTTTAAATAATCCCTCCATGGGCCTCCTGTGCTTGCACTCATACAGCAGCTCAGCTTTGTGGGAGCTGGGGGTGCTCCATTTCCTCCTCTGTTTTGTGCCATTGTTAACTGTTCATCACTTGTTTGTTGACAGGGCCTGGTGCTGAGCAGACTTGGGCGGAGGGAACTGGCCCAGAAAGTCCTCAGAGATGCGATCCGTACCCAGACCACCAGCCACATTGCCTGGAACAGCCTTGGAGAGGTCTTGCAAGCTCAGGGGAGAAACGAAGCAGCGATCGAGTGCTTCCTTACTGCACTGGACCTTGAATCCACCAGTCCTGTCATTCCATTCACTGTCATACCCAGAGAGCTCTGAAGCTTTTGCCTGCAGCTAAGCACCTTCCTTCAAGTGGACAGACACCAAAACCAAATAAATAAACAAAAGAAAAAGCCCAACAGAAAAGTGCCATTGTAACCTGGAACTGGGATAAGTAATTCCAGGATGGGGCTCAGGTCTACATGCTTAGCTGAGACGAGCTGAACTGCAGAAGAATTTGCAACATGCAGAAATAGAGAATGCCTTTTTCTTCACAGGTGCCTGGCTAACCTCCTGTTAAAGTTAGTATCAAGGCTTATTTCAAAGTGTTGGTTTAAGGTGACTGTAAAAAGATCGTGCTAGGGTACAGATGTTCAAAGCACTTGCACCTTCAGTGTTCATTTAAGATAAAACCCCAAGCCCTGAATTAAAGCCCAGACTTGCTCTAGACAGGAGTAAATGTACCAACTAATTTGACCAGGTTGTGCTTAAACATGTAGCTGCCTCCCCGCAGATCTGACAGGACAAGAATGACAATTGCACCAAATAGACATGCAGTATATGCTGTTTACAAAATTATTTCAGCTATTTTGATAATCCTTTTTCCTGCCTTGCTTTTATATACCGCATATGCTAACTATATTTAGTGTAGCACTTGCCTAGACCAATTTAAATTAAAAATACTTATTTTTTAGGAAAGCTAATATTGCAGAATAACTCACAAAAGCACAAAGACCAAAGACCAAATCAGTTCACACTTGAACTAGTATTAAAAACATACATGTTTCTCCACTTACATATTTATTGAAAGGCTTTACATGAAGTAGCTAATTAGAAACTCTAAGCTTCATTTTTGTTAATCACCTCTTGCATCACTTTTAGTGAGGAATATAGTGTTTACCATTATATAGTGACTGAACTCTGTACTCTACTGCATTACCGTTCCTGGCACAAAACATTTTCATATCCATCTTTTCATGATACAAAAGATGGCAGCAGTCTTTTAAGGGAAAGTATGCTGAAGGCAATGTGTGTATATATGAATTACTTCTTTCTTGAAACTAAATCTTTGGATTGTCCTTAGAAATTTCGCATGAGAGGTATGGAGTTGAGCCTTCAGCAGAGCGGGATCATTTTGCGTATCGTATCAGATGTAAGAGTGAAGAGCTTCTAATCCGTACAGCCTCCCCATGGCTGGCACAGCCAGGGCAGGGGACACAGCTGGCAATACCCCCTGCTAAGCTGCTCCTTAGCTCTGCTTGACCTCCCCGGGGCCTTGGCAGGGAGGTGGAGCTGTACCGTGCTGTCACACGACCCACAGGAGCCAGCCCTGTCCAGACCAGTCCCAAGATAAAGATGATGCAGAAATTTGCTGCAGGCACTTTCCTACAAAACAAACAAACAAAAAAATGTTGGGACTCTGCTCCTATTTTCATCCAAAGAAGATTTATGACTATTTCATAAGTAAGTTTGCACTAAAACACACCTTGTACTATAATTCCACCCAGTATTGTGATCCTTAACTAGTTCGCTCTGGAAATAATAATATCCTTAGGCAATAAATGAATTGGGGTTATTTCTTAAAGAGCCTGAGGCTCTGGCAGCAGACTTGGAGTCAGCATTGTTTACAATTATTTGGAAATCTGCAGGCTAGTGGAGAGTTAGGCCCTCACAGTGCTCCCAGACCACACCATGGCAGAGCTCCTGCCCCCAGCCTTCCCTCAGGATGCCCACGCCAAGGGAAGTACACTGTTCTCAGGTTTCTCTCACCAGCCTGGTGCAATGCCAGACCAATATTTTTACTTTTTCCCATTAAATCATCCTGGTGCAATAGCCCAGATTATTTATCTATTCACCGAGGAATTCCAGGTCTGATCTAGGCCAATTTCAATCCAGGTGAAAGTACCCCGGCCGTGCAGAGGTGCTCGGCCCATGAATTCTCTGGCTTTCTAGTGCCACACAGGCACCAAAAATGACTTTTTTAGGCCAGAGGCAGGTTTCCAAGGAGACCAGTGTTACCCGGACTCATTTCTTGTTTGCAATAGCACCAGCAGCAGAGGAAGGAGTAGGTGTTAAAGTACCGGAATTAAATGAGTTTCATGAAGACAAAAAGACACAGCCGAGACCCATTTTGGTGTGAAGGATGCTATGAAGTCGGCTTGCTCTGCACTGCAGGTGGGAAAGAGGGAAGGGGAGGGGTAGAGATGTTGTTGTTGGCATAATATGTAAATTGCTACCCAGGTGTTTTAAACCTGCAATTCCACAGTCAGATGAAATCTGACAACAGACTTAAGTAAAGACATATATAGATAGATATTCTGGTATTTGTTCTGCTCCACAGTTTCCAGGGTGGGAGCAAACCTTCTGTGTTAGACAGAAAAAAAGAGTCAGTGTGGTCTGACATCACTGCTCCGTTGTGCAATGTATATTTGTAAAGCACTGCCATAGCAACTCCTGTGTACTGGACAGCTATTTGAGTACCAGCTACGCATCCACCTTTATGACCAAGGAACTGCTCTAAGAGGTCTGTAAGGTAGCTGGTCTGTGACCTGGCAGGAGGGTGCCTGTTTCCCAGCAGCAGCTGAAAAGCAAACACTTAACAGACCCATTTACTTCTGTATGCGTAGCTTGTAAACAGCCACCAGCCCATCGCGTTTGTTGCTATCTGGCAAACTTCATCCTGGCAATAATCAGACTTGCCACAGCAGTCATATTCCTAGGAGAGGGGCAAACATTCACGAATACTTTGAGTGCGTCAGTAAGTCAGATGTTGCCAGGATGGTCCCATCTTTCTCAGTTGCGTTAACGAGTGTTACTGGCATTGGAACTGCAGCCCTAAGAGCCTCTGCTCCAGGAAGATGTACATGAGTAAAGGCCATCAGCATCAACAGGAATCACCACGGATAAGGTAGCACACCACGCCACAGCCCCTGCAGCACCTGCAGATAAAGTGCTTTGCATGCATACTGGCCTCGATCCGAGATTGGCCAGCGGATACAGAACGCCTGTTGGCTGGAGGGGTGTTGTATTGGCCTGAAATGCTCTGTACAGTTCAGGAAAGAAAGTGGTGGTTGCAGACTTACAAGTATTTGGGGGGTAAATGCTTTCCAAAACAGAAGCCTTCCCAAGCTTACATGCTACCTCTCTTATTCAGCATGGATTTTGCTCACACTTCCAGATACAGAAAAACAAAGACAACTATTTCAGACAAGCCTGTATATTGTGATATTTATTTAGATGGCAACATTGATAATTCTGATAGAAGTACTTATCTGAGCTCAGTAATACTTCTTTGTGTGGCAGGAAGCCTGGCATGTTTAGTACTCAGGGTTTGAAATTTAAGAACACAAGATTTACATGCCATCCCTCATATGATTATTACAGTTCATAAGTAATGGAAGTTTGGGGAACAGTAAGTTTGGGGAACCAATTCCATGGGTTTTAGCACTGACTTGAGTCCAACAGTTTTCTCATTCATTAGTTTTGAAAGAGGGAGGTTAAAAAAACTGCATCATTGCCTAAAGGATCAGGTTCCTCTTGTTCTACCACAAGGTTATTTTCCTTTTTGTTGGCAGGGTGCATACAAAAAGAAAAATAATTACCTTCTATTTTCCTGTTGTGCAGTAAAGGAGTAGTATGTGCTGCTGCCTTTGGCCAACAAGAAGGATTGTGTATTGTAAAAAAAAATTAATCTGCCTCCAGGATAAGAGAAGCAGAAGCCCAGTAGGCCGGGGAACAGCTCCCCTGTAAAGTAGAGCTTTACCCCGTGTAAAGTGTCATTAGCTCCATTGGAGCAGTTGGTAGTTAGGAGCATTTCCTCCAGCTGAGGATCTGCCCACCCATGTATTCATTCCGTACAGGGAGTACGGAGCTGCAAACTCCTGCGCCGCACAAGTACCCCAGTCCGTTTCTATTGGTAACACTTCATGCTACTGATTATCACAATGCTTCAGAAGCGCTAATTATCTTTTCTTGGTAATGACTAATAAATCCAAACAGAGAACAGTCCTGGAGGGTGTTCGCTTTAAAATTCACTGGCTGGGTACCAAAGCAGGCACAGCACTGGCTGCTGCAGTTTGAATTACAGTTATTTTATCCAAAAAATGTTTCATTTTCAGAGAGTCTTGGTGAAGAATGACTTTGGCTAGTTTGTATTTCGTTTTAATGACAGCAGAGTGGGAAACAATCCTTTTTAGTAAAAAGACATCACTACTATGATCCTTTTTTTCAGCCAAACCAACTAAACCAACTTTGATAGTTGCAGTTCAGCCTTGGAGAGGAAGGCTTCCCAAAGCGACCACACTGCAGCAGTAATTGCCTCTGAAGGAATTGTATTACAGGCATATTTGACAATTACGCATTGGGCATGTGTAGCTGAGACATCTTTCTCTCCTTTTTTGGCTAAGGGTGAGCTGCTTTATGCCCAAGGGGACAATTGCAGTGCCTGTCTGGGTGCCTCTCAGCACTGCCCTGGTGCCAGCTGCACAGTCGTGTTCACCAACACGCCTTCACTCACACTGGTCTAACGACTCTCAGGCTGTTCCCTAAGGCTGACTCCAGGCAATGGCCTCCCTACTGCTGAGTTGTTGTTCAGTGCTGCAGGATGTCAGCGTGTGGTCAGACAGAAAGTTATTTTCTTAGAAATGGGAAGCCAAATCATCCGTCAGTTGGTGACGTCGGCAGGAGGGCAGGTAAACACTGACCCAGCAGTTGCCAAGATGGTTCCTCCAGCTTTGCCTTTAATGAACTGGCTTGTGCCTTCAGCACCAGCAAACCACAGCAGGTTCCCAAGTGACTGGATACTAAAAGATCCAGCCGGTTTTCCTGCAGAAATACATGCCAGTCAGTAGCTAAAAACCACTGAGAGGGATGCAACATTGCACTGTTGCATAGTGGCCCACGATGATACAAATAAGAACCAAACGGAGCTGATGCACAGAGAGGTGCTCAGCTTTTGCACATAGAAAGCATGTCCTACACGCCACTCTAATACTGTTAACGCGGGTGTCAGCGTCAGTTTTCCATGTAACTTAACTTTTTTGTGGTCATTGTAAGATGCCTTCACCAGACGAATAAAATTGACCCTGTGGAAAACAAAAAATGCTGCTCATATTTCCTGTGAGTTTCAGGACTCTTAATACACTCATGCCATGGATACTTTGAGTATTATGAAACGTCCAGTTGTTATATTAACTGGAACCTAGTGTGCCTAGCAAGTTACCAGTTGCAAAGGGTATTTTGGCCTACACCCTGTAGTTCATGGGAAAAACGAGAGTGAGCATGCAAGCAGCATGCTTTCGGAGAGGAACAGCGCCAGGAAAAAGGAGTAATGTAGCTTCAGATGTTTGGATTTATGGAGATTTAAGCAAGCATCGTGCTTTTCTTGAGCTTCTTCCAGTAAAAATAAACAAAGGTAGTGTGAGAAACTGTAACATTGAGGTAACATGCAAATACAATGCCATCAAGTTTAGGGACTCACCTTATTTTGGTGGCAATGCCATTAATCATCTTTTTTGCTACAAACAGTTACTGCTTTGGCTATTTGGAAATAAAATGTCTCCATTCAAGAGCTTCCAGAGCATTCTTTGCATTTACACATTAATCTTTTGGGCAAGCTTCAAGACGGTCTTCTTGAAAAGTCAGCCCCTTAGTTTCACACTCAAATGAGATTAAGGATAGAGTTTTTGAACAACATTCTTCATAACTGTGGCTACTTTGGTTTATGAGTGTATCCAGCATAACTCAAGCAGAATGAGGTTCGTCTGCAGCAGTAACAGAATTAAGTCCTTCAGCTGTTTGTACAGTCTTAAAAATTGGAAATCCAAGCGAACAAAATACTTAGCTCTGACTCTGCCCCTGCCTTTTTCTAACTTTCACAGAGAGGAAGTGAAATACTGGTGTGGGGGACGGATGGAGAAGGCTTCCACGGCCCCTCCAAGCAGGAGCCCAACTGGAGGCATGCACCTGAACTGCAGCAAAAGCTTGAGAATTTCATTGTTCAGTCCCCTCTGAGAGACACCACTCATCTTCCATTCTAATGCTGGTATATTGTCTGTTATCCTCTCTGCATCTCACAGATGTTTAATATTCCCTTTCTCTTTAAATAAGCCTCTTCACCCCTCATGCTTTTTGGAAGGAGCTCTAGTAGGTTTGGGAGCTCCGCCTTTAATACAGAATCACTTCTTCCCTTGCAGAGAGCCAAGTGGTAATTTTGACATGAAACTCTTGAAAGGTCATTAAGAATAATTTAATATTTTTTAATAATTTATTATATATTTTATATTATTTTTAATAATTCATTCACACTTCCAGTTCTTTCTGCTGCAGAATGGGTAAAACCAACTCAGATACATGCAATACATTCCTGCTTCATGTGAGGTCCAGATATTTAGCAGTTCCTTACATTTAGCAGTCCCATAAACTTCCCAGAGGAAGAGATGAGAAGCATTGCTGCTGCCCAGATGCTCACTTCCATGACAGTCTCTGGCTATCAGATTTTTGTGGAGTCACCAAAACAGCGGTGTTTACTTTGTCTGTCTTTAACCACATCCCTCAGGAGATGTCCCATCCCAATCAGACGTGCCTGAACCAGACCTTGGAACAAAGGAAAACTGTACACATAACCTCCCGCTCCTTAAAGACTGCTGTTAGAGAAAGTAGACCTGCGTAACGTTGGCTTATTCTGTTGCCTTTAGCAGTCACCATAGCAGTTAAAAGAGCTGTGGCTGTCAGGCCAGTTTCCTCTGCTATGTTGTCTCCAAAGCAAAGAGCAACGTCTTACAGCCAAACCCATCCCCACAGATCCACCAACTGAACAGCAAGATTCGATGGTTTTCTCAGTGCTCCAACTTCACTGAGTGTTTAATAAGGAGGAAAAAAGCCTTGCAGGTCATTGCCCTGGGTATCAGAGCTGCCACTTTCAGGCCTGATCCCATCTAAAAGTGAGGTAGCCACTGTGATATCTGGCTGATGGAGGAGGAGAAGCAGGTGGACAGAACATCTGAATTTTATATAGCAAACACGGCAAGCAATGTAACATGGCCCTAAACAGCAAAAGAGCAATGAAAACTGTAAAACAGGAAACATTTTCCTTGCTGCAAAGCTCTCACAGAGGCAAAGCCCAGCTTCACCAGCTTTTCTGACAGAAATGTGCAAAAACACCGGTCTGTGAGGGAGCAGACGTCAAGCAGCCCCTCCCCAGCCTCCTGGCTGCAAAGGCCTCTCTGAACCTTTACCCTGCACCAGAGACCCCAGCCCAGTGTGAAGCACAGGACCTGGACCCTTCCACAGCATGGTTAGGGCAGATGCCAGTCCTGTGCCTCTCAAAGGACAGAACCGTCCTCAAAGCGAAACCTTCATTACATTATGCATGGCAAGTCAAAACATCTTTTTTATAATGCAGATGTTTATGATATTGTAATTAGGCCTGGAAATGGGGATGTTTGTAAATGAACCAGCAATAAGCATCCCTGTATTTTGTGATCTCATGAGAGGGGATGACACACACAGCCCGACTTTGCAATGCCAGGTACTGTTTCAGAAGGATGGGAGTTCAAGGATGTAACGATTTTCTGGTCAGTGGAGGTTAGAGGTGATTTTGTGCTCAGTGTAAATGGCATTGTCTGGCAGAGACAATTAGCAAATGAAGCGCTGCCTCACCAGAAGCTTTGCAGCCTCCAAGTCTCTTCTTCTAGGCTGACAACAAACAGAAATTTGAGATGGTATCTCGGGTTTCCAAAACAGGAAACTGCTAAATCCAGCAAGAGAGCAATTCATTTCCCACTTAAAATGATGCTGCTCTTATATCTCCTTTGAGGATACTGAAGTGTTTTTCAAAGGATAGCAAGGGAGGTATTTCGTCCCCATTTTTCACCAGATGAAAAACCAACTCAGCCAGGAGTGGAGCCAAGGGAGAGGTGTTTTTCTGTGCAGCTACTTCACTGTGTCTTGGGTTCTGTTCCTTTCTGCAGTGTGCCTCCCACCCCTGACTACCATGTCCCCATCACAGCATGGCACAGTCCTCCTTCAAACCCCTTTTTCTCTCAGGTCTTTTTCGGGGGGGGGGGGGAGTTAATGGAAGTTTCCACTCACTTGTTATATAAATGCAGTATAACTGACTTCTCTAAATCATCAGTGGCCCATATTAGACACATGTTGGTGCAATTACAAGGTGCAGAAATGTACAGGTACCTCTGTACAAGTGGTCCAGGTCTGGCCTTCGAGTTCTGCTGTGCCAAGGGGATGACTTGTCACAATCAAAGCTTTTTTTTTTTTTTCCTGTTCTCCCATTGTCCCCCTCTTGGATACTTGCAAATATCATGTTCTGTTCAGTCAGCTAACAGAGAAGTTGAAAAAAAAATTTGTTTCAAGCTACGTTCCAAAGAAAAACTTCAGAGATTTTCAATTAAATAAAGAGCTTTAAAAAACCCCTCAATTAAACAAAATATTGTTCTGACAGGACTCCTCAAGTAATATCTTCAGTAACTCAGATTTATATGACCAGAAGTTTTGAGAGAATTGCCAGAAGGGAGAGCATTTGAAACAAAAAATTCAAGATGTTTAATCCTGAAACAATCAACACAAACCATTTAAATTTTCCTTTCTGTCTTTCTGCCAAGAACTATTCATCAAAGTTATCTCAAGTTTATATGTGGCTTCAGTTTTCTGGAACTTTACTTTTAAGCAAATACCATACTTCTAAGAGTTTAGAAGTGTTTTCCAGTTCCACTTTTTGTTCCTCTACGTAGCTAATGCTGAAATTCCTGGTGTGAAAGCGTTCTCAAGTACTTCTGCACAAGATTACCAAACATTGCAACCATAGTCCAGCAAGCACAGGTTGTTTCCTGGAGATTAGTACCAACTGCTGAGCAAACATCAGCATACGCTGCTCTGCGCACCTCCACACACTCAAGGTGGGATTGTCCCCACTGAAATAAACAGAGACCAATCCTGAGCAGTTCTGGAAATCCCACCTATGTACACATCTGCAATTACTGAGCTGACTGTGAGCTGGGCTGAGTACCTCACACAAACTGTAGTTGGAGTTTCATACACAGACATTTCTCTGTGTGCCTGCTTCCACCTCAACAGTCACTTGGTTGCTACCCACAACAGCAAGCTACTACAGAATTTCTCAGCTTAGTGTGATCCCTAGGAATTTTCCATGGGATGTCTGCATCTCTAAGATCCACTAACACAAATTTCTGCGTAGGATATAACCTTTCCACAAAGGACATGTTCAGGGTCTTGTACTACTTGGTCACAGACACCCCTGAGATCTCTAGCTCACAGCCTGAAGACTGGGGACTTGGAAGTTTTCTCTGAGATTCTATTAGAGCTTCTTAATTAAAAGACCTCTTTGGGGACCTGAATTGAATTGGAAACCATGGTGATCACTTAGGTCAATCACGCACAGAGATGATTGCATTTGGAAGAGTGAGGTGGAAGATGGGAATGTGTGCATGCTGAAAAGCTCTAAGAAAAAAAAAAAGTGAAACCTATGCAAAAACAAGGAGCATGCATGATTTTCTATAGAGCAGTCAGAGGATTTATCATATACAGCTCACCATTCACTACTGAATTAGAGGCGAACAGTCTGTCTTAACTGAATTGAAAAATGCCTTCAACTTTTATCTCTCTGAACATTCGACCAATAGATTTGACAGTCTGTCCACTTTCTCAAATGTGAGTATGCACATTTTCACTCATGTTAATAACTATACCAGGAAAACCAAAATGCTGCACTTCCAGTCATCCCAGAGAAACATGTTACCAACCTACTATAAAAACTAAAATGTTCATCCACATACAGTGGGTCCCATAACTTCATTATGCAAAACCTAAAATATAGAGATGCATTTTTGTTCAAGAGTTGAATTTCACTTTTATAGTTAGAAAAGACTCATTTGTGACCAGATAATGCTGATAAGATTATCAGTTGTATCAGTTAAAACATAACTAAAACAAAGTTACGCTTTTGTTTCAGCTTACAAATCATGGTAATCTAGCTCCAGGATAACAAAGGTGCTTTCAAAATCAGAGCTGTTTTGGTTTCACTAGAAAGAACAGCGCTAAAATTCATTGCCTTTTCTTACAGAAAAGGACAACATACCACTAACTGACTTGAGCATCATCTTCTTCTCCCTTTGCTCTTATAGGAGAAAAATCTAAATAGTTACGAGGGATGTTCTTCTTGTAAGTCTCCACCAGAAATATGTAACCTTGCTTTACTTGTCTTTGTAAATTACTGTGTTTAGATCAGGAGCTTTTGCAGACTCGACACTTCAGTTGTTCAGCCCTTGTTTGTGTTGCTCTAGAGAAATCTTACAGCCCCAATACACAGGGTTAACCTCTTATAACCTCAGCAATAAATAAGACTGTTCATGTAATTCATAGGAGACTGAAGTTTGTTGATCCATAACCCATCTGCATTAGCAGTCTCTTACAAGCTGCTTCCTTTTCTAAATGGAAGTGAAACACCAGAGCACCAAGGTTGCAGGAGTTCAGATCTCCCTCTCTCCGTCCCATTGATTCCTCCACTGCCCCCTTCCAGTATTACTTACTTTACAGGCGGTATCTGCTACACCCTCTCTACCCACCCTTCTTCCCCTGCTGGCAACCATTCCATGCTGAATCCACAATGCAAAGGATAAAGCACTAGGTGCCAATGTGCAGAAGCAGCAATTTTTTTTTTTTTTTTTTTTAATTCTTATTTCACAGTTCAGTGATTGCAAGACCCGGGGTGCTGCCCAACGGAGCATAAACATCCTCAGGACCAACCTCCAGCCCACCCCAATGCCTTTGCAGCCAGTTGCAGGGCTTCAGACCTCTAAGGAGGCTGGAGTTTCAGTCAGGTTAATATTGCTTTTCAGCTCATTTCAGAAAGACATGACTTGTATGATAGGTTTAATTATTTCAAGTAGCCTTCTGCTGGAGCTTTCCCCTCAAGGCCAGAGTTTTACTCTATTTGTATTAATATCATCTGGAAGCACTCACTGCAAGTCAGTAATCTTTGCTCTCTACTGACTCACTCTGCAGGGTTATTATTGTAACTATATAAGATATAAGCATGATGCAGCATGCATACAGTGATGGGTATTCTCACAGCAAAGACAGAAGCAACCCTGTGCTACAGAAGCAGCATCAAACCCCAAAAACACAACGGGTTCAAGGAACATCGGTCTGCTCCAATACACCTCAGTATCACTGCCTGCTTTCAGTTCCACAGCATGTCCTTGAAATAAGGCTACAGACTTAAAACCTACTGAACCAAATCTTTCATAGCCTTCCTCTCATAGTCCCATATGTCCATGTAGTCAGCAGCATGATGGCAAGGAAGTCACCCTGATAGGCACCTGCAGCAGCTTCTCCTCAGTTACCTGGGTCACAGCACTCCCAGTAAACAAGGCAGGCCACAGGATGAGTCGGCAGTCAGGTTACCAAGGTCACTCGAAATTTTCAGTGACTAATCGCTAGCTTTTGTTATCACAAAGTTACTATATAAGGCTTCAGTGATGCTCTGACACTCAAAATATCTACGGGTGCAGGTCTCTGTGCACACACAGCTTCCTGCAGCCCAGCATTTCGGTGTGGGTTATTCTGTACCCAGCGTGCTATTCCTGATACATCCTGTTTTTACTACTTGCGAAATTACTAGAGTTGCCATATTCCTGCTAGCAGCCTTCCTGACAGAAACATGTGCATGTTGAGCATTGTTTTTCTAACTGAAGTAGACGTTTTGCCAAAAAGTTAGTCTGCTATTTTCCTTCATCTGCATTTGCTGTTGGAGAAATATTTTCCACAGCAGACCGTTAGCCATTGAGCCCAGTGATAAAGGCAATTCAGTGAAGCCTTCCGCTTGTAATTAACATTTGCCCGTGGAAACCACAACCTTTTATTCTTATTCTTTTTCTTTTCCTCCTCTGAAGGAGTTGAGCCCTGTATCACTTGATCCTTGCTTTCAAAAGTCCTTGCACAGGTGGACACATCTGTACTCCTCTGTACATGGACACTGGAGTGCAGAATGAGACCTTACTACATTTTGTTTTAAATATAATTAGTATGTTCAGAGGAAATCTTCATGCTGTACATTAATTTTCAAGTCTGGAGCATGTTTTCAGATAACACAGAGATATTATTTCAAAATATAGCAAGGGCATTAATAAACACAGTACCAGGAAATCCACAAAGGTTAAGTGATTTTCTACAGAGCAATTAATTCTCCTAATGAGTTTGCTGCAGACAATGCTCTCTGCAAGCAGTTACTGCGTATGTATCTTTAATTTGTGTGTTTATATAATTCATGGTAGTGCAAAATAAATTTCTACATAAAGTGTCCTAATAAATGAAGTGAGGCTATAATATTCTTCCAGAGCTTGTTCATTACAGTATGCCCTGGCACAGAGTCCAGAGGGAGAGGAAGCCATTAAACATTAAGCAAAACAATTGCTGTCATCCTCCAGAGGGACCGGCTTTGTAAATGCCTATGTTAATGATGTACAAAAGAGATGAGTATTCTGGTAAAATTAGAATGGTAAAAGGAGGCAAGCACCTCGTCCTCAGTTTCGTGAGATTTGGTTGGATAACTTACAGCATTTTGGCCTTTGTCCCAGAAGAACAGAGCTCATCCTCTCCTAGCCACAGACTGGGCACCCCTAAATGTTAATTGTCACTGGCAAACAGAAAAGGCAAAACAAAGGAACTCCTGAAGTTTCCAGTGTTTTCTGTCCACAAAGCTGAATCGCTCCCCTGTGTGTGTTTTCAATTTAACTAAAATAGATCGCTATGTGTAAACAGCCACTCTATCTGCATCATTCATATTTGATGGACTAGTCAGTACAACAGATACTTTTATCCGTCCTGTAAAGTGATGAGAAACTAGACACTTCAGTGTCTTGTGCTCCTCTCAGTTAACATGAGTGGCAGCAGCTGTTATTCGAGGCTCCTTAACATGTAACGTTTGATGTAGAGACAGGAAAATTGGAGATATATTTATTGGAATTGGATATAACAAAAGTAACTTCCATGATCAAACCCTCCCAGGAGAATACGCTCTCGCCATGTTTGTTAACAGCAGCCCAGGCATTTGTGCTGTTGGGCTTTAGAGGCTGTATGACAGCAGTATTCTTATCAGGTGAAAAAGTTACTTGCAGGAAAGGTAGGGCATGATCCCGAGATGCCTTTGTTCACACTGGCATTAGAGCGTGAAGGTGATCCAGAACACCATCACCAAAGACTGTAAAGGACATACTAAGTAGATGAACTTCTGTTTTATATTAGGCTCTGCACATACAACTTCACATGCCTGTAAGAAACATGTAAGCAGTCTTTAAATCTATTGGAAGGCAAGAGGAGATATTGCCATTTCTTTCTGCTTGAGAGAGACGAGGGTAGATGGTTGACATGGGAACAAATGTAGCATCCCAGAAACAGCACACAGAGAAAGGCGATCCTTTCTTCTTTGAGCAGGTTCACGGAGGCAGGAACTCCTGGCCCAGCTCGCACAAGGGGGTGTTGTTGGTGCGAGTGAAATGCCAGAAGTTCCATTTAAACATGAAACAAAACTTCGTTCAGTGAGGGTGGTCAAGCCGCCCAGGAATGGGTTCCCCGGAGAGGCTGTGGGGCATACACCCTTGGAAACAGATAGAACCCCACAGGATCATCAACCTGCTCTAGTTAGAGAAGGGGGTGAGACTAGGTGGTTTCCAAACATGCCTTCAAACTTCAGCCATGTTGTGATTCTGTGAAAGGGAAGCTCACCAAGCAAGGTCATGGGCAGAAAATGATTTTCTGGTGTTCAGCTGCAGGTTTTGGAGGAACTATGTATATACCAAAGAAAAGACATTATCTTCCTTCTTTCTAGCCACCACACCCACCCCCTACAACCCACGCCTTCTGTGCTAGCACAGAGGGAGGGAGGAGATGAAAAGCCAATCTCATGGCCAGAGCTTTGGAGGTCTCAGACCTGGAAAGAGCAGATGAGAGGAAGACCTTTTGCCTGCTCTAGAACATAATCCAGGGAAGCTCATTGACCTCTTGCCAGCTGGCATTTTAGTGACCCATCCTCCAGATTGAGGGGCTAACATCTCCTGAGCTAAAATGAAGTTGCTTTATTTGTGCCCTCACTGGAGAGGGCAGCTGCAGCCCAGTTTTTAAACCTCTGCTCTGAAGCAAGAGCCAATGGAAAGAAAGCAGTAACTTCTGTCCTCTGGGAAGGAGCTGGAGAAGGTTTGTGCGAAGGTCATTTTAATATTAAGCCAAAGGTCCAAGAAGCACCAGACAAACAGCTCTGTTTTTCCAAATAAAGAGTTAGTAACTACATGGATATAAAATTTTCTCCTCTCATTTTAGCCAGGCTGGTCCTTCCATATTCCTGAGGGAACACAGTCATTTCTTGGGCATGTTGTTATATATGTGCCACTGAGAGGCAGGAACAGGAGATGGCGTGTGCTCACTCAGGGGCTTATGGCATGGGGCCTCTGCATAGAGCAAAGCTGCAGGACACAGTCTGGCCATGCGGGATGGGGCCCTTGCAAACCTGGGCTTTGAAGACTTCTGGAGCCAGCACTACTTCCAGCTCCTGAGAGCCTCTTTGCTGGGCGCTGTAATGTGCCTATAGCGAAGGTGGGAAGGTGGGAAGATCACTTCTCTCTGTTACTAAGAATATAGTCAGGGAAACATTACCCTGCAAATCGCTTTAATATGCATCACGCTGCCACATATACTTTATGACTCTATTTGCACCCTATGTGTCAGTCCAGCTCGTGTGCACTGCTGCTGCCAAGCTCCTGCAGCTACTCGCTGTTCCCTCACACACACTGGAGAAACGGGGAGAGCAGAAGACAAGCAGCCTCTCCACGAGGCTTCTGCTGAAATGCAGGGATGGGGCTTGCCCTCCTGCCCCACAGCATTGCTCGGATCCACCCAGGGCAGGCCATAAAGCAGAGAAAACTGTTTGGGGGGCATGAAGTGAAACTGGGTGACTTAGAGCTATGGGGAAGGAGAAGAATGCAGAAGTAGGCTCAGTTTCAGATGCAAGCAGCCCAAGTCTGTGGCACGATCCATGAGATGTGAGCAGCAGAGAACCACCGTGGGAGAGCTCCCCTTTGCTTATGAAGTGACTCGCTGGCTGATGGGCACAAGGCAACATGGGTGACAGACGTGCTACTGAGGTGACCTCTAGCTACATGGGCCACATGGATGGCATGCACAGAAGCAGAGAGAGATAAGAAGTGAAAGGCTCTGGCTCCCTCCCATCATCTGGTGGATGAAAGGTTGGACATGACCCAGCAATGCGCGCTGATAGCCCAGAACGCCAACTGTATCTTGGGCTGCATCAAAAGCAACTCAGCCAGCAGTTTGAGGGAGGTGAATCTGCCCCTCAACTCTGCTCTCGTGAGACCCCACCTGGCGTGCCTGGAACCCCCAACACAAGAAAGACCCTGACCTGTTTGAGGGAGTCCAGAGAAGGGCCACAAAAATGTTCAGAGGGCTGGAACACATCTCCTGTGAAGACAGGCTGAGAGAGTTGGGGTTCAGACTGGAGAAGACTCCAGGGAGACCTTACAGCACTTTCCAAAGAGCTGGGGAGGGACTTTTCACAAGGGCATGGAGCGATAGGACAAAGGGAATGGCTTTAAACTGAAAGAGAAGTAGGTTTAGATTAGATATAAGGAAGAAGATGTTTTACAAT
>JAWMRA010000113.1:27804390-27906682 GCA_035584735.1 Pseudotriccus pelzelni
GGATTTTCTACAAGGGCATGTAGTGATAGGACAAGGGGTAATGGCGTTAAACTGAAAGAGGATAGGTTTAGATTAGATATAAGGAAGAAGATGTTTTACAATGAGGGCGGTAAAACACTGGAACAGGTTGCCCAGAGAGGTGGTGGATGCCCCACCCCTGCAAACGTTCAAGGTCAGGCTGAAAGGGGCTTTGAGAAACCTGATCTAGTTGAAGATGTCCCTGCTCACTGCAGGGAAGGTTGGACTAAAAGACTCTTAAAAGCCCCTTCCAACCAAACTAATCTGTGATTCTACCACCTCCATGTGCAAAAGTCTGCCATAAATAAAGGCTCAGGGAGAAGGAGTTGTCCGTTCTCTGTACCTGTCACCTCAGACGAGGAGTAGAGCTGGTTACTCATCTGACCTGTTTATTCTGCTGTGCACTGCAGCTGGCTGCAGGAGGGGGAACACACAGCAGGTCCTTACGTTTTAATGCTGTTCCCAGGCTAATGAAGACTAACATTCCTTTGGGGGGCTCTGGACTAAGGCAGAATGTTGCTATACCTCTCTCATATGAGTACCTGAAATCCTAAAAACTGAACATTTGGGGATTTGTATATATTCCTTATCTTAAACTATTGCTTAGCAACAGACTTTAGCCAAGGGCATGTTTGTGAAACTGCCAGGCATATCCCTATCTGCTAAGTGCAAAGCAATAAACACACCTTTCCAAATTATCTCTGCTAGGATCACATATGTAGCAGATGATCAAACCGAGCAGAAGCGTTTGTTGTTTGAAGAGCTGTTACAGGCTCTCAGCATTTTTGCAACGCTAATAAACTGATCTGGACCTGGGCAAATCAAAGCCTTTTCACTGCAGAAAAGGTATCTTTGCATACTAAGTAGGTTGCAGACGGAGGAGCACCGGGCAGGGCTCGTCATGATGCAGCTCTGTGGCAGCTCCTCCCACGTGGAGAGGAGCGATGTGTTTATCTAGCAAGCTTTAGGTGTTCCCCTGACACACTGCTACGTGTGCGCATAGTGATGAAGAGTCCTGTTTTGGAAAAAACCCCACACAATCTTAAATATGATTTTTAGATACCATCTTGGTATCTATCAACCCACTATTCTATCAAGCAGTTAATAGGGCAAAGCTTAACAGTAGTATTATACCTTGAGCTGTGTTGCATCTGAGAGTCCAAGGTTTTACTTCTCAGTTACCTCACAGAGAATTTTTTTCCCGTGCTATCACCGGGTTGTACTTTACCACTGTGAGCCATAATGTGAGGACAACACACATCTACGCAGTAATTGGGCCTGGAAACACGTGTGAGCACGTGGGCCCTTCTCATCTCCTTTGAAGCCTTGGGCCCCAGCGGCTTGCGACTGTGCTTTTCAAGGAGTGTTCCATGGAGAGCTCACAGCAGCTTTCTGCAGCTAAAGGAGCCTTTCCTTGGCTGCTTCTTTTATGAAACAGGAAGGAGAGATGAATTTTACTTCATGTCTGGACTCGGGGGAGAAGAACCACTTCCCTGCCTAGCACAGGGGTGAGATGCATTGATTAAAGGGGAATACCAGCTGTGAAAAACCCAGTATTGTTGGAAGGAGACTGCAAACCCCTCCTGTCACATGCTCTGTGAAAACACAGAGCGTGTGTGGCATATCGCAACACAACAATACACACATGGCTCTGTTTCTTGCCACTGTGCCTGCCCTGTTCCCTGTGTACCAGCACCACAGTCGTGCGTGTGCCTCGCAAATGGGGCAGCCTGAGAAGCAGAGATGGGCTGTTCGTAGGTTCTCCCCCTAGTTTCACAGTAATTGCTGAACTGTGTTTTATGATGTCATAGGAGCTCACATTGTCACTCTGAGGGCTTGGGGAGGCAGAAGGGAGCCACACGTGATCCTTATCTCTGTTAGCACATAGCCTGTAACACAATCATTAACGCAAAGGCCAGGCACACTGATACTCTGCCTTGCTGCAGTGCTGAGTACTTCCAAAGCTACAGTAAAACTCTTAATGCCCACCCGGAGCTACAGCAAAGGAAGAGGAGACCTTCAGACTGGAGGGAAAATGAGACACTGAACAGTAATCTGCAGAGAGCAAGTTAAGGCAGTCCCTGTGGAAAGACCTATTGTAAACAGTATAAAACAGTATCATCTCAGCACTGACTTGAAACTGAGCAGTATACCAGACTTGCAGCAGCTTTTGAGGTTTTAATCCAGGTTTTAAACTATTCATTTGAGACTCTTCATAAGTTGTAAGCACCTGGAACAAGAATATGCAGTTGGGTCTATGTCATCTTAACACATGCTCACGTTAATGGCCATACTGGCAGTAGGGAAATCAGCACTCAGTCCCGGCATGTGCTGGACACCTACATCTTGCACTGGAGTCAAGACCTGTACATCTCCAGCTTCACTCACTTACTCACCAGTTAAAAAGGAAGTGAAGGAACACAGAAAAGAAAAAGAAGAGAAAGACCAGGAGCCCCTGTTGGATCTCACTGATTGTACCTTATAGCCCAGAAAAACATATCCAGTCAAGTTTCCAAAATATCGATATTTTCACAGTATGCTGCTCAGCCTGGCAAGTCCGAGTACATCCCTGCTGAGGGCAGCAGGGAAGAAGGAGAAGTGGTCCTGTACCAGCAGGATCAAGCCACATTTGTCAGGGCTCTGCAAGCAGCAGGAGCAGAGGGGATTAGAATCCTTTTTGAAATTCTGACGACAAGAGGAAACACAGCTCTCCCATTATCCTCCTGCAGATAAATATTTGAAAGCAACTATAAAGAAAACTCAGCCATGCGTTCCCTGCTACCTACCCGACAGCCACGTCAGTACAATGGGAGCCACGTTCAGACAAACAGCAACACAAGGAGGTTTATTGTACCAAGTTCACAGGCATTGATCTCTATCAATTTCTACTCAGCACTACCATTTTAGAGAGATATCTGTTTATATTGAACCCATCAGAGGATGTATTCTCACTACACCGTGGGAATATCAGTATCACAGACCATGAGGTTTGTTTTCAAAGGGGAGATGAGGGAACAGCAGAACCACCTCACCCGCTCGAAGGGGAACCCCAGGGTTACACCAGCAGAAATATAACTGATGGCAAAAAAACCTACAGATCAGGTTGCAGGTTTGAGTTATTCATCGGTCTTTTCCTTCCATTCAAGGAAGGAGAGGGCAGTGTAACCGCTTCTCACAGACACTCATTAGATCAGGCGTGGCAGATCTGTTCACACTGAAGGTAACCCGAGAGCAAAGGCCAGCCCTTAACCTGGCACAAGTCAAGAGCTGTCTTCAGCTGACAATAGCTGAAGTGCTGGTGGCAAGGCACAAGCACATAAGCGACTGACTTCTCCACACTGAGGCAAGCAGGGTGGTGGGAGGGCTGCAGAACTGGGATCTTAGGATCTTTCCTAGAAAACTAAGTCAAGCCCAAGGGCAGTGAGCAGGAAGGACAGCAGCTCCCTGGGCCATTGGATGTCCCACCAAACAGAAGCAGGGCTCTTGCTGGCTCTATAGTGGTAACACCCTGCTGACCACAGTAAAGCCACACCTAATTCACACTGCTGCTAACAGGGAAAGGGTCAGGTTGGTTACAGCATTCTGACTTTATTTCCTTTCCTGGACTAGCAATTCTAAATGGCACTTGAAGGCTCCTCCAGGTCCTTCATGTACAAGAAGAGCAAGAGGTCCCCTGGACAGATGTGTCCTAACAGCAGCTCGGTTGGCAGGTCTGGCATGGTGCAATAAAGCGAGTCAAGAAACCTTTGACTTCCTGACAGTAAGGAGTGGCATACAGTTTGCCTGCCCAGAAAGCCATGTAGGCATAATCAGACTCTTCTATATACACTTTGTCCCAGTCATTTACACAGAGCACAAAGGAATCTATTACTTACAAGGACTGACAAAAAAATGTGGTCGTGGGCAAACCTCCCTGTTAGGAGTGCTCACAACAGAGGAAATGGCTGCCTAAGCTCTCCCTTTCCTTTGAGAGCAAGTTTCTCCCAATCTCCACAAGAGCAGTGACCTCTAGAATTATTCAAATTTCAAGAAAGTCCAAAGTTCAATTAAGGATTGGATTCACCCTGAGCTAGGTGCTGTAAAGCCACAGGGGCCTCTCTCTCAGTGTATACAGCCTAAGCAAATAATGCCTGGGCTTGCTAAAAGAGAATGGGAATGCAATTTGTTCATAAGATAATCACCAGAGCATGGAGGGCAGGCTGAAATACAAGTTCTGTTTCCTTAATACCAACACAGAACTGCGGGCAAGCTGGGAAGCATGTAGATCCAAGCAACAAGTCCCTTCCCCGGCCCCTTTAGGAACATCATGCTGCAGAAATGGCAAGCAGGGCTCAGGCAGAAATGGTTGATAAGTGCTAGACTACACTATTGCCAGTATCTAAAATGTCTCCCATGTCCTCAGGTGCTGTAAGCCACTCTATTTTATCACCAGGCTTTAGCTAGTTACTGATTACCAGAGCCAATAACGCCACTACAAATACTTCACAGGCTGTGAAGGCATCCTTCATCCCAGGGACACGAACATTTACCAGGCCCACCTGATGCTGGGAGCAAGTCTGCTTAGGGTTGCCCCACTCTTCTGAAGGGTTCCTGTAGCAAGAAATACCGGAAGATATTAAAGCTTTCTGCTTTGATGTGTCACAATGAAAGCAATTTATGATGCTTGATGAGGGTGGCTCTCCCACTCCCAAGTTTCTCCAATTGTCCTTGCTCTCTTTCAAGGCAGTTACACCCATCTGCCCCACCCTCTTTCTGCCCTGCCTTTCCATGTGCAAAAGAAATGACACACAACAATATGTGTTTTTCCTCAGGTGTATGGGGGGACCCACCTCCACTCCTGGCTAGGTGGAAAGCATCACACCAGCCAAGAGAAATTTCACAGGGAGGAGGATTTAGGAAAACTGCGAGAGACAAATGAAATGGGGAAAAGGCATTTCTGTGATGCTGTGGCTTGTTCACAGAGCTTCCCTGGACAGGGTGGCAACCCCTGGCCATGCTCACCTTTTTGCTCCTGAGGAAGCCTGGTGGCCTGAGGACATGGCACACCACAGCATCCAAAATTTCATTTCTTTCCAGTTCACACAGAGTACCAGGGTGATACAGGCTGTTCTCACCGCTGTGAAGCAAACTGTGCCACCAGAGAAGGATGTAAAGGATCAGCTGAGAGAAGAAGGAATTTTCCCTGTCTCAGCAGCCAGACACCTTCCTGGCATAGTACAGCAGGACAGCACAGGCGCTGCTAATGCCAGTCAGCAGATGAGGTGGTCACACACAGGACAGCAAAGCCACCTTACAGATTCCACCATCAAATTAAGAGCAGAATATTTTACTGGTTTTTAAAAGCAACTCAGTGGTTTCTGCGTGAGCCTCAGCCACAAGACTGTATGGAAAGCTTTTCATGCCTAAGGATCACCAGTAACCACATAAATAAAATATCTTCAGGAAGGTTCTTGCTTGCTTTTGCCTGTCATTGGCAAACACATACCCTGTCTCACCAATCTCTCTCTGTTAATGCAAAGTTTTCCAAGACTTTGCTGAGGCTCCCATAGAGAAGAATTACATTGATGTAACATTTTTTAATTTCAGCAAGAGCAATGGTGATGAATTTAATACACCGTGAGTTTATATATTCCACTTTAAGAAGCTTATTCTACAGTTTCCCTTGGCCGTGTCCCACTTTGCTTGTAATATTAAGGCCCAGTTGCTTATTTCACTTACTTAAGCAGAAATCTGCACCCACACTGGGAACATGGCACACTGTATCATCTTATGAACAATGCATGATGAATTTTTAGGACTGCTTCAAGAAAATTACTAAATAATAAAAAAAAAAAGGTAAACTTTCCATCCCTATGAAATGCTCAGTTTTACAAGTCTTAGGAGAGAGGGTCTTTATACCTTGCAACACTAACCTCTAACTGGAAAAAACTGTATGGATTGGAAAGCATTTCTGAAATATTTTAGGCCAGTGCGTAGAAATAAAGGCCTGGTTTTAAATGGCTGAACTGGTTTTCCTCTTGCCCAGATGCACGAAACCAGTTTCAGAAGGAAACCATCTGGAAGAGTTCAGCTTAGTACATAAAGTTTCAGAAAGTTATAAGCAATTGTAGGCACTGGAGAAGGAGTAAAAATAGAATTAAAAACATTTTAGCAGCCTTAGCCAGCACAGAGAGCACCACTCCCGCCAGAGCCCCTGGCTCCAACAGATACACAACACACACAGAGGGCTCTCAGAACACAAGTATTCCCACTCAAGTCAATACTTTAAATTATACATAGACCTAAGTACATCGGGCCAGAAAACAAAACTTGCAGAGTTTGCACTTTCTTCTATTACCACCAGTAATAATATTCCCTTAAGTTTAGAGCCTTCTTTTCTTATTAACGTTTACCTAATCGCAGTTTCTTGTCATTTCCTGTCAGGCTTATTTCTCCTTGTCCTGCCAGAGGGCTGTTCAAGTTTTTTAGAAAAATTTTTCGATTGCCTTTCCTCCCACACCCCTGAATATTTTTCCTTCCCCTGTGCCTCATGGCCTACAGCTCCCTCTTGATTTTCAGTTCCTCTGAACCCCCTCCTAGGTTCTCACAGGAGAGAAATTCTGTCTGGAGAGAGGCAGCATTGCCTTCCGCCTTGTATTCCTGCTGCTGTTTTGCAAGCTGATGAAGATGATGTGCTCCTGACCCAAGCCTGCAATAGTTCATGGCTGCTTGGGAAACCACCCTGTGGGTGTATAGCTTCCAGGCCCTGGTGTTGCCCACACAAAGGGCAAACAAATATCAGATTTAGGAGGGAAGAATGAGCCATAAACTCCAGGGCTGTTAGAAAAGGACTTTCTTTAGGAATACTGTGTTGCAAAAGGGTCTAAAAGATTGAAATAACAGCCCAGCCTCTCTTGTGCCGTGTCTTGCTCCACAATATCTGATGCCTTGGAATAGGCATTTTCACATGGAGAGCTCCAAATTAAAGGTGCCATTATCTTCACAGATAAAGGAAGCCAAAATATCAAAGATGAAATGACTTGTCCATGGTCTTCACAGACTCTGCTGAGTGCACGCTAAGCCATGCTGCCTCCAGCAAACAGAAAGCCCAGAAAACATGTCCAGGAAGTACAACCCAATCCTTATTTCATTTACTTATATTTTTAAACTTATTTTCTTTTACTCATTCCTCACTCCTGGCACTCAGTGGGTCTGGGATTTAATTCTTTGGCATGGCAGGGATTTCCAAGCCAGACCCGGCATTTGCCAAGGCATCCATCACAGTACCAGGGCCGACATGTTAATGAGTCTGTGATAAAGACCAGGACTGATCAGCAGGCAGCAGCAATTTAAACAAATTCCAAAAGAAATTCTATCTTCCAACAAAGAAATAAATTTTCTCCCTACAGGATTTGCAACCAGTGAACCACTAAAGAGCTGTGCTGGTGCAGAGGGAGCCTGCAGTGAAATTCAATGTGAAATAATCATAAACCATCTAATTGATATTACCCAAGCTGAAAAGTAATGCAAGTAACCAAGCACAAATAAATGACAATGGATTTCTTTTTAAACTGTTTGGTTTAAAATGTACCAAGTCTTACATATACCACTCCTATATCCATATGGGTATATAAGGATTTTTTATGTTATTTTGAATTTTACAGGATTGTAAAACGAATGTAATTGGAACAGGACATTGAAATAAGATAATGATCTCCTGCAGCTTCAGAAATTAAGAAGAAAACAGAGCTGTGTATATATTTCCTTCTCCAAGGAAGAAATAAATGTACTGTGATGATTCTTGTCTCCAGAGAAAGACTCACTGTGTTGAGTTTTGCAGTTTTCTAAGTAACGTTCATCAGAGAAGGGCTATTTGGGGGTGCAGAGTACAGCACATGCTAATTGGCCCCAGGACTACCTCAAGTATCCAGACACTGGTGAGAATTCAAGTCATAGCTGATAAGGAAGTCTTGGTTATGCTTATCCTTGGCTAAACTGAAAACAGTCTTGTCCTTGATCATATTTCCTTCTCACGGTTGGCTAAGTAGACCTAAACTCCTTGTCACAGAGGTTTATAATCTCTGGATGTATATTCCTGTGGTCGTCACGTTAATCAAGTTGCTTGTTCAGATACTTCACACAGAAGTTACATCAGACAAATGATGAGGAGTAGAAAATAAATAGAGATCTTCTTTCTCCAAATCCAGGCAGATGGGAATGACAGATTATAGGACTCACAAGTGCCAGCCAGGTCACATACTACTCTGGAACTGAAATTCCACCATCCTGAAGGATACTACTAAACACAGTAAATATTTTCTGGCAGACAGAATTTTCAAGGTACCATTTCAAGATGTCGTGATATTTATAAAGGTGAGTCAGTGAGGATCTTCATACAAAGAACAGAGGTTGATGCCCTCTTGGACTTTCCACATTATGATTGGTGTCATTTGCCTTTTTGTCTCTAATATGTTTGAATTTATCACTTCTCCAGCACTCTAGTTGTCTGTCTTTCCCAAAGTAGTGCTAGACCTGAAAGATGAGTGATTGTTTCTACTAACTAATATGGTATCACAATAAAAACAAACCAGTGTTTTCAGATACAGTTTAGAGGGCAATTATCCCCATTTTGGAGGAGACAGAACTGAAGCATGTAGATGTTAAGTAATATGCTCACCTTTATGCATTTTGCCAGGAGGAAGAACACAGCCCATTACTCACACTGACGAGCATATTTCCTGCCTTCTGTATTCTTGTGTAAACTGACCTTGGCAATATGCAACAACATTTTCTCACATGATTTTGCTGCCTTTTTTTTTTTTTTTTTAATATCTCTTACTACCATAATCGTTTACTTGAAGTGCTAGGTCTTAATTACAGTAAACATTTTTCCATTTCTGTACAGATGGGAAATGCACTGGAATAGAACTGGATGGTTTAAGTTCATCATCTGTTCATCTCTTGATAGAGATCAATATAGATTAGAGGTAAGTCTCTTTATCCATATTCATTTTCAAAACTCAAAATGATATGCAACAGATTTATAATTAAGCAGAAGTGATGATGTTTTTGTAGAGCTTATTTAAATGGATGTGCCACGATGCATTAGAGTAGAAGCTATAAAACCAGACCAGATGTTATATTTCTCTCCCTGCTCTGTGCTACAATTTGCATGAGAGTCCTACATGCTAAATAAAACTTGAGGTCAAACTTTTCTAACCTGGGGATCTATTATTAGTCTTTTAAAACCTTGTTGTTTACCCAAATAAGGTGGCTTTATTTACAGAGGGGGCGAACAACCCCTGCTAGGAGTAAAATCTGAATTAAATTTTCTCAGGAACAGTGGCAGCTTTGTGTTCCTAAGCCTGCTGAATGCAAAGCTTCTCGTGTAGCTCTTGCCTTGTTGCCCAGGCATTTACATTTCTGCCACAAATAAAACCAGCTGGGTCACAACCCTGCCTATCTTACAGCTGAGCTGCATCAGGGATCCTGCTCCAGGTGTTGCTGTGCCACATCAATGTCAGCCCTCCCATGAGGAGCACACAACCCCCCTCACTGTACAGGGGACAGTCAGCCAGGCAAAACTTGGCACCACTTCTGCAAGTCTCAGTGCAGTGACATAACCCCTGACTGACAGATTTGAAGCAGGGATTAGAGCTCGCACGGACTTTGTGGAAATACTTGGCTGAAAGCAGGATTCAGCCAGAGGTACAAAAACAGACAGATTGTGTAAGTCGATACAAAGTACCTGAGACTCAAAGAGGTAAAGAAGTACCTCTGAGGCTGAGACTGGTACCAGCACGGCTGGGAAGCATTTCACCCTGTTCACTAAGTGAGGACATGAGAGGACACTGGCCCTGTGATTCTCACTTCAGTTGCCAAAGCTGGGCAGAGCGAGACCTTGCAGGTGAGATCTTGTCCTCACCGCAGGCACTGCGGGTTTTACCGCTGTCTTTGGTGGAGCCGGGCTTTCACAACATTCTGTGCTTCATTCACAGTGAAGTCACCGGGGTTATTCATGAGGCAGAGATACTAGGAGATAGCCCTCACATCATGGAAAAGGGTAGGCTTGGGCAAGGACCTATTAAAATCAACATTACACAACAGCTTCCACGGGGAGCTCCTTTTCTCTAATTATTAGCCACAGTGATTAAGTGCACGTGGTGACTCAGAGACCTTATGTTACCCATCAACAGCAAAAGACATTTGGAGTTAGATAAATGCCCTCAAAATGTATTCTTTAACATATGTAGCTCACAATATCTTGAGCACCAGTAGCCGTGATGTGAATCATCTCAGTGCACTTAAAGTTTGTTTGTTGCTGCTTCATTTTTTTAAACAAACAACATGCCTAATAGCTCTTGGAAACTACAAGATCACCCCAATCAAGCAATAAAGAATGAGCGCTGATGTTGATGAGGAACTTTTGCTTCACGCATTTGGCTCCCAGCAGCCTGGCTTTACAGTGTGCTACGCACCCTGCACATCCTCAGTGCAGCTCAGAGAACGAGCATGTAACCGAAGAAAAACATTCGGCGGTGTATATGCTAAATTATCATGTCCAGGAGTAAAAGGAGTTCATTATTTCTCAGTTCAGGGGTCTCTCTAATTTCCAAATAGCTCTTTAAAAGACTTTCTTAATTTTTGAGTCTTCCATACTATTTATGGTAGTTTTATTTATGCAAGAACTTTCATGGAAAACAATGCACAAGGAAGAAACTTTTTATGAGTACTGTTTCAGAATGACTGGGTATTTTGAAGAAATGCCAGGATTTAAAAGAAATTACTAACAACATCATTAGCATCTCTAGGCAGCTTTTTTCTTTTTTTTTTTAAACCCTGTCCTTTAGTTTCTTGGATCGATTAATGGAACATTTCTTGTTGTGAATGTTCCAATGCCATGGAACAGTATTCCAATCACAGTTGATTATAAATTAACACTCATTTTAACTGATGCAGATAATCATGCCAGTGTCACAGCAAACACATTATCAAACATTACATGTGGATGGTGCAATGTAAACAAGAAGCTGACAAGTCCATTATCTGCCAGTGCATCACTACCAACTAATTTCTAAATATTTCATCATTGTTCAGACTGCATTCAGGTTGCACAGAATACCTTACTACTTATAAACAGTAGATGCAGCTGTTTTCTTTGGTATAGCAACAAAAAGGAGGAAGATTTCCTTTGTTATCAAATGCTTGCTCAGGGTATTGGACAAGAATATATCTTCCCTGGACTCCCATGGTACGCCATACTTCCCCCCTAACAAGTAAAGAAGGGAGGGAAAAGGAGTAACAAGAGTGATAAATAAGCTCCTGGTTTTATACAGAATGAAAGGAAAACGTGGCTGCTCATAGCACTGCGGGCAATAACCCTTTGCCTCAGTTTCCCCTCCTTGGTGTTGTGAATGCCTGGTAGGGATATAAACACTTTTCCTGTTACTTCCTTGCTTCTCTCTCCCTAGGAAGTCATACTCACATTTTGTGAGTTAACACAGTCTCAGAGTAAAGCAGCGCATGCTGGTACATTCTTTTCCAGTCCTCAGAGCAAAACAGTGCCTGTCATCTTTTTTTTACCACAGTCCTCTTGCCTTTACCACAGTCCTCTTGCTGCTGCTGCGGGGCTCTATGAGGCTCTGCTCTCCTTTCACGAGAGCTTTTTAACCGGTGGGCTTCAGATGTGCAAATGAGAGCTACACTTTCCAGGGCAGAGCTACAAACACGTATTTCATTCTTGAGATACTCTGATCCCCACTTTTCATTCACAGAAATAAATGCAAGGTTTAAAATAAATGTAGACTCATCCTGTTCAGCTACTGTTCTTTTGTATATATAACAGATTCTGGCCTCACTTTTTTATTGCCAATGACACATTAAAGGCTTATTTCTGATTAGACTTCATAGACACTGGTATAAAACCCTCACATTATTTCAGCATCTTCTGTTATTTTGGGGTTAGAGGAGAACTAACAAGGAACAGTATTTAGGGAAGTTCCTCCTAATATGAAACTGCAGTCCCATCCACATCACTTGTTTCTAGACACTGACAGCAAACTACACCTTTAGTCAAGCTTGCCTCTACATATTCTTACCTCATTTTAAGCCCAAACTTGAGATTTCAGTAATCAAAGCAATCGAAAGCAATTCAGAAAAGCCATCCCTAGTTATATTCGGATCTCGGCTGTTAAGAAAATATATAGCAACTCTGTGAAAAGGAAAAACACTTACATTAAAAAAGCCTTAACATATTAGGTAATGCATTTTTTTTCATTTATATGTTTCTTTGTAATGGCTATGTTATTTTTTTTACTGTGAAATGAGCTGAACTATGTTTTTGAATAGATAATTCTCAATCCTGTTCCAAACCAAAACCAAGTAATAGTTTTATAGCCATATCAGGTGTAGGTAATGCTGATCAGTTATTACAGCCATGTCACCTTTTCCAGAAGTTTCAGGTCCATCTTAAATGACAACATACATTTTGTTGTATCCGAGCAGATTTTGAAATAGTCATCCAAAAAAACCCCCAACAACTTCCACCAGCCAATTTTGAGTTATAATCTTCCATAAAAGGCTTTCATATTCATCTCCAGAAAAAAAATCCCACAACTTGGTCTTTAACAGCTGTGGTCCAGCCTGAGACTGTTAATAAACATTAGGTAGGGTGATGTATATTTATTATTTCTCCGTGCTCCCCTCCCTTATTTTTTTGATTGTCAGGTTTAGTCAGGCATAAAAATTAAGCTTTTGTGCAGTCAGAACATCTCATGATTTTTCATGTAGCACTTCATTTTGTTTGTCTACAGAGAATGATTTTGAAGTTAGGGTTTGTCCAGATAACAGGACATTTCACTCAGCCATCACATTTTGACATTTGATAAGTAATTAAGTAAAGGGAAGAACAGCTGTTAAGAAAACGGTTAGTGACAGCATGTAGATGATTTAAGGGCAATTCATGAACCACCTAAGTCCCATTTGAATCTAAAATGTCATGAGATGCACGGTAAAAAAATTGCACGATGTCTTTCCTTTGCGGTCTAACAAAGAATTAGCCTTCATCAGCTTGAATAAATGAATGTGCCATCAAATACTCCTGTCATTGTGGTTGGGAAGCTTAGACTCCTGTATCCTAAAGACCAACCTTATGATTAACAGTAAACAGAAAATACATTAAATTATTACAAAAGAAAGGAGCTTACTGGATTTCTCTCTTAAACTTAGGCAGCATTTTCCCTAGATTTTGTGTCATAATTTTTCTCATGTTGATCATTTAGAATAAAAGATCAGATAGATCAAAGTCGATATGTCTGAAATAAAAATTAGTAGGAAGCTAAGTATAATCGTATGGACAAGACAACAGGAGAAGAAGAATGAGCAATATGGGAAAAGCGTGACAGAGGTGGCAGGTTTATGAATGTAAAGCATTCTGAAAAGTCAGCTCTCCAAAACAGACCACAGTTTTGGCAGATTTCACATATGCAGTTACTGATACTTGCACGGCAGATAAACCATGCTGATACTGATTCAGCAACCGTTTAATGACTACCCATTAAAGTGGATTATTAGTTGTCATAATATAGATAGGAAATACAGAATTTTGCTTTTCTAAAGATACCTTCTTGAGGCTCTCCTTACCTGGACCTTAGCCACAGCACTTAGAATGATATTAATAGATTTCTCTTGGCTCTTGAAGCATTTTGACCTCAGATGTCTGTGGTAGTAGGTAGAGTATGTGCCAACCTACAAGCTAGCCAGCATACGCTGCACCCTGCCATTACAAATACTGCTGTTCTCATTCTACAACTGCTTCATTGATGGGTTATTATTCTAGGACAAGGATTCAATTGCTGCTGGTTAATAATTGCTATTATGTATGCTTCGAAAGAGAAATAACAAAGAAGGTACAAGCACCTTAATACCATGCCCAATAGCCACCAGTTGAAACTGGCATGCAGCAGTCTCCCAGAGAAGTGGTGAGGCTTGCCCTGGTTCTCCTATGCTTGCAGAGACATTTCTATGTACATTTGTGAGATTCAGATATCCTGGTCAGAGGGAGATAGGAACAAATTCTTTCGGCTGGATGTTGTTACGCCACGTGGGAATGGTCCATAAATTATGTATGTTTTCTCGGTCTTCAAAGAAAAGATAAATTCATCAAAGGGGACAGAAATTACTTTCTGCTTTTGGAACACGGAAGAGTAAGAAGGTTTCCTGCTAGACAGAAGTTTCTGGTGTGTTGGGGAAAGCAAGCAGAAGAACTACTGAGGGAAGACAGCCATAGACATAATCCCTAAGACAGGATACCACTCAAGAGGTAAAACAAGCACTGCAGTGACCAAGCACTAGAAAAACAAGCTTCAAAAACCTTGCTGAAAAGGACTAGAGAGCTTGAGGCACAAGCCTGACAAGTATGACAGTTGTGACTGAACTATAGAGAAGGGAGGAGGGTGGTGAATGCGGGAGATGAGCCTGTAGCCTGTAAACTGCACAGCAGCTTCAGAGCCTTGGTTAGGCTTTCCATGATGGGCAGGAGGGAAAAGCGTAACCAAAGTGGGTTTTGGAGGCCCATGATCCTTCTCACTGAGCTAAACCAAAAAGTTCTGCAACTTCCTTGGGTAACAACTAACGAAATATTGGGCCCTTAATGTATAAGTTTAGCAAATTTGACTTGGGGATGATTAATTAAGCAAAGGTGCCTTGTGGAAAGGCAATTCCCGGCACAGTCAGGCCCCTGGGAAAAAATCCCAGGAGCCATTAATCCTGACAGTCACAGATCCTTGGGATCATGACTGTTAAAAGACTGTTTGGTTTTTTTTTAATTAAAAGAATGTTGGCAATGTTGAAGTGACCAAAAAAAAAAATTCTTATATGTGGAAAAGCTGACATTTAGCAATAGACTTGAGACTGTTAATGTCATAGAGTTTTCTTCTGACAGTTAATACCAGGATAAAAAAAAATCTGGAAAGTTGGACTTGTGTATACTCTGCTATGTTTATAATTCAGAATTAATACAGAACACAGAGTTATTGCTTCCCAAAATCCTTTTCCTGATCGTGACTGTATTTTAAGCCACTCCCAGGATGTTGCTATGCATTTATGAAATTGAAAAGCTAGCCTCCACAGATAGTGGCACTGCACTAGTGCATCAGTTTGTCTCCTTATGATGATGATGAACTTGAGAAGGGGAGCAGTTGCTTAGGAGACTACTTAGGGTATATGATCAAAAACCCTCATCAGGGATGCCATTTAGAACCAGTTGTTAGCTTGAGGTCACATGAGAACATTTCTCGCACAAAACAACCACTGAGCAAAATAAACAGAAAGTGTAAAGGTATTCTCCAAATCAGCAGCCAAGCAGCTCTAATCTGTCCATAAAACACACCAGATTCAGGCTGAAATTCCAAGGCTGCAAGGTGTTACAGATAATTTGTTGCAAACTAGTGTATAATAAGCAGTATCTGTAACTCATTTAAGAAGTTGCTGTTTACTCAGAATGGCTCTCCTACCACAACAGGTTACCTGGTATGGAGTATATAATGAGATCCTAAAGGATTTTCATATAAAAGGTTAGCATTTACTTAAATGAGAAAGGCTGTCCCATGATAATTGTTATTAATACAATTCTTTGCTATACTTTCAAATAAACACCGAGGAACTGTAGTGATGTTTCTTTCTTAAGGATACTATTCTTTCCAGAACTATAAATGTGACAAGGCATAGAATTTGTTTTGCAGGATTAAAAAAACCAAAACAAACCCCTTTTCTCATTTCTATCAGATATCTGGAAAATAATGGTACCCTAAGATTGTTGTTCATCAAATAGGTTCGGCCCCAAAAGGTAAAAGGGCCTCCCTGGGTACTGTGAGAAATACAGTCAAGACTATGGCTGAGTTAGGTATGACAGACACAGGGCAGAACATACACAAGCATTATCACTGCTGATTCTAATTTTTAAAAATTAATTAGCAGCTCTAACAAATTGCTCTTGCGTCTATAGTTATAGTTCTGTATGCAAATTTTCCCAGAGTACACGTCAAAGGCTCTCAGGAGGCACGTGTTAATAAATAATCTGCTTATAAATTGTAAGAGGGGCGTCTTGGCTATAGCTGGAGTTCACCCTGTCTCATTACTGTAAACTTTTCCTGGTCGAAGATTAGAGATCCTCAGATCTTATAAAAAGCCTTGGAAGAAGCATGTTGTCCTTGAGACATACCTGGTTATGCCAAGCTCGAGGGGGTCCCAAAGACGCAGACTTGTTGAAGGAAGCAACACCCACATTTTCATATTTCAGCTGACATCCAGCTGAGTGCTCTCAGCAGCGTTGTTTTTGATTTGGGTTGTGCTGGGGGAAGAGCAATCTGCCAGGGCTCAGCCTACTCACTGCCTTCTCTCTGCCAAGTCTGTTCCACAGGGAATATGTAGGCAGCAGCCCCTCAGCTGCCCAGGGGAGCAGGGCTGCAGTTCAGCCGTCCCTTACGTGCCCTTGTCCTCAACAAGTGGCTGCATACAGGGCTCTTATGCCATAGACAAACCATTAATAACTATCAGGGACTGGTTCTCACTACACTGTATTGATTATTGAAGCACAGTAAGTCTTTTCAGTTTCAGAGCAAAGACAGCCAGTTTGGGTTGCCTAATTATGAAGTAAATAGGAGAAGATGCCCAGTAACTTCTGACATTTCACCCGCTCTATGAATTATCACCTTCCTTTATTTCAAGCAGCCAGCCGGAACCACTTGCTGTTAGACTGATGGTTTTCCTTTTATGGTTTACAGATTTTGTGCCTAATTGTGAAGAAAGCCATTTTTGGAATGCCTGGGCAGTACAAGCGTGAATCACAGCAGCAAGCCATTGCTTCTGTCTCCCAACATATCATGGAACTATTTTCTTCCATCCCTTTTGTAGTACAGTACATTCTACATTATGAATCATTTTCATGCAAAAATAGAAACAAGTGATGACTTTATGTTCACTTCACAACAGAGAAGCAAGAACTGGCATCCCATAATTAAAGTGCCAGGTTTAGTGGCGTTGTAACAAATTGCTGCACAGACGGCCTTGAGTGTCAGCTGTAGAGAGATTAATAGATCCCTGAACACATGTTTCCTAACAAAATATGATTTTTTAAAAAGTCAAATTCTGGTCCTCAGGGAAGCTCCAAAATAACACATTGATATTTAGTGCCATCTTGGATGTTGTAAAACTAATAATGCCATACCTAAAAACAAAATGAAATGCTGCCATTCACAACATGGAGGTAAGGGCCTGTCATCCCTCTGAAGTGAATGAGGGGAATTAAGCACCTGGGAATTGGATTTCCAGTCTCCAGTGTGCTGGGGCGTGGGAGGCAGGGTGCTTCGGTTAGGCAATATTACAGCTGTCCCTCCCACCGATCCTACGCGTGTCACACGCTGGTTCTGCTGAACTGTGTCTCCTGGACATGAGGCACTTAGAGCCGGGAGCGCAGTTCTCATCAGTAGAGTGCCAAACCTGATCTAGTAACCTGCTGGGAAGCTGGGAGTATTTAACTCGCCCTTATGGCCCCCTTATGGTTGCTCAGCTTCTCTTCAGTCTGAACCGTGTGCCTGCTTGGGGCGTGGGCAGAGAAAGCCCAGGTCTTCCTGCAGAAGATCACGTAAGAGATTCCCTTAGGTGCCTAACTCGGGCCATGACAGATGTCCACTTTGTGATACGTAGTAGCGACTGGAGACTGCCATTTTCCATCTGCTCAGCATGGCCCATCATCTAGTTCTGCTGGGAGACTGCAGCAATACTTGCATTTTCCATTTAGCCAATTCAGTCAGGTAAACTGAAAGCACCACTAAAAATACTTTTTTAGTCCAAGTCCCTCCACCTGAAGTGATTGCCCCTTCTGTAACACTCCAGTGTTAGGGTAACTTCAGTATTCTTCAGAGGGAATACATCAAACTGGGGGATTTTTCCCCCTTTTTTTTATTTACTGGGAGCAGTGTGGCTAGAAGGCTATTCAGTGGGGTGCCGGATCCACAGATTGGAAGTCTAGTTACAAGGGTTGGTACTGCCTGTGCAGTGATAGCTGACAATTTAATCAACAACATACACAATATATTCAATGAAGTAGTAAAATGGAGTTGCAGTGGCCTTGAGCTTGATCTCTTGCAGTAAATCAGGAATTGTATTACAGAGGCCAGAGAAGTCATGTTACTACTGAAGCAATTAGAATCGGCCTCAATACTAAAAGGGCTGAAGGCATTTTAAATTTTATGGGATTGTAATTTAAGCAAGAAACAACTTTTACAGATCATTTTTTTCTACCACATGGACATGACATGCATCCAATGCACTCACTCCTGTTTTCAACTGCAGAAATATTCATGCTTTGGCTCATCTACAATCTGAATTTGTCTTAGCCACACCGCCAAAATACACCTCCTTGTAAGTCTGGCAGATACTCTTAGTTCTTTTAAACCCTTACAAGGGAAGAAATAAAGCACTGTTTATCTTGTCTTTTTTTTTTTTTAGAGGACGGTTGGCATATATTGCTTTTCACTATGTCCCCCAATAAAGGACCTTCAGTATTGAATTATCACAAAAAGAAACCTTAGGTATTTTATTAGCCACCCGAAGACCACTTTGGCCAAAATCCTGTAAACATGAGCTGATGTGTTGCCTTTTTTCCAGCTGCCGTCTCACTGCTATTAAAAAGATATTTTATTTTCCTGCAATACAGTTCTTTGCAAGCTTAGAAGACCGATGCCCTGGTGTGCCACAGAGTACAAAAGGCACAGGCCTTGGCTGTGAGGGTAACAGGACCTCCCCTACCAGCTGAGATGGAATTGCTGTTGATTGTTAGGGTATTAATAGATGAGCTTATTACGCCTTTATGCAACAATTTAAGGAGTTACTAACACTATATTCGTGGTTGCCATGCTCACAGTGAAGTCAAAAGAACAACAGTCAGTGCCTTAACAGCTTCAATGTGAAGTCTGTTAGTTTAGCTGAAGTTTCACTTCACCTGCAGTTTAAAGAAAAGAGGAGGCTGTGGCAACAAAGCAACTGAGGAGAGGCAGTTCTGCTAATTTTACCGTGGAAAGGGGCAACCTCCAAGACAGCACTACAGTCAGTAACTGGGGGAGGCAACTTCTCAGGCCACCACGGAGAGATTCACTGGATCTCATTTAACAGTATCTCTAGTCTCTGGCAAGTGCAAGTTTATTTAAACGAGGCACTCGTAGCCCTCTAGATTGCCAGCTCAGCTAGTGCTAAGCTGATTTGAATTGCTTCTCGTGTGCTCAGGTCACACACGGAGCTCTTATGCCTCAGCCAACACATGGCAATTTATGTACATATTTTGCATTTCAGATGTTCATGCATATTTTATTGGAATAAAGATTTATTTGCATAGTACTTACTGGAGTGAAGTAAATTTTCGAGGGCTTCTGGACTGAAGAACAAAATAAACCACCTGGACTTTGTAAAAGAACCAATTATGGTGAGCTGAGGCACTATTGTCACTGTTCCTATTTCTTCAATGGCTTCTACCAGTTTTTACTTCAAAATACCTGGTTTTCATCATGAATGTCCTCATGTAGCCATACTTACTGTAAAAAGAAGGGCTTGTGCACATGACAGGGCACCAACAAGCCAGTGTTTTTCTTGAAAATGGTTGAATTTTAGATTGCTCTGTTTTGACAAGATCTGTATCCACAGCGATACCCACCAGGGCTGTGCATCTGCAGAAGCCCTGTTTTCCAGATACTGGATAGGGTTAGCCTCTAGTGTAAATTACTATTTAAGTCTCAGTTCAGCAGAGATCCTACTTGACTTTCAGCAAAAGCTTCAACCTCTTACTCAAGTTAATCACACACTTAATTGCTTTATTAAACGAGGATGGAATTAAACATATCCTTAAGAATATGCTGAACCAGGACCTACTACAAAGATGGTCAAGACTGAGGGCTTGATCCAGAGATCACTGATATGAACAGGAGACTCCAGTGGCCGTCAGTTGAAGTATATAAATGGGAGTCACAGGTGTGCTTCAGTGTTGAAATACATAAATCAGTTTTCCTATCACATAATTTTCATCTGATTTACTTACTTGCATGCAAACCTGAGAGCTGGAAGAGAGCTGAGGGCTTAATGTTCTGGTGTACTGTTAACATCCTGGAATAAAATGTCAGCACAGACAGGGGGATGACAGGACCTTCAGGCTACTGATTCTTCCCAGACTTCCACATGACAGAGAAGAACAATATGGTGGAACTGAAGATGGAAACTGGCTCAAAGTAGGGCCTATTATTTTGCAGAGGTATCTTTCAAGGTTTTGACCCTGCGTAAGCACAACTCCCCATAAAGCTGAAGTCCCAATGCTTTTCTAAAGCACTGTTCATGATTAAATAATTGTACAAAATCGCTCTGTATAGTAGAGGATGCTTGGGGGAAAAATAAACACCTTAGGATAAAAATTAAATATGTAAGTCTTCAAGCAAAAATGGAAGAGCTATAGAAGGCAAATATCCAAACCTCTTTGGTAAGTTAATTTAAATTGAGCTGAGACTGTCAAGACTCATGGCTGCAGGGTAGCTTGACAGAATGGCTCAAAATTCATATGCCACTTTTGTTTTCATCCCCACATTACTGAGATTGCTGCGCTGTGCCAAAGAGCAAGTAAGCTGGGAAAAGAATTTCCTGGCTAGGATCTGTTTGGAGGCTGCAAGTCAGCAGAGGAGGTGGGCCCTCCCCCGACGAGTGAGTTAGAATATACATGTATCATGAGCAATATTCAGGATCTGAACTGGGGCCATTTTCTGCCTGGTAACAGGTTTGCACGGGCTGTAATCAAATGTCTTCTGTAGGTGCCCTGAACAGCCTTCTAAGCTTCACTGGAGAGGTAAAATCTTTGTTCCAAGAGGTGAAGAGCTTTGTTGCTGCATACCTTTCACACCAGTCTCCTGTTCCCCATGCTATCTCAGGCACAGAGATTCATGGCAAAAAAACTACTGCTCAAAAGGATAGACAACTTTCGAGCAGTGGAGTTAAAAGTATCTCTGTTGGCAAGATGAAGTTACCTCAGAAGAATGGCTGTGGACCAGAAAAGGTCAGAATTGCTGGAGTTCATCAACCAGTTAGACACACCTGCTCGGTATTTTGAACAGAAAATAAGACTAAGAGGATGATTGGCAAGATAGAGTCTGCCTCTCCCCTTTGAGGAAGCAAGGTGCGACTCAAGTGCAGGATACCATTTATATGACTCCTTTCATCCTACCAAGCCAACAGTGAATGGATATAACTGTCAGCATTTTTGGTGAAAACATCCTACTCTGGCTGGGTGCAGAAGAGATGGCTGGATGGGGGCTGAAGAAATAAACACACACATTTGAATACTGGATGCATTTTCCCCAGGCTTCTGATATAAAATGTAATTGCGTCAGATGTTCTCTGAGAACTGCCAGTTTGCTTAAGACTGTTCAGCAAATTCCCTCAATAGCTGCTTGCCTACACTTCACAGACAGATTGCAAGGAGGTACTTTTCTCTCAGATGCAGATGAGCAATAAGGTCTTGGGATTGATGCAGATATTTCCAATCTGCTCCATGAGCAAATGACTGCTTTTCATTGTTTAACTGCTAGCAGAGCAGACAGACATCTTTAGACAGAGGCAGCCAAGAAAACAGGGGCCATGGATATGAAACCTCCCCCCTAGCCCCCAATTTCATTGCTCTCGTAGTGAAGATTACTTTTTAATAAGAGCAAAACAGCAAAAAAATATTTAGTAAGTCTCTTCAGTAGCCAAAGGGAATTTATCAGAACTTTGGCAATAAAACCCATGCTCAAGTGTAATTTATGCCAGATCAATCTACAGCATGGCAATTTGGGCCATCCTGTGAGGGACCTCCAGCTTTTTTTGTTGTTTTTTTTTTTTTTGTTGTTGTTTTTTTGTTTTTTTTTTTTTTTCAGGTCACATGAAGATTTCTTCAGGGTATGTGGAGATGGGTCTCCTTAGCTAATGCTTCCTTAGGGAAGGACAGAACGTGGGCAAATTCAAGGGAAAGAAAAAGCTGCCAGAAGGAAATTATTTGGTAGCATTCCTCCCAAAGCCCAGTAAAGAACCTGAAAAGGATTTTAAAGGCTTTTAGGGAAGCAACTGCCTGCAGAAACCCCACAGCATCAATCCAGTTATGCTGCTACAGCATGAGGGTGGGAGGGGATGGAAAAGCTAGCAGAGAGGCATAACTTCCCTGCATGATTAACCTGGGCATCACAGTCCATTTCAAAAATGAAGAAAACTTGTCCTACTGGTAGAATAATGAATGATTAAAAAACCAAGAATTGCTGAAAGTGTTCTTTCACTCTTGCTTTCAGATGATCCTGCAAACTGGCTTGTTAACCTGCCTGGTGGGGATGGCTTCCACAGAGAGAGTCAACAGAAGACAGTCCTCTAATACTTTTTATCTTGGCAGCCTTTTAAAGTGCAACATATGTATAAATAAATGCCAATATTAATTCCATGGAAAAATGCCTAGCATTCTCAGAGTTGAAACCAATTATGCAGTCTGTCTTAATTCTATCATCTTCTCAAAAAAGGAAAAATCCTAATCACGTATTACGCTGCTTTGTGAATCAATTCCAAATTACTGGAAATTGTCACACATCCTAATCCATCAGAGGCTTTATTTTTAAGCATATTCAAGACCTTCTGAATTAATGTACTGACCACAGAGCTTCAGAGCAGACCTTGACTTATGATCTTCCGGTCTGTGTGACCGATTTGGCTGCAACAAGACTCTGCATTTCCACTTCACACACAGGGAGCTTCAAAGGTCTTTTGAAGGCCTCAGGTTTAGTAAACAGGAGAAAAACAGTGTCTATTTAATAGAAAAAAGAATTATAGAGGCTGGAAGACCTTAGAAATAGAGGGAACTGTGAAACACCCTGGTCTTCCTGGGGTTGCAAATCTTCTAATGTTTCACAATTTCTGACAGATTGGGAAAGCACTGAACCTTTTCCCCCCCCCTTTTTATCTCCATAGCAGTGTTTTCTAGCAGTGTGAAAAAAACTCTTAGTTTAAAAAAAAAAAAATTAGCTCTCATCCCAGAAACCGACTTTTCTATAATCCGAGACACATAAAAAGCTGGTGGAAATTCCTTTTCTCAAGGGCATTTTTCTGGCTGCCAAAAAGCACGTGCCTTTTAAGAAGGTACAACAGGACCAGGAATGTGCTGCTGGGACAGTACAACCAGTGACTAATCCAAACTTCGAGCTTGTCAGACCTGGAAGAAAGGGGAATACCTGTCTGACCTCTGTGGGTTGCCTTGTCACACAAGGCACCAGCTAGCACAAGCTGGTGATACCTAAATGACTAAGGGAGGGGTCTGAATGGAGAGCTGATCTTGTTTGCTGATCAAGGTGTCAGTTACTACTGATAAAAGTACTGCTTTACTAATAGAGAAGTTTGACTCCTCAGTAAGCACATGCCTACCTAGAGGTCAGATCTGAAAGATGAGGATTATGCAACTGGAGCAATCTACAGACTATTCCAGCTATGGGGGCCACTGGAAATGTAACAAATCCAGCTACCACCCTTGCCATTTCAGAACACCCTGCAGGAGCAAGGCAGGGGTTCTAGCCCTAGGGTGTTGCTACTATTAAGAAAACAGTCGTGGACTTTGTCTTGCACCAATTATTAGAAGTTTGCATCAAACTTATTTTGTCTTTCTCCCATGCTATTCTCTTAATCTTACACTCTTTTATCCTCTTTCTTTTCCCTGTGCCCTTCTTTCTCTCTTATTTCCAGTTCAGCTCCTCCTAAAAAAAGCCAACTATCAGTGTGCAGTCACTACATAACACTGCATAACATCCTGTTTGTATGGCATGATCTAAGAGCGCTATCTGCTACTTCACATACACACAGCATGCAGCAAAAACCAGACCCATTCTCCAATGGCCTGCTGAAACTTATCGATAATGTTATCAAGAATTATTGTGTCACACCATCCAATCAGTTTTGCAAGGAATATGCCTCATCTTTAGGCTACTGCCATTAAAATCATCTTCATCCAATCTTCTACATCTGAAGGTGTCCCAGCTGATCTTTGCAGAACATCTTGCATAGTATGTTGGGTATCTCAAGTTTAAGACACTGAAATAAATGCCCTCTTCTCCGCAGTTCATATGGAAAAAACATAGGAATTGTTTTTTATTACAGAGCAGCTAAAGGGAGTACTCAACTTCAAATACCAACTGCCATTTACATCATCTGAAGATGACAGAAGGACATCAGACTCACCCTTACGAGAAACAGGAAAATTAAGGACCTCAGAGTTAAAGAGATAACCTGACAAGCTATGACTGTTCTTGTAGGAACAGAAACTGGAGCAGATGGTTATTCTCCTTCCAATCCCAAATCTGTACTGATGATAAAGGTAGGTGTGAGTAGAAAAGATAGCTAGGGAGATGCTATGATATACACTTACTTTAACAAACCCAAAGGTGATTCAATCTCCTTTTCAAGGTTCTGTTAAAGCACAGGTTTAATATGCAGTACCTAAGTTTTTTTGGAACTGTCCCTTTTAGCTGAACAAAACATTTTTTTCTTTGTACTCGGACTGCACGCCCCAGCATATTCATCTTCAGTCATCTCAAATACCTACTGTTCTCACTTGGTAAAAAAAGGTTACTTTCCAAGACTCATTTTTACAAGTTTTGCTGAGCTGAACATTTTTAACTGAGAAGTCTCTCATTTGATAGACTGAGAAACTTCCCAAACTGTCCATTACAGCATAAAGACTTCAACAGAAAAGCCACTTTTAAACACAGTATTTCAAGCAGAAATTTTACAGTGTCAAGTATTTCCCACCCACTCTCTCTGGAAACGGTGAGCCATGAGGTTAATCCTGAACTATGGAACTCCCTTTACTTACTTAGTAAACCAGTTTAACGCAGCTTTTCTCTTAAGTGGACTGAGTCACTATCCAATAAACATGGTATAGTCACGGAGGTGATACACATAAATACAAGCAAGCAGTAATTTTGCTTCTCCTTGCATCCAGGTTGTTAGCAAGCAATTTCTGAGTGGGCCACTCTGGTATGACACAAACACAGCTGCCTCGCTCCTGACAGCCAAGTCTTTGGAGACCAACAGCCAAAAGGGTAAATACCCCTGTGCACTGCCTGTAGCAGGTCTGCCAGCTGCACTCCTGCATTACATGCTCATCTGCCTTCTGAGCAATAGTATCACTCAAATAATAAGACTGATCTTATTAGCAGGCCCTTAATCCTTACTTACCTTCTCCTTTAGCCATTAGCTATCATTAATTTACTAGCAGTTATCTTAACAGGCTGCAAACTTATCAGCTACTATTCCTCATCCAGCCACATATTTACCACTTCAAAAATCCACAGTCACAAGTGATTAGGGAAATGTTTTTTTTCAGGACAGCTCCCAAACTTGAGGTACCATGCTTTAGTCCTGCCTGTGACTCCTAACACTACCAGGGTAAGTTAGGAGACATACTCTAAAGCTTATCAGGCTGTAGTAAGCAACTGTGCACCTTCCCTCACTGGGGAAGACCACCATACGGAGGTGGGTTTAGACCTCGGTAAGCCCAGGAAGCTAGCAGGGTCACTTTCACTTCCCAAGAGGTCTGTGCCAAGATAAATGACTCTCAGATTACCTAGTCCCAGACTCTGCTCAATGCAGAATCTGCTGGAGACATTTGCCGAGCACCTCATCAGCTAGGTTTTAAATCTACAGACTCCACAACCTAAGTTTATCACCCTCACTGTAAAAGTCTTCTCTTCTGTTCAGACAGAACTTGGTATTCAAATTTGTGCCCATAGGCCCCTGTCCTGTCAGTGGATGCTACTGAGATTAAATCTGGTTGTCTTTGTTCCCTCCCATCAGGGATCAACAGGATATCCCCCTAAGCCTACACATTAAGGGAACACTAGTCTTTAGACCTAACATCTCCCACCTCACTGCCTAGCTTAGAATAAAACAACAGCCATTTTACTGCAATGTCACAAAGACATTTTTGGTTTTTGTATACAGAACGTAAGAACCTCCACCATACTTATCACAGGATGACGGGTTGTCTTGTACAGCTATCAGAAGCTGAGCTTGAAACTTCAGTATTCCTACACATATATCCAGAAATCTGCCTGGAGTGACCTAAGGATCACTGTTCCACAATCGCAAAAGGACATAGAAGCGCACCTCAGCCAAAAGGTTCAAGGCCAATGCCACTGGCTTCCATCACTGTACCTGAGAAGACATCCTTCCATTAGCAGCCAGTACTGAAATCCACCACTCCTATTCTGCAGTTTAAGAATTACGTAAACAGGGCTAAAAGACTTCACTACTAACCTAGAAATCAGGCATTTCATTTAATAACAGCAACATGGACAAACTAAACAAAACCAGCAGCTTTGCTTCCTGTGACTGAAACACTCCAAGCAGGGAGCAGCTAAAGTGGCCATAAATAAAGGTGGCCTTCTTACTCATTCTTCCCCCCCTCCTCCTACGAAAGACAAAGAACTTGGCCAGGGCAGTCTTTCCTAATGGAGAGGGCCCTCTCCTTTTCACCATGGATGCGGAGCTGTAGACGCCTGCACAGGTTCAAGTGCGATACTCAGTCTACTCAAAGTCAAGACACCAGACTGCCAAAATCAAATTCTTGTCAGATCCCTGTTTGCTTTACTTACCTCTAAAAATGAGGCTTCAAATACTCCGGCAACTCAGAATCTCAAGTGGTTGTTCTGATGGTTCTGCCAAGTTCTCCTCAACCTGTGCCAGCTTAAACACCTGTGTCTTGTCCCCCTGGCTCCTAGACCAGGGACTGGACTGGGTGGGAAGTGTTGGCTTGGCCACTTATTCTGTAGAAGTGAAACCCTAACTGCTAGAAAATTTAGACCGCATAAGCTTTCTGAATGAGATTGCCAGCATCAGAATTCCTTAGAACTGTTGTTTGTGCACTGGCAATCTAAATACTTTTGACAAGCCTCTTTGGAAAGCCAGTAGAGCTGTTCATAGTCCTTAGAGAGCAGAGCTTTAAAATCAGTGACCATAAACATTTGATTAAGTGTTCCTGAATTCAGATTGAACAGCTGTCCTAATTTCACATGTTCACTGCAATCATAAAGACAGAGATGACTGAAACAGTTTTAAAACACTAGGTAACTGCTCTGCTGGGACCAGTGAGGGTAACCAGATGCAGGGGCCAATGCTTTGTTTAAAGGCCACCAGAATCCCCAAAGAAGAAGATAACCATATAGCATATATAAGGCCAAGTCAGTTTTTGCCAGGAGAGTAGAGAGGCAATAGGCATGTGTAGCCCCTGGCACTGAGTTCTTGGATTTGTCCTTGGTCGAAACCAGGTTTGTTTTCTGCTTTAAAAAAAATTTAAACCTTGACAAGAAACTAATGCAAGAAGCACAATCATGCTCATTAACAGATGAGCAAGAGAATGTTTTCCTTCTGTACTTTGAGCTGGCTGCATCCTGAATGGCAACTCAGACATGGCAGTTTCAGAAAAGCCCAAGTGTGAGACTAAGTTACCCCAATGTAGCAGCTGACAGGGAATAAACTCCAAAATAATTAAAAGAAAGCAAACAGGTTGAGTTGTCTGAACAAGGAATTTTAATTTTAGGTCAACTATTGAACTAGGTCAACATCCAGTTCACAATGTCTACAGATAGTGGGCATAGCCAGTCACTACGGTAAGTTTATTGAAGCACCAAGCTCCACACAAGACTGTAAAATACATTTTAAACTACTAGTAAGAAAGCTTCTTCAAGTCAACAATACTATTAAGGGCCAGAGTTTAAGGACTAAGTTTTCACCTTCCAAGCTATTTTAAGACAGCCAATCCATTGCATAAGCAAACCAAACTGCTACATACTGAAACATAGAGCAGCAACTGCATTGAACAATTCCTGTAAATAATTCAAGGATACATTGAAACAGTATGGGTAAATTGGAATTTTTTATTGGAAAACAAATATACAACTTGGAATGGATTTGAGGCAAATCGTGCCATAAGCAGATTTTTTTTTTAAAATAAGTGGCTAAACAAAGTTTAAAAAGCATAGTAACAAGAGGAGAAAATGTTTTCTGGTACAGGACCAGCAGTACAAAAAAAACTTGTGTACGAGTACCTGGATAAATCACCCGTTTTGCATTAGTGCAACTTAAGTTTCATATTGTTGACTGTCAATCGTCCACAACGTTAAGACTCCACATTTCAACAACATGTTACAGGTATGGCCACAAACAAGTTACCGTGAAGTAAGCTAGGAGAATGACTTTTACAGTGCATTAGCCACATAACAGATACTACTAACCTCATTTTACCACAAGAGTCCTTAAGCCTCCATCACAGAAAGGGGAATAAACTCTTATGTACTAGAGAACGAGAGCCAGCATGTTGCTTTAACTAAGGAATTGCTAATGCATGGTAAACCCTAGCTTACTTTATGTAACTTGTCACACTAGTCATACCTAAGTCTCCTAAAGAAAGCTACTTCTTTAACAGACAATCCAGATGTTCCCTCAATTAACCAACTCCATCTAACTTTAGATGTGCAGAAGGGCTTAAATATCCAGAGTAAGCCACATGCAACATTTGTTACTTAGATCAATTTTCCAAAAATCAGAACAATGACAGTAAGATAAAGGAGAAAAACATGGAGGAATGGCCTTCTAATTACTATACATGCATATTCTTTTGACAGTAAGGGAAAAACCTTTTACAGATAAGTTACAAACAGAGAAAAGGCAAATAAACAATTTTGTACAAGAAATTTAACACATTCTGTACAACGTCTTCACTTCGCTGTCATCATTTGTACAAACTCTGTAAAAGGAAAGAGTTGCATGAGTTATTCAGAGAAGAAACTGAATTGCAAGATCTCAAAAGTGACGCTACTGGTGCTGAACATGGTTTGAAAACTTTTCAGTTATAGTCGAAAAAAGCATCTTCAAGACTGTCCCCTTTTTCACCAATCACACCTAAACCCCTCCTATTTTTAATGGCAAGAGGCCTCTACCTTTTTTATAAAAAGTTGGTCCCTCAGGGAACTAGGGAACAACCTTACTTCCAAAACAAAACACTACTCATGTCCACTGACTTACAGATGGGGACAAGATACCCAAGTATGACTAAGAGTAGAAATCACACTGAGGTGACAATAAGCAAGTGTACAGTGTTGAATTTCTTTTCCAAAGCAGAACAGCCCAAGTCAAACTATTTTGCCTGTCTTTAAGCAACTGCTTCAATGTTTATTCACAGCACATTGTAAGTCAGAATCCACAAAATAGGATTAATTTATTGTGCTGGAACATAGTTTCAGATACAATAATGAAAAGAAACTGGGAACCTAAAAGGAGTTAATTGGCTGCTCAAGTTTCAGAAGAGCAACTGGAAAAAAGGGGGATGCTGACCCTCTCTAGTCCCAGTCTCTGAAGAGTCTACTCGTAAGTGCAGTGACAAAACAGCTGCATTGTACATAAAAATGACTTCACTCACAGATGAGTGCTCATCCTTAGGCCACAACCAAAGAGGCCTTAAAGGAAAAGCACACCTACAGCTCAGAAACAGTACAGGTATCATCTGAAAATACCCTCATCACTACTTCCTACAGCATGTTTGGAAAGTTAAAATGAAAACAAGCTCAGTGTGGTCTGCGCTGCAAACACATGTCTAAAAGAATTCCTCCTGCTTGCATTACTTAATTTAAGTTTCAATGTCATAAAGAAAGGAGGAAATAGAAATAAGTTACAGCTGATTTGTGTGAAATATATTGAAGAGGTCTTCTAAACGTCTTGAAATTTCTGCGTATTTTAGAGGCTTTCCACCCTTTGATTAGTAAGCTATTTTAAAAGCATTTATGACAAATGCATGAATTCCTACAGTCAGATCAACATTCGTTAGTGAACAGAACAGTATGTGAACACCTGACAACTTACTTATTCTAATGGTCATTAGACATCATTAGATTTAGGAAGTTAAATCTTATACTGCACAGTTGAATAGTCTTTTTCTGCCTTTGGCACAAAGGCAGCAATCACACTCAAACTTGAATCCATTTAGAGGTACACAATGTACATAGTAATTGAACATTAGCTTAAAGGAACACTACGTGTCAGATGAACTTGTCTGAACGCTGCCCTATTTAAACTTGGTATGGCTACAAGCAACCACACAAGCACCAGCATGAGAAGTGCTACACAAAAAGTCAGTTAACAACTCCTTACCTTCATAGTTTACTTGACCATCACCATCAATGTCTGCTTCCCTAATCATTTCATCAACTTCTTCATCTGTTAGCTTCTCCCCAAGATTTGTCATCACATGACGGAGTTCTGCAGCACTAATGTAACCATTGCCATCCTGGGAGGGATAAAACAAACACTGGAATAGACTTGCCTAAGGCCTGGTGACTTCACTAAAGAACACTGCAGAGCAAATTGCACATTTAGAAGTTAACACAGCTTTAACCACTAGCGTTTGCACAAGGCAAATGAGAGCTGCAAACCTATCTTCAGCATTGGCCAATCTCTTAGTCTTAAAAGACTTTTTAAGATCAACTTATCCAATATAGTCTACTTTGGCTGTCCTATCCTGAGACATTTTTATCCCACTGACAATGCAACCAGCACCTTTTGCAACTGTCTTATGTGATGGATTAAATTATGTGACTGCTTCAAATGGTTATTTCTTAGAACAGAAGCTACTTATCCGATTTGCCTATTTGACAGTATTTCAGCACAAAGCCACAAGGTCTTCAGAGACCACTTTTACATATTCCCTGCTAGCTGGGACACCGAACACTGAAGTACTAGTGTGTATTAACTCAACTGACTTTCCTCTCCAACACCCAAGACACTTCACATGGTATGTTTTCAGTTCAAGGGTGCATCTTCAGTAAAACAAGTAACTTCAGACTCTTTTAGCAATTCACTTAGCATCGACTATGTGAAAGATTTAAAATATTAACATTTTAAGTACTTAAAACAATTTCCCTGCCCATTGTGTACACGTATTTTAGTATCATAGCAAGCAGTACCTTAAACTGTGTCACCTGCTACTATCCTGACACCTCATTTGATTTTCATGTACAGTACCACAGCAGACTGAACTTTAGGGTGACTGGCCAATCTAGAGGTTCCAGATGACAGGACTGCAAATACCCCTCAGCTTCATGAGGAAGTACATTAGAAGTCAGACAGTTTTCTCAAAAGGAATATTTAAGGTAAACATTATAGTACCTTGTCAAAGACACGGAACGCTTCTCTAATTTCTTCTTCACTATCTGTATCTTTCATTTTTCTTGCCATCATTGTCAGAAACTCTGGAAAGTCAATTGTGCCATTGCCTGAAAGACAACCACTTTGTTAGAAAAATGTGTTTCATGTACTCTATTAAATTACTTATTAGTAAAGTCTTACCATCAGCATCTACTTCATTGATCATATCCTGTAGCTCTGCTTCTGTGGGGTTTTGACCAAGCGATCTCATCACTGTCCCCAACTCCTTTGTAGTTATAGTACCATCCCCATCCTTGTCAAATAGTGAAAAAGCTTCTTTGAATTCTGTACAACAACAAAAAAGTTAATCTCTTCAGCTTTGAAAGGTTAACTTAACCCACTGCTGCCTATTGTTCTAAGTTACTTGATTTTATTCTCGTAAGAAAATTCTGGTAGAGTGCTCAGCCAGTATAACTAATGCCAATATCAAAGCACCAACATCTGAAAAACTACCCACCAGTCTACTAATCAACCACATTTTGACCTAAATTAAGACAGCAGGTCATCCATTTCAGAAGTTCTCAGATGTTTGTTACTGTCTATCTTGAAAAGGATTCCTAACACAGAGCTGAAATAGCTACCTGGAACTAGAATGATCCATTCTTGGTAGGAACTGTATCTCAACAAAAAACAGCATGGAATTACATGAGAAAACCAAAAATTAGTACTTAAAATATAAATGCTATAGCTTAACAGCACTTTTATTACTAATAGTGGAGATGAGCCAATGGAAAAAGGTATGGTCAGACCAAACTAAAATCAAGTTTATCATTATAATCCACTTCTGCTAGACACAGAAATCTGAACAATGCATGCTACCACAGCTGAAGGAGGAAAGTTACTGGAGCCTTCATTTCTGAACAGCTGTTTAGAAAATTGCTTTGGGCCTACTGCATCCTGAAACAGCACTCACAGAAGTGTTTCTGCCTAGTTTTTAAGACTGCTTTAGCTGTGTTTCAACATTACCTCTTAACCCCCCTACAACGGCTGTATTGTAGCCAGGAATATTAATACAAGCATAACATGTTTAATTGTCCAGTCCAAAAATGGAGCTGGTTTTAATCCATGCCATCTGTTTGTCTTTGGCCACAGACCTTAAACCAGCTCACTGGGCTGTAGCAGCTCATACACACGACAGTTAAACATGAAAATCTTAACTTGTAGAGTTCAGATCCTTTTACAGCTTTCAAGGCACCGAAGATCATATCATGCCTCTGGACAACTCATCAGCTCAAGGGTACGCATGCATCAGAAATACTTCCAAGTATTGTTTTTTTCAACATTTCCAAGCAGCCAGCATTCCAGATGGTAGGTTTCCCAGACCAGAATTAGTCACAGTAGAAACTGCGTTTTCACATGACCTGCATGAAGTCTTACTTCATCCACTTCATACCCTGAAACCCTTGAGGTGAGTACAAGCTGCTAAGCGCTAAAAATGAAACTACAAAATAGGCTTTTTATAGTTCATGAATGCAGCTATAATACCAGAATCACAATCAAGTCCCAGGAAGAAAACCCTACTCTCCTACATCTAACAGTCTGAGGTGTTCCAAAAGTCAACTCCAACCGTTTAGCCCATAAGAACTGGAGCAAGGCTACCACAGGACCAAACAAAACCGTTTGAAGCCATTATTGTATAATCACCAAGCACCTGTACCTACAGTCACTTCCAAAGAGTCTTTGGGGCTAGTTTCACTTATCTTAGAGGCAAACAAAGATGTTTATCAGGACATATGTTTTATGCCAGGGAAGGAAAGGCTTTCAGGTCAAGGCTAGTACAGAATTTCAGTCAGTCATGGAAGGGCCTCAAAAGGGAAAAGTTGAGTCTCCATGAAGAGTCGAGCGCTGAAGTGTTATTCAAAATGTTTAGCTGTTAACTACTTCGTCCTTCACATGAAGGTCAACCATCACCAACCCAACCATGAAGCAGACTTCTCAGTATTGCAGTGACCTTGCTTAGAAGAAGCAATATTTTAAATTTTGTGTAAAAGAAAAATAAATTAAGACTTGCTTTCTACAAAAATAGGCTTTTCAGTGGTATGCTCTGAACACTCAAAAGGAGTCACTCAAAGGACAACTCTACCCTTCTTCCACTCAAAGATGCTGCAGGCTAAGAAGCAACCAGCTACAAATCATAAGCATAACCGTAAAGAAAATAAAGCAAGTCAAAGATTAGCAGCATATTCCCATTTGAAATGCTGAATCAAGTTAGGAATACAATTAAAATACCTCTTTAACCACTTCTGGGAACCACCTCCAGTAATTAGAACAAAGGGGTAACAACCTACGCAGACAGTTCAGATGAAAACAAGAGAAACCCAGCACAGCTTTGGAAGATTTGCAGCCATGGCTAGTGAAGGCACCTATGAAATACTCAAGTTTAGTGCAATTCTGGCTTCCTGCAACATAAGGTTATAAAACACACCTCATACACTTTATGACTCCATGTAGCATTTAAAGCAAATCTTCTCCATACCAAATTGCAAATGAAAATTCTCTTGAAAGGCTACAACGTTTCCTCCCTCTGAAAAGCATCCTGAATGCAGAAAAACACTACTTCCAGGTCCCATGAAAGAAAGGCTAATTCAACAGAATTTGAACTCCAACACCCTAGCTCAAAATGTCCTTTCTAACCACAGCTTCTGAAGCATCTCTGCACCACATGACCTTTCCAGATGAAGTAACAGTCTTCAATGACCTAATATGTTCAGTGAACCACGGCTACCATTCCCACTCTTGCACAGTTTAGCAAGCTATGCCTGGAACTTTTATAGGAGAATGTCAATTCTTCTCTTCACAGCTACCAGGAGCTCAACACTTAAACATGTCTATTTCTACTATGTCATAAGTTTTAAATCACTGTTGTGGACAGATCCCTGACAGAGAACCACAGCACAGTAAAGCAATGAGACATAATAAACACCATACATAGGCCTACTTGTTCACAGAGCCCAATTAGAACCCTGAGATCTTGTGGAAGGAAGGATAGCTCACTAGACCAGATGGCTTTGGGACAAAGGCATCTTAATACAACGCTTAACCAAAGGGATGGCCCTTGGACTTAGCAACTTTAATTCTTACTGAATGCAACTGCAGCCAGTATTCACTTTCTGTACGTACTCAGCTTTCAAAAATCAGTCTTCTGTATGAATAAACTCTGGAAAGTTTCACCCCTTCTTACAATGACAAGGAACTTCAGTCCCATATGATTAATGAGCTCCATGGAAAATAACATCTTGAATCTTTAACAACTCTATTCTGGGGCTTTGCAGAAGAGGTGAAAGATTTCAAGCCCAGAAGAAGTGGCTACATTAAGTATCCCTGCCTTTTATTTAGGAAAAGGAAAGTTGTCACTACCTTGCAGTACCATTTACTACGTTTACCTTCAAATCAAAAGCTAGGTATGTTCAGAGAAGCTCAGTTACAATGGCAGTGGCTCAAGTTTTCCAAGCCACAGTCTGTAGAACACACAATTTTTACCTGGAGGGTCATCATGGGAACACACCGGCCTTCAGCAGCAGAACTAAGACTGTTTAGTCAGGTGCAGCCCTTCCTAAGCAGTACTGGGGGACTGTTTCCTAACAGACCACCAGTGGGCTCATGTCTTCATATCTGAGGTTCATGGTTTGTGGTTTCCTTGCAAACACATTTGCTTAATGAAATACTAATAACTGAACTGAAAGTGGCAGGACATTTTACACTGAATACTGAGACTAAAGATATGCTTTTATTCCTTCCATGCAGATGAAAACCTCTATTCCAGCACAACAGGCTTATCACTAGTCACTTTTTGTTCCAAGAATTATACCATCATAAATAAATAGCTAAAATTTGCACTAATCCCAAGGTAATAAGCTTCCTGTTTATATTCCATAATCAGCTACATCAACTAATAAAGCTTCTACATTTAAGAACTAGCACAATGATGCACTACTGAAAAGACAGGAGTGACAACTGATAAAGCCTGCTCTAACTAAACTGATCACAAAACCTTTAAGATACACAGGCCAGTTCCAGAAAAAAAAAATAAATCTTAAGTTGAACTAAATTTGGCTCGTGCTTACTCGCAAGACAGTACCATGGCAACAAGTAAATAGACTAAGGATTTTCCACAAAACCATAATTAGTCTCCTTTGAGTAAAAGCAAGCTTCTGAAGTCTAAAAGCTACAGAAGAATGTTCTTACACTTCAGATTTGGCAAAAATAAAACAGCTCATAATGACGCTTCTGTTTAATATAGTGTCTTTAAGAGATACACCACAGTTAAACAGCAGCATCTCTTAGAGGCTGTTACTTGTTTGGCTGACCTGGTACTCTTAGATTAGCAGAACCCTAACATCCTCTAGAATAATTTCACACGACAGCTATGCACACTAAGACTTTCTAGTATTAACACTAGACACTTGTCAGATCAAAACCCTGAAATTCTTTAATGTCTTTGGCAAAGCTGAATTCTGCATGACCAGCTTTAAGTCACATCAATTACTGACATTCAAATAAGTCTACAGAGAGCAATAAGAAACACAGAAGTTTGTGCAGCCTGCATGAGTAGCAGACATGATAACTCCAAGTTTTTGCCATTAATAAGCCTTTGTAAGTGCACATAACCCATTGTTAAGGGGCCAATACTAAGATATAACAGACACATATTTAAGCATTTCAGAGCAAGTGCCAGATCATCAGAACAGTGCACACACAGCACTTGTGTCCAAGTACAAAATGCAGTTCCAAATATGGAATATCAAGAGTTGTCATCTTGAAGCCAGTCTCTGCTGTCATCAACAAGAGCCACTCTGAAACATGTCTGCTGACAGGAGACAGCAAAGTACATTATTTTTGCCTTCTGTTAGAAAAGTACTGCAGATTCCAATCCTTCACTTGTTATCATCCCCCTATCCCACCCCCTTTCAGTCTGCACTTGGGACAATTCTGTAGTCATGAGAGAAAAATGAAGAGTCACAGGTCTATTAAAATAAAGATGTGAGAATTGCTTAACTACATTTCACATTCATTGTGTCCATGGTGCTTTTACAGTAGATAAGCCTTTAAAACCTAGGTAACATATCAAAACATTTCACCATATTACTTAATATCTAAGAAAGCAAAATATCTTGTGTAACACAAGACTGTCACTGGATTGAGAGATGTGCCAGGTCAAGGAGTAGCAACAGCACAAAAGTCTCACCTGCAATCTGCTCTTCTGTCAGTTGATCAGCCTGCAATAAAAGAGAATATGATTATAGTTGCAGCAAAAGTTCAAGGCAAAATAAGACTTGTAGAGGACTCTAAGCATGGTAGCTGCTCTTCATGACTTATCTGTAATATTCTGAAGTACTTCTCATTAATACGGCTCAAAAGTCATCAGGATTGCTTGCTAAGTAAAACTGGTAGCCTATCCTCATTTCCTGATCCTGAAATATCTGCTACACCCAAGTAAAATATTACCACTTTTATCAATGAATTGCCCAAGTAACACTAGCAAGCTCAGGGCACAGACATCTCTCTAGACTGGTTTTAAAAACTCATTTACACAGCACACTATCAGTCTCAGCTTCAAACCAAACACTTCAGGTCTAAGTAATGCAGCAGTAACCCCTAAATGCCAGATGTAAGGCAGACTAGTATCTTCTGCTAAGTTACAGCGGTAAAATTAAAAGAATGTACTCTTTGCTAGAATTAAATCATCCCTTGATTAACCTGAAGCTTCATGTCCAAGACCTGACCATAAAACACATGATACCACCTTCAGCACAAACCAGTAATTTCAATGACATGAGGCTGTGTAGACTTTCAGATCATTGTCTACACTGATTCAGGTACCAGGTAGTTCACAAGGCCAGCAGAGAAAGGCTTTGTGGTCTAAGACATAATTTCTGTATCAGTTGGGTAGGCCCCTCTCTTGTATTTATCACCAGTTTTGAATCAACTGGATTTGACAGCACAAAGGTGTTTGAGGACTGCAGAAGCACTTCCCCTAGGTTCCAAAGTCAGCTTATTCTCCACACAAATTCTGGATAGCTTCAATTCAATTGCAGTAACAGTGCCACACACTTCCTTCAGGGAAGCTTCTTGAACTCTTTACTTCACAGAACCCCACTGAAAAGTAAAGAAACCCAAGCTCAAATACAGAAGAGACACATTCACTCCCTAAATTCAACACTGTTTTTTCAGTTTTGTTCCTGTTCTGACCATTTCAGCAGCAACCTTTTTGTAATTACTGTAATATTGACAGAAAAATTTTCAGTCACTAGCTGTGCCCACCAAAGTCTCCCTACACATTAACGATCTGTCAAGGGAAGACTCAGAAAAAGGTATATGCACCACCTGTCCATTTTTACTAATTACAATTTGAATTACATTTCTATATTGCATACAAACTTAGAAATTACCAGCTGCTGGTTATACCTCCTATAACTGAAGGGAAAATCGCTACTCAAGCAGCCATAGAAGAGCTAAACTGCTTAACAAAAAATAAAATCTGCATACAATACAGCAATAGCCCAAGACAAAGGAAGTGATCGAGGCCTTTCTCAGACTGCCTGGGGCTCAGCTACTTTAAGAACCAAGACCTCCCTGCTGAACAACTTTTAAACTAGTAGCCAACGGGTATTTGAAGCTACAGATTCCACTTGTCCAAATTTCAGCTGCTGTACAAAGTATCGCCATGTAGGCTCTATTGTTAAAAAAAAAAAAAACAAACACCTGAACAAAAAACAGACTAGGGTGGCAGCAACACTGCTGAGAACGTCACCAATTCGACCCTAGGCTTTGGGGTGGAAGTATTCTGCTGGTCACTTGACAGAAGCCTAACAGATTTTTGCTTGTCTGGAGAGTATCATTAACACAGGCTCCTACCTTTGCATGCTATTTACATTTTTATTGTTTGACTGAGGAGAATGATGTGCTACATTTCCGTAAGACATTTATATCCACAGAAAGCTGTAGATCAGATTTAAGCAACAAGAACCTAGTTTATTTAGGTCAGTACTTATGGGTTACCAAGTGGAATCACGTACTGTTTCATACAAACAATTGTATGTGAAGACATGACATAGCAGTGCCTGAGCTGTTAAGCTTTCTCAAGCTCTTCCTCTTCTAACTCTTCCAGAAACTTAAAAACATCCTAACCATGAATTTGGATAAGCTCTGACAGTACCTGTAAGAGGCATATCGTTTGAGGAGAGCACAAAGCTTATTAGAAGGCACAGGTATGGAGCAGTTGAAAGAGAAGCGGGGAGGTGGGGCAAGGTTGAACAAACACCATCTGCACTCTGCAGTGCTGGGCTCTGCAGGGACTGCTGCGCAACAGCAGTAAAAGGCGGAGCCAGCAGCCTGCCAGATCCCTGCCTCCCGTGCCACCCAGGTGGAGGGCTATCAGCCCGGAACCACGAGTGCGAGCTACAGGCCACTGTGCCCTTCGGAGAGGGGCCTCCTGTAGTTCTGTGCCTCGAATTTAAGCACCGATAATCGTGCACCGTACCCGTGACGTGGTGCGCACTTTGGTCGAGGCAACACAACTTCAGATCCAGGCTGAAGTTTAAATGCTGACTATAACGTGCCTATGCTGAAGGCTTGGCATGCCCTTTATCATGGCCAAGACCCACCTGAAAACCTCCTTTGACGCCATCACAGATTCGACACGACATTCTGTGATTCACGTTGCAGTACTTTCATTTTCACTGCAGTAGCTCCCATCCCCCCACCCCCAGTTTGTGCGGAGGCCCTGACAAAGAAACTAAACCTCCTAGGAAAGCAGGGGAGCTGTTGTGTGTGCGGTGGTTTCTGTGGCACATGCAGCCTCTAGAGGTAGTGTTTCATTACAGCCGTAGCTGCTCTGCAGTAACCAGTCTGCGAGATCCTCCACAGGGCTGACTAACACTGCCCTGATAAAGAGCCACCAGCAAATCGCAGACACTGTTCCTCTCTGAAACTCAGCATTTCGGTGTATTTCACAGCCACGGGATCTGAAGGGACAGTTCTGTTCTGGCAGGACAAACTGCAGAACAAGAACCAAACAGACTAGCATATATGGACTAAAATTAGGCTTATGGTAGGTTCGCTTATTCTAGGAGCAGATCATCCTGCCTTATCTAGCACAGGGAGTACTGGACAACATTCAGTCACAGGTTGAGCCAGTTTGGTCTGTCGGGATGAACTATAACCACATTCAGTGTCACTGTGCCTCCTGGACACACCCATTTTAACACAGACCTTGCTTGAAGATACTCCATTTTTGGTTCTGTACAGATGATGACTAAATGCAGTAAGTCTTTTGCTGCTAGGTCCATTGCTTTTTTTCCCCTTCCTTCATAGATGGTTTGCTGCATAGGTTCACAATTCAAGCAAAAGAACCAATTCAGGCTTCGATTCAACTAATTTCTTTGCTCAGAAACCGCACTTCAAAAAACCTAAATTTTAAGTACCAATCGTTCACATTAGACATGACGAGCTGACAGAGATCTGATTCCTTAGAAGCACGTAATGAATGAAAAGACAATTCCACAATATTTATCTTAATACAGAGATAATATCTTAATGCAAGGATAGCCCTAAGTGATCACTGGTGCTGCTTTTGCAACAAAATTGGATTTTGTACGTTTCTCATTACTCACTTGTTTTTAAAAAACCTAAACACTAAATTCACATCGTCTAGACCGAATTAGAAACAATTCTCCGATCCCACAAAACGCGCTTTATTTCGACAGCGGATTCAAATCCTAAACGCATCGCTAAAAAAAATTAAAAACGCAGGACTGTCCTCTGCAGTGACCAAAAAGGGAAGCCAAAATTGATTAAAAAAAAAAAAAAAGGAACACAAATAATCCCTTGTCCAACAGAGCCACCAACATCAAGGCGCTACCACGGAATCGGCAGGGGCTCCAACGCGAGCTGACAACAGGTCTAGCGAGGAGGGCGATGGTGCAGTGAGGCACAGCCTGCCCCTCATCATCATGCTGCTCAGAAGCTGCAGGGCTCCGCAGTGCATTATTATGACCAGGCGCAGCACACCTCGCTAGCGAGCCGGACATCTTAGCCTGCCTCCCCAGGCACTCGCAGCCGCACACGCCAGGGACAGGGAGGGACGGGGGGGGGAAACGATAAGAACGCGGAGCTGATGCCATCGTGGCAAGCTCCTTCCCCGGCTCCCGACGCCCCGGGTCCCCTGCCGGGCAGGACCGCTACCCGCCGCTCCCCCCGGCGCCGCCTCACGGCGCTCCCGCCGACCCCGGGGGCCGTTTGGATTTGAATCCGCACCAACGCCCCAGGGCGGGAAAGGGACCCGGGCGGGGACCCATCCGCCGCCGCCACCACCACTTTCTCCCACGCACACGGCGCCTCCGAGCGTGACCATCCGCGCCAGCCTGAGCCCGCCGGCCGCAGCGAGGCACGCCTGCACCCCGACCTCCTCCCCCCGGCCCTTCTGCAGGCGACCTCGCCCCACACCAGCCAACCTCTCCAACCCCCCCCCATCCGCACCCAACCCAGCCGCCTCCACCCCCCCTCCTCACCACCCGAGCATCACAGCGGCGCCTGCCGAACCCTGCGGCTGCCCCGCGCCCCGGGAACTCACCATGATGGCCCGGCCTGGCTGCGGGGTGCGGTGGGAGCTGAGAGCTGCACGGGGCGCACGCTGCGCGACCTGCCCGCTGCACGGCTCGCCTCACACTGAGCCCTGCCCGCCCGCCGCCGGCGCCTCATAAACCGCCTCACCGCCCGCCCGGATCGCTCCGCGCCGCTCTCTCCCCCCTCCCCTTTCCCCCGGCAGCGAGCGCGGCTGCGAAACGAGTCCCGGCCCTTCGCGCCCTTCTCGGCAGGGCTCCCCCCCGCGCCCCGAGCGCGGCTCCTTTGCCCCCGGGCCCCCGAGCACGGGCGCACGAAGGGGCGAGGTGCGGGAAAAAACGGGGTCTGCGCTTCTGAACCGGCGTGGAGGGGCGCGGGGGTGCGGAGGGGGGGGGGAGGGGGCAGGGCGAGGGACTATTTCTCTGGGCGGAAGAGGATCTCAGGCAAAAAAAATGCCGATGAGTGCGGTGGCTCCGTAAGGAGGGCGCTGATTGGCGGGTTCGTACCTGCAATGCGTCACTCGGACATGCACAGTCTGGGCCGGGAACGCGGTTCCCCCTCCCCCCGCCCGCAGTGCGTGAGGGCCCGGCCGGGCCGAGGCCGCCCGGGCGGCTCTGGGCGCACACGGCGGGCAGGCCGCGGCCGCTCTCCCGCTCCCCGGGCACCGAGCGGGAGCGCTGTCCCTGGGGCCGCGCTCGCTGGAACGGTTTTTTACAGCCTTTATCTCGCTGTGCTCCGGAAAGCCTCACCCACACAAGAGTTACTAAATGAGAGCTCGCTTCGAATCCAGCACAGCGCAGGGGGGAAAAAAAAAAAAAAATTCCAGCCTCGCGCTGCGAGCCAGAGATGCTTCCTCGTTTGGTAGCGTTGTTTAAAAGAGCAGATTTAACGGAATCAGTTAGGTTGGAAACGACCCCTGAGATCACCGAGTCCAACCTTTGACCGAACACCGCCTTGTCCAGCCGGATCGTGGCACCGAGTGCCATTGTCCAGCCTTTGCTTAAAGCAAACACCTCCAGGGAAGCTGACTCCACCGCCTCCCTGGGCAGCGGGATTCAAATGTATTATCACCCTTTCTGTGAAGAAGTCCAACCTAAACCTCCCCAGGTAGACATTTTTTTCCCCGTTTCTCTCTGTTAGGAACCGTGTCCGCCCAAATCCTGTGCCTGAGAACAGGTGGCCAGAAATTCTGAGCTGAAATCTTGAGCCTTACCAGCGTTTTCTGTAAGATGAATTTGGGCAAATGGCTCCAGACACAATTTTCAAACTTGCACATACATTTTCAAAGACAATTCAGGAAGGAGCTGCAATGTTGGTTGAGTTCAGTGAGTGCAAACCTACCTGCCATCTCTGAAAACCACAACACTCGTTTTTGGGACTTTGGGGATTATTAAACTTTGGGGGCCTGAGTTAAAGTTTTCTGACCTAAGTTTGAATACAAATTACCAGTCACCTTTCAATACAAATTACCTACTTCCATATATACTGAAGGAATTATTTAGTTAGCATTTACACAGTATTATATACCTATCTACTCACTGTAAGAACTAGATTAATGGTTCTCACTTTGCACACTGAAGAGGTTTCTGTCATCTCTGCTCTTTGCAGTCTCTTTGGTTTATAGGCCATAGAAACAGGGTGTGCTCGGGAGGCGACTGGCATGAACAAACTTTAACAGAAATTTTGTGAGGTTCTTCCCTCTGAATATTAATGGAAATTCTCAGACCTGCTTTCTTTTCAGGGTAGTCTTGTGTCCACTGAATTCAGTAAAAAAGGGGAGAATAAAAAAAAAGACAAACCCAGAACAAGACCTGATTTCTTAAAATGATTAGGGACCCCTTGACTGAGTCCAGTGCCTCTCACCTCTCTTCCTCACTTGGTGATCACAGGGAATACAGAAAACAACACCGTATACTTAAATTTGGCCTTCAGCCTTGAAATCAGTCTGCAGTTACTGTTTTGTGGTACACTGGTTTGTTAGGCCTCCTTTCCTCTTAGTGTATTTATAGTCCACAAATCAGGCACATTGAACTATTGTCCTTGCAAACTCTGATAACATTTTTTCAACATGTATTGAGTACTTAGGTGAACAAAATACTCTCCCGAAAAAGCAATGACTGACAAGGTTATTGTTACACGTGCCCTCTCCAGCCTCTGCCATAGGAAGCAGGAGTAAATCCCCACCCGTGGTCAGGCTGTGCTCCACACAGACAGATGAGCTTCAAACAATTTTTCCTCCTCCCCAATGCCCCCTTTGGTTCAGTTTTAAGGATTCCTCTGACATTCCCAACTTCTTTACATTTCTAGAGGCGTGAATCACTGCAGACAAGTTCTTGACCAAAAAAAATTCATCACCCGCTCTAGATTTGGGATAAAAGTGGCATAGCAGCACTCCGGGTGAGTGCATGTCACACCCTCAAATCTGGAGCAGAGCAGAGCAGAGTGCTGGCATGTCTGTGTGGAGCAAAACCATCTCCTGCGGAGACATTAGCTTAGATCCTGGCAACAAAACGCCCACGGGTCCATGGTGCTGGGCCTGATGTGCCAGGCCCTTTCCTCAGCATCTGTCCTTTATCCTCACAATACCCCGGAGAGGCAAAACATTGTGACATCTGGGTTACTCAGGTGCCAAATCTCAAGGAATCTGTTGAGACGAGGTATATAAACATTTCTGAATGAAGCTGGTCCTGAGAGATTTGATGATAAGTATGTGGAAGGGCTGTATTGAGACAGCCAGTTCTGCCTGAGTCCTGTTCCTGGAGTCTCAGAAGCATGGAGGCTGTAGAAAACATGAGGCCCACGGCATAAATAACATGCAGGCTCTTTAACTGTGGCCTAAGGGTCTGCTGAGGAGCAGGGACTTGAATTCAGGAATGTCTGGTCCTAAAGAATCTGAACACCATACCATTTGGGGTTTTTTAATGTCCATTAAAGTATTTGGTACCTCTAATTTATATTAAATTCTTCATACTCTGTTTAGTTGTGTTCGGTTTTCTCTAAAGAAGTGGTCATTCAGAGCATCCTCCCTCTGCCATATGTTTCTTATGCCCCCTGGTTCCTTGATCTCTCTCTCTTCCCTTTCTCTGTTCTTATGTGTCTCCTTTTTTTCCATCTGCATTTTCCTCCAGCAGCACCCATTTCCTGTGGGTTTCATCACCACCCCCACCCTGCTTCCATCTGTTGAAGAGATCAGCCACGAAGTTAACTTGCAATTACACTACCCGTGAAATTACACCAACACTTCCAGCGGCATTACTAAGCATTAAAGTGAACATCCCAGTGAAATTAATAGGAGAGGGGTAATTGTCCCCTCTCACAAGCGGGTTGTTGGCACTCACAGGTAGGTAAGCCAGCAGATTCTCAGGTATATTGAGGTCCTCTCTTAGTAGCCTAGAGAAGCAGAATTGCTTTCTCGCAGCCCAGCTGACGCTGTCTGCAGCCTGCATGTGCCACGAGAGGCAGGGAAATACATCAAATGACCGGCCGCAGGCTCGGGCTGCGACTGACACCTCTGACAGAGCAATAATGGGAATTGACGGTAATTTCTCTGTTGCAATGGCCAGGTATAGCTCTAAAGACTCAGGCTTTTTAATGTGATAATTTCTCTCTCTGGTATGTAATTTAATAGATTTGTTCAATGCTTGTCTGCCCTGCTTCTCCCCCCGCCCGCTCCCCCAACACAGAAATATAGTTTTATAGAAGTCCAGATTCAGGATTATGGCAGCAAATTAGAAAAGCAATTTGAGTTCCAAGGTTAGATGAGCTGCATATGCCAACAATTTTCACAGTTACTCTTTGTGGTATATTTAATATTGTGAATATGCAATTTATTCTATCATTTTAGTAATACTTTAATGGATCATCCGGACTGATGTATACAGAGCGCAGTGCAATGGTATAAAATGCTATAGCTGCTTCCACAAGATTATAGTTATATTTTGAACAACCTAATTAGAAATTAACTGCAAATTTTATAAGGGATTTTCTAAGATAAGGAGAAAAAGTTCTCTACCTACAGGGAGTATTAACACTTAGCATTTAACTAACTGCTACATATAGAAGGAAAATAGCTCATGGCTGTTTTTTGCATAATGGGTCTGATTTTTTCCAGCTTTGTCTGTAATAGAGAACTTGCCTCCCTGAGAAAGGTCTTTATCCTCAGTTCGAACTTCAGGGGGATAAAACTAGGGTGTAAATCAATACTTAGCCACCCAGATGTACTTGGTAGGCCCATTCAGCCCTTAGCAAGGAAGAACTTAGTTATGTGCAAAATTTTAAGGTGCTAAATGAGACGTCCCTGTTTCTGGTATCCTGAGATATCTGTTGATCAAACAACCCAGAATGCTGAGAATTGTGAGGAGCTGGGGCAACTGGTCATCCCAGGTACCCTTGCCCCACGTAGATGACAGCAGCAGATATCAAAAATCAGAGGCTTATGGATGGTGTTGGATGGAAGACACCTCCTCTAATATAAACACGCTTGTGGGAATAGCTACACTTTATCCTTACATGTTGAAAACCTTATCCTGTCCTTTGTGCCTGGTCCCTGAAGAACTCACACCTGGACTACATAGTACCCATAAATCACAGGAATGGTACTTCTTCCCCTACAGAATAGTACAGGAGATTCCTCCCACACTTCAGTTTCTGTAGGAAGTGCATAGACAAGAGCACTACATGGTCTGAGTCCTAGGCAAAAGGCTGCCTGGGTAGAGGCAGTAGGAGATCCCCTTTCTAAACCATGTGCTTGAAGTACAAGAATAGATGGCCCTCAACACTATGAGAAGATCTTGCTTTTTCTGTATTTCATTTTCTAAAATGCCTTAATAGGAAGGAAAGCATAAACCCTATATTTGCTCCAAGATAACAGAAGTCCCACAGTCATCATCTATAGTACAGTTCTGTTTTCCAGGGACTGGAAATAATATCATAACACTTACAAGAGGTAGCATTAAGTCCAGGAAACTGCAGAATGCATTCCAGTGTCTTCAGATTCTTCAAAGGCTTCTTTTTCTTTCATTTGATAAGCTGTAAGAATACGAGAAAGTCCTCAGAGTTATCTGCTCTTCCACACATGAGGCAGAAGCCTTTGTCCATGAGAACCACCACCCAGTGATTATAATCACACTGCTTAAACGGGAATTAACCTCAGTCTAGAATGGAGACTCTCTGCAGTTTGATGAGTACAGCTGAGAAGGTACTAGCAAATGCTCAGTGGCCAGGATTTTGCCATTTTCAGTGGGAAAACACAGACAAAATATGTTTGTCTCCCAACCAGGCTATGCCACTGTTATGGGTTGGTTTCAGTTCATCCAAAACCAAGCCCACAAAAGATGGAGTGAAGAAGTGGTAAAAAGGAATTAATAAACTTGACAAAATGCATCCAAGCAACTGTTTAAACTTCTGCTCATGTGGAGATCTAGGAAGACAGCGGTCAAGGAAGAACTTGGCAATTCTCCATTTTGACAGGAAAAGATGGCTGGAAGAAAAATACGCTTTTCTATATCTGAAGACTCTTAGTTTTGGTGGCTTTCTACATGGAAGGGTCTCATCCTAAAATATTTTTTCTTTATTAACAAGTAAAAATGACAGAATAATAGGCAACTGCAGTTAAAAAATTACTGGGGGAGGAAAAACAGTGCTTATAATAGAGTTATTGCTGCAGTTTTAATTAAGGCATAGTGCCAAATACCTCTGTGATGAAAAAAAAAGTCAGTGTAATGATACTTTCTCATTACCTTTTTTTTGGGGTAGTGAAATGTCACAAAATATTTTGCACACTTCCTACTGGGGATCAGGGCATATGGGACTGACTTGCAGCAGAAAGCAAAAGGATTTTGGTTAAAATCAGTGCAGCAGACAGCTGCTGGAACTGAAGGTTAAAATATATTTTAATTTTCTAATGACAGTACAAGATGAAGCATTTCTTGACTATAAAACTTCAAATATAATGTAGAATCCGACTAGATTAGACATAGTATATCTACTTCCCTTTTTCACCCAAATAGACATTGTTTCACCTAAATGGAAACCGTTCTGTAAATTCAAGACATGTCATTTTGTCTTGTGCTCTAAGGTCCTACATGTTTAAAGGGATTTATATCCACACACACTGGCAGCTGAGGAACCTATCTCTGTTGAATTCAGTAGGCTTTTCACTGGCTCTCTTTCAGCAGGTCGCATCCTGAGTATCTTATTCACTTTTTCCTCTCTCTGTGCTCAGGCAGACTTTCAGAGGAGTTTATGCACACAAGGGCTGATTAAATACTGAGCAAACAGTTCAGAATTTGGCTGCTTTTATAAATAATGATTCAAAGGTTTGATTTAGCTACAGATGAGCCTGAGCCACAAAAAAATTGCATCTGGATCCTAACTGTGTCAACTCCCATGGCAGAGATTTTTTTTTCCCAGCCAAAGCTTGGCCTGAAAGTTCATGCAGAAAGACAAACTGTGAATCAGAAGCCTGTATCAGTGCTCCGGGTGAAGTGCGTACCAAGATAGCCTGCAGCCACATGCCAGCTCGCCATTGACCTTTTATCTGCATAAATAGTCGTGACCTTTGGGCTGCTCAAATTAGTGCTAGCTGCTCAAGGCAGTCAAGTATCGAAGCCCTCTTCTGCTCAGGCTGCATCCCTTTGCCTCTAACCTCTCGTGCCATCTCCTTCGCTGGGCAATGAAGGCAGGTGGGGGCATGAGATATCTTTCTTACCTCTGGGGACATCCTCTGCCTGGAGAAAATCCACCACTGGCTTCCCTACGTCAACTCAGTGACACAGAGAAGACTTTAGATTGATACTTTTCTGTAGGGCACAATATATCTGCTTCTTGCTGTGACTTATTATCCCCTCTCATTGTTTTTCATTTTGTTTAAAGTAAGCCCTTAAAAGAGCTTTAAAATCAAGAGACATAAGTTTTTACCAAAATAGTTATTCTTTTACTAAGTCTCCAAGTGAGTTGTTATCCCTAAACTGCAGATCTCTTTTTAAAGCATAATCTACTTTTTATTCAGTGGACTGTATGCTATACAGGGTTTAATGCCTATTATTTTCTCAGTAGACCAGAGCTAGCATGCTCTCTCATGTAAATAGACATTTAGTCCTGTTTCAAAATGCATCACTTGTGTCCTTGAAACCACAGCAGTTTTAATTATTTTTGGAAATAGGTATTTGCGCAGTTTTAAAAACACATTTTTTTCCATTGTTTAGAAGAGGTCCTTTGGTTGTTTAAATGACAACATTGACTAGGCCTGGGGGTAAAGAAAAAATTAGTGGGATACTTTTAAGGATATAAAGGAAGAAAAAAAAAACAAACATTTTCAAGGTTCTCCAAGACACTGACTGCACAGACACATTTTAAAGGGAGATTACTATGCCTGAAATTGTCTTCAAAGCTCTTTTTTTCTGGTTTCCTTTACCCTGAGCTTTTTTCTTTTGTTTCAGTCATGGGCTACCAGAGCCCAGTTGTATTCTTCCAGATGATGTACATTGTCTACATGATGCTTTAAAAATTCAATTGACTCTTATGATACATTCTGGAGACATTTTTAATTGCACCAAAGAAAACTGTCAGGCAGGTAGTGAGATAGCTAATAGGTAGTTGCTAATCCCCATGTTTTTAAAACGAAATTTGAGGGAGCCATCCCACAAGTAAGAGTGGGAGCTGCATGCTGAAGCACATGCTTGCTGCCTTTGGCAGATGTGTTGGAAGGGAACTAATTGTTCTGCTGCATCATGTCCTTCAGCTCCGCGCCAAAGTCTAACCCATGGTGGTCCGAGTGAGCTGAATTTCACCCCAGATTTCAGGAATAACTTCTTGCTGGAAGGGCTGCAACCTCACTGATATGGTTCAGCCACCCAAAAATCAAGCATCCTGCCTCTCTCCCAGAAGGATGGCTTGGACAAGGGTCACAAGCTCCAAGAATGAAGGTGCAAGACCTGCAGATGCATCTTGATGCTGTGCAGTTGAGTGGGTGCAAGAGAGGACAAGGGCTTCTCACTCCTATTTCCATAGCAGTTGCACAGAAACAAGACCCTGTGACTTTCAAAGTCCATTTGCCAAATTACAGCATCTCCCTCTTTATTTACACCTGAAAAAGGGCATTTATATTTCACCAGAGAAGCAAAGGAAGAAAGGGCCAGGAGGGCTGGTTTGTATCCTTCTCTTCTGGAGCCATGGAGCCCCTCACACACAATCTGCACTACACACAGCTGCAGGGAGGAAAAAATGTGGGCTACCCTGGCTGAAACATTGGCAGCACATCGCTGTTTACAACTGGAATTCTTGCTGTGGGTTTTTACCAATGACAACTTAGGACAGGAATAGGAAACTTCACATGATGATGAGGTCAACTTTTTTTCACTTGTCCAATGCCCCCAGATGAGCACAAAGCTGCTGAAGTTAAGATTTATGATTGCTTGAAAAAAATTGAGCTTGAGCCACAATTTTTAGCTGGCTCTTTTGTGTTATCTTTTATAGCACTTCCAACAGCATACTCATTTGAGACTTTTAAAAGCAATTTGGGTTGCTTTCATTTGGTCCTCATTTCAGCTCTCCCACTTGATTATCTGTGCCCGTACCAGAAGCAATTTTAAGTTGACCCATTCTCGAGTAAATGAGAGGGCACAGCATGTGTTTGCAAAGCATGTTTAACTTGTGTCTTTCATCTGTGATTAATATTAAATCTATTGAGCTACATAAATAAGTAATTCACCAACAAACCTGTCAAACCAATAGTAATTTCTTCCCCTCGGAGTTTACAGCTCGCAGGTATCCCTTTTAATGGTTTCATTTCTTTTTGTGTACCTGGAGATAAAACCAGTGAGCTAGACAATCACGTGTAGAAAAGGGAGGGCTGCTCAGCTGTTGTTCTCTTCTCCCACTCCAGTGCACACAACGTACATAAACATGCATAGAAAGGTAAAGCGGGAATAAAATAACTATTTTGCACATCACTTCTGCTGTGGTGGTTTGTGCATGAAAAGTAGACTCCTGCTCAGCCTTCTGGTTTGGATAACAGCCCTGTAAAATCATTTCTACCAAGAGAATAGGGGTCTGGTTTTGCTCTCATCCAAATGAAATTAGTGGAATTATGTAAGCGTAGAATCAGGGGCAAATGAAAGAAAACTCTTGTTTGCTCTTTTGTATTTTTATGAAGTTGGGCTCCTTAGACACAAATAAGGTGATAACTCTCATAAGAGATGGAAAGCGTGTCAACAGGCACCTGGCCTCAGGAGGACTAGCCATGGCATTTCAGACTTGCAGGCCATGTGATGCACACAGATAGCTGGGTGTTGGTTTGAAACAAAATAAACTCCCCAGATTTAGCCTCTTGGAGCTAAGCAAAAGGAAACACTAAGTGCAGGGGATCTAGATGAAATCCCATCCCCTCTTCACCTTGTCCAGATGCCTGTATCAAAGCTGTAGGGAAGGATCTCCTTCTAGCCAGGGATCCTTCCCTAAAAATAGTTGTGTAGGACCTCTCTTTGGAAGCAGTGATGGGATTGCTTTCCCTCAGAATCCACCCCAGCACCAATTCAAGCTGTGTGCTGTGCTGGTACTGGCCTAAAGCTCTTTATCCGTGGGAATTCTCCTCCCTCCACCATTAGCTGCATATGTAAAACCCTGCATAAGCCATTGTAGTCTCTGGGATCTGGGGGTGGAGAGTGGAATGGAAGAAATCTTGTAGCAGAATATATTTAGCTTCCATCTCTTCCAGGATGCTCCTTCACACCTCCTAGTTAAGTGCATCTAGCCCTGTACTGAGCTGTGGAAATGCAGAAGAACCAGCAAAGCTTTCTGCCTCGATGAAGGGGCTTGGATTTATACTACAATAAAGCAGACTCAGTACTGAAAACATAACAGGCACCTCTCAAGTTATTTGAAAAAAAGAAATTTTAAACACAGTTCATGGGAAAGAACCTAAGTTCATTTCCAATACTATTCAGCTACAATGAAAGGAAAAGTAAAATTTTATGTCTGCGCAGAACTCAAAAATGGGATCGAGATTATTGGCTAAAAGGACATAAATCACATATACTAAGCTGTCTTTTGCCTGTGATGTTTAGTCTTTGCTGTTTCTCACTTAACAAGGCTGCAGAACTTACTACTTGTCCTTAAGGAGTGCTACTGTAGGCAGGGAGTAACCAGCTCGTGGTTATCTGCTGTGACCAAAACGCTGACAGTTTGAAATGAACGTTATTCATTGCAACTGCTTTGACTGAGGCCATTTCATATGGAAACAATTAAGAGGCAAAAAACATATCATAACAAAGGAATGAGAAGAAAGATCAGGAAATACAAGCAGATTGGATCATTCTCTAAAAATGGATACAGTATTTACTGTTGGTGATGATAACAAATCTAAGACCTGAATTACCAGCTCAGAGCTGATAGGACTCTGAATTGTAGATTTTTTTTATGCAGTCTAAGAGAAACAGTTCAGATTAATGGTGAATGTAAAATTTAGGTCTAGCATAGAACAAAATGTAACTTATTTCATATGTGTGCAGAATGGAGTCTGAAAATAATGCATTTAAAAACGTGGTCATAATGGGAAATTACAAAGAAATAAAAAGCAGAGAGGAAATAGAAAAATATGTGTGCATTTCCTTAAAAGCAAGGGGAAAATGTAAAAATACATTGAAGAGCATTCACAGTGATTTGCACATCTTCCTGAGACCAATCTAAATGCAACAAGAAACAAAAAAAGGCTAGAGAACAAAATCCATTTCTAAGAGATGTGTACTCTTACAAGCAGGAAATACCCAGGAGGAGGATTTTTTCCCCATTGCGATCAGAGAATAAGTGAGGCAGTTACTGGAAAGCATATATCGTAATAAAGAATTCTGAAACTCCATTTAATACCTCTATCTGGTTGAGTAATTAAATTAAGAGAATATCAGTGCTAAGTGATATGAGATAGAAAAGACACTGTCAGTCATGCACAGCTGGGAGCCAGGATGTCCATGTCCCTCAATTCCTAAAATAGTCACATGTATTTTCAGGACAGTTTGGAAATCACTTACAGCAGCCACCAAAACTAGGTCTCCTAGTGCCACACTGCCATGCCTTGGTCCTGTATGCACACTCACACACCGAGTTTCAATATGTCCCAAACCTGAGTGAATTTAACTTGAACTGTTTGGCAGTAGCAAACTGCCATGCAACTCCTCCCTCTTAACCTCTGCTTAGGAGACTAATTTCTATTGCTGCTGAAATCAATTTGAGTTTTATGACTGGCCTCACTGGAGCCAGGATTTGGCTTAATATCTGGATGTAAGCAGCTAATGGTTTTTCTGACAACAGTTCGGAGCTGGTGTAAAGTCAGAGCAGAAATATTTAATGCCTTGAGACTGGCAGAACATCCCATTCATGCCCTTGGCTTACCTGGTGAAAGGGGTATCAGGTACTGATGCCTTCATTCCTATTCAAACACCCCTGCTTTCCTTAAATAACAGTAATGCATAAGTGGAAGTCATCTCACTTCTTCAGAAAGCTGAGAACTCTGCAAATGCCCACTAAAACTCACCAACACACGTTGAGCAAAGCGTTGATCGAGGGGGCACCTGAGCCTCTGAAAGACAATTACAGGCCTGGTATAGTGCCTCCACTGTCATCTTCCATCATCCTGCCTTCCCTCCACTCCCCTTGCACCTCCACAACTCCTCGCAATGTGATAATCTGCAGCCTCACTTGTCTGAAGCTATCAGAGCTCCAGAAAGCTGCACTCCCAGGATGGGTGGCATTTGGCCACAGCACTCTCCCTCCAGCTGCTTCTCCCTTTCTGGAGTATCCCTCAGGTAGCGATCACACTTCCTGCACCTCCTGCTGCTCATCCCCAGGCCACTGGCTTTGATCACTCAGGGCAACCACTAAAGCTGCCAGCTGGAAACCCGTGCAATTTCCAGTCTTGGGCAAATGCTTTTGCCTAAGCAATAGTGAAGCAGAGCATGGTGGGAGGCAGGCAGCTGGGAGAAGAGACAGCTCCACGCGGGATGTGAGCTTCATTCATCTACCGGCTGGACACAGAAAGCAGAGGTTGCAGAACGAGTAATCCTGGGCATCACCGGCATTTTAGAAAGAGCTACATATTTGACATAGTTTCTCCAGAAGAACCCTTTAAATAGTAAAATCTCTGCACATTTGTATTCACAGCTCTTACGATTTTATTTTTAAAGGGAACGTAGGTGTTCATGAACAGTGGGTGTGAGACTGACAGCACTAGACCAGAGCTCCCCATTTGCAGAAAAACTGCTGCATTGACTACTATGCTGCAAACTCCTGTAATGGAAATATCAAGGACTGAGAGGGTCTTCCCATCCATGTGCTAATTTTGCCTTTGTCCTTGCTGCCAAAGCTGTAGCAACTAAGATGACCTGTGGATGAGTGTGCTTGGCTGTTTAAACACTTGCTAGAACAGACACAAGATTATCAATCCTTCCAGACAGTAATTGCTTTTAAGCTTTAGCAATGCATTTGGATTTTGCACTCCATTGCCATAGAAGTAGCTTTTCACATGATGACATGAGTTCTCTGACACATTCTTAAACAGCATGTTCAGGTCTATTTTTTCTTTATTTGCTGACTTTTTGTTCTTAAATATAAACAGTTCAGGGGCTCAGGTACTTGTACCTAACTCTGGAAATAGCAAAGGTTCTTACCAGTTTTCCAAGGACTGGGGAGACACTCAAAAGAATGTATGCTGATGTCTTCGAGAAAACACACTGTTGTCCATAGCTGGAGCAGCTTATGCCTCTAAGCATTATTTAGAAGGCGATTATGCAAATGAGAATGATCACGTTGGGCTTCCAACCCTTTCTTGCACCCCATCCCACTTAGAAACACCTTCTGAAAGAAAACTCCTTGGCAGAATCCCTCTGACCATTAAAAAAGCTGCCTCTTATTCCTTGTCCGTTCCTTGAGCCATCTATTCTGCACATGAGAAGGTCAAGAGTGGTGCTAATACAGTGCAGAAACTTTCCCTGTCTTGAGGCCTGCCAAGTATATTACTGAATTGAGTTCCTACATTTTTCTCCATGGCTGTAGGAGTGCAATTCCCTTCCAGCTATTTCTCTGAATCTTCCAGTCCTCATATGTTAGTGTGCTTTGGCTTCTAGTTCAGGTTATTAGGAAGGATTCTTCTTTAGCCTCTATTTAATGTCTTTGCTTCCTTTGAATAATTTAGGGTCAAGTTATAATTTTCTCTCACTGTCTCTAGGCTTGTGCAGAGAAGAGCAAAATTCTTCTAATTTTTGTCATTCCCTGCCCCCACCCCCAGCTAATTGGAGTGGTTCTTGTTAATGTGCTATGCTTGTATGCTCAGCCCTCTGCTAACTGTTTTAAGAGTTGTTTTTTTCCTTGCAAAATCAGAGGTGAATCAAAGCACCATGGCAGTTCTGAATGCTAGGGACAGCATAGGCAGGAGCTGCCTCACACAGAGTCCCTCTGAAGGTGGTGGCATCTCTCTGCCAGATTAGAGGGACTGTGGCAATAACTGGAAGAGACCAGTACCTTGGACCTGCCTTTTCATGCTCCACCTGGGAAATCTGATTTCTGAACTTAGTTTGCTTTCACAGTATTAGAAATGTCTGTTATACAGACAGAAATTCCATTATAAAGTGAATATAACTGCTGTTATGCAAACAGATCAGGCCCAAGGCTCTTAACTAACTTCAAGCCCAAAGACTAGATTTGGGATGATCCAAGGTCTGCCCCCGCAGAGAAACTGTATGCAAAACAGCAACACAGCCTCTTGCTGTGAGGTCATCTAAGGCTTCTTGTGCACTCTCCTGATTTTATGGTGGGACCTTTTGTGACGAGTTTCAGCCCTGCCTTCCTTCAGTTCATTTTTTTGAAGTACTTTTGTGGTACACAGTACTCTGAAGCACCATTTTCTTTCCTTTGAATCGACTGAGAATCTGGGTTAAAGTGACTGACTAACGTGACAAAAAAGAGCGAATGTCATCAGGTCCAAAAGATTTGATATGCTGTTAGTTTGTAAAATGTACTTGGACAGCCCAAGTTCTGTGCCAGATTAATATTTGATGTCATGGGACTTGACTGGCTGTAACTGAAAGAGTTGGGGCCATTGTTGGGAAAGTGGCCATCTCCCTTTCAGAGGAAAGTTAGTGCTCATAGGAGCTGACAGCCTGACAGCCTGATCTTCCATTCACCCAAAGGCACCAGTTAGAGTGAGCAGTGACAATGCAAATTTCCCCATATCACTGATAGGTCAAATTCTTTTGCAACATTGAAGTATTGTGTGTACTTTCTACTATCAGCCAGAACTTTCCTTCCTCCAACAGTTTAGAAGGTGTCAGTGCGTGGCCTCTGTCAATAGTGGCTACTCCCTCTCTCTCCCTTCTCTCTCCCCAGCCCTCCCCACCTCTCCCAATGCCTGTGGCAGCTGCAGTATTCTGCTTTCTTTGGGTGAGACAACACCTGCATCCTCCTGCCTCAGGCTCCTCTGCTCATTCAGTAGTGGTAGGTACTTTTTAGTCGTGGTCACCATCAGTGACAGCAACCCATACACCAGCTAAAGGGCGGCTGGAAGGGTGCATATCCAGTTGGTGTAAAGGCCCCAAACCAGGCTCTCTGGAGAGGATGCCAAACGAGGGTCCACTCTTCAGCACTAGCCTTTCAACACCAGGAGGATTCTGGCTTGATGCTTTGCATCAAGGACTCTCCTGGGCAGCACATAGTGCTAGGGGAGTGCAGGGAGAGTCACATGGGAAGACAGAATTCTCTCAGCATAAAAGTCATGCATTTACTACCATTATTTGTTAAGAGTTATGAAAACAACACCTGGCATGCAGATGTGTAATTCTGGCCCTAAATGTGTATGTATGTGGCCCCCCTACATAGTCCATGCATCTGTACAGTAGTCCAATATGCTCAGAAATCCTGAACTCTCTCACATAAGGAGAAAACAATTATGGCCTGCATCATCAGTGCTGTGCAAAATGGCCCTGTTTTGTTTGCCTGCTGATCCTTTGTCTTATATTACTGCAAATCTCTCTCAACTAATGAGGACCACATGCCAGTGACACTTCATTTAAAAAGAAAAAAAAAGGTTGGTGTTGTGGCACGTAGATATTAAAAAAATAAATCAAATAAAACTTGGCATTGTAAATATAAATCAATGAACTGCAAAATTGTATTTGTTCTAGCTGGACAGAGTACTTGCCGAGTTCCAAGCTGTTTGCCCCTTTCTGAGGAGAGATGGGGTCTGCTCCACTTGCACAACGGCAAGGCTGTTGTGAAGCAAGACTTGGACCTTTCCACCTTCAAAACAGTTTATGCATACAAGAAAAAATTAATCTCACAACATCCCACAGGACACAAATCCTAGCCCTTGTTTACAGAGAAAATGAAGGGAGAGTGGATGTTTTGTCTGAACACATTAAGCAAGTCTCTGTTAGAGGTGAAATGTTTGGCTCTTGGTCTTATACTGAGAAATTCTGACTATGTCACTCTTAAAATTCTTTCAGTATCTACAAACTGCAGGCAACATAGTGTCTGAATAGTAATAATTCGTGATAAAGCACTGTAGTGGCTAGCAGGTACACAGTTGCCCTGTAACCACCTGAGACCTGGGTAGCTGTAACTTTCAGCTCAGGATACCTGAAGGTGTCACAGGGGACAGTGTTGCTTCTCATCTGCATTACACTCAACTGCTGCTTTTCTGCAAATCTGATTCTGGATCTTTTTATAAAATCTTAAGAAAGCCAAAACTCTGCTCACTTGAAATATATTTATATATTACCACATGGAACACATAAAAATATTCCTGCTATGAACAGCCTATTATCATCCACATATCTATAATATCTGGTTTTTGTCTTCTTCCATATTCTGTAACGTTGATAATGAGGATTATTCATATTAGACATAGAAACAAATAGCATTTATTACGGTTTCTCATTGACTCTAAGTGCATGCAATTACCATACAAAAGCTAAATAGTTCTAAGTAGTAAGTTCTAATCATGCTGAATTGCATTGGCCAATAGCCCTCCAAGACTCTTTCCTCAGGTTTCTTATGTGCAGAGTCCTGACAACCGAAGATTTCATTTCATTTCTACAAACTGTAGTGTTTCAAACTCATCACCTTGAAGATGGGAAGCCAATCAAATGGTCTTTGCAAGGCTGAAGGAGGATGTTTTCAGATTTCAGAAGGTACAACTGGACAGGAAGACTGCGAATCAAACTAAGACCTGCAGTCTCTGACAACAGGGTAAGGTGAAAACTAAAAAGAGCCAACAGGTATAATGAGCACATCTTTTTCTTAGAAATCTGAACAGTTGATGCTCAAGATTAGAACAAGGCAGTAAAAGATCATTAGGGCAAAATACAAAGAACCTGTAATTTGTGACTTCTAGCACTGTGGCTTTACAGCGCTCTGTCTGCAGGAGGAGCCTCTTCATGCCACCCACCAGGGCTGTTCTACCAAAGAGCTGTGCCTTCTAAAATCCTTCTCAAAAAAATTTTAACTGTATGGAGTATGCTATGCAAAGCAGTTATCAAAAAATAGATACCAGTTCTGTCCTTGATACTAAATAGGATCATTTGGATTACTGCAATCAAATATTAAAAAAAAAGCATTCATTACCAATGTGAATTTACATCCCTTCAATTGTAGAAATGATCAGAAGAATATCTCATTTAAAATTAGCATTCTTTAAGTAAGACTTAAAAATTGAATTGATTGGAGAATAATAGCCTATCCAACTCTTTGCTGCCTTCAACTCTCTTTAAAATAAGAACTTTTCTTAAGAAATATATAAATCATTATTATTTTCAGCCCATATCAGTTATGCAGCCCCAATCAGTTTGGGGCGAGAGTTATTTTGGGTTGGTTCCATTGGGATAAGAATCCTGATGGAGTTGGTAATTCCTTACAACACTGCTCTTGATTAACACTGAATGCACAAAGCCCTTTGTCCTTGAACTTTTAAAAGCAAGGCCAAACAAGAAGGAAGGAGTTTTGTTTGCAATTCTGTGTGTCTTTTGCTTGAAAGTACTGTGCCCAAAATCCCTCCCTCAGGTTTTGTTTGGGGTCACATAGCTGGAGCCTCCTCCAGCTGCATGTGAGCTTGCTTGGCTCCCTGTGCTATTTTTGTCTGTCTTCTACCCCCCCAAGGAAATTGCTGCCTTCGAGTTGATCTCTACCTGCCTGGGTAGATTAATCCCTAACCAAACCACCCTCCTGCTGGGTTCACATTCCTAAAGAGCCTTATGGGGACCCTGCCCAGCTCCAGTTGTTTAAGTGATCTGTTAAGACAAAGAACAGTTAATTATTCTGGTCTCACCTGAATGGTTGACATCCATCAGAACATCAGCTCAAGCTGGCAGGATGTATTGAATCCTTTCTAAAACACTCTAACCTCAATCATCACTGTTTTAAATGCTGTCCCACCACTACTTCCCGAGACTGTAGCCTGAAAGCTGAGGCTCAGTATCACCTAGCTCAGCACCAGGGCTTCCCCACACTTTATACACCCCTCTGGCATTTCCAGACACTGCTTTTCAGAACAAGAAGCATTAGGCCATGGAGAACTATTTGGGGCTTGCTTTTGCTGCTTCTGCTATGGTCTTGACTTTGAACTAGTATTATCTGTGGTGTCTTTCTGACTGCCTATGTCTTCCCGACATGCATAGCTAGATACTGCATTGGAAATGCTGTTAAATAGGAACCTACCTAAGGCTCCTGAATTCCATCATGTCCAGATGCCATCTGCTATGAACTCAAGCACTCCTCAACACTGCCACCCTTGCACCATGCTGTTCAGGCTGGAGACAAAGCTTTCAACTGCCCTATAGACAAAAAGGAATTCCTTTTCTTCTTCACAGGCTACAGAGAGGGAAATATGTGTTGTTATGGTAGAGGAAAACACTATCTGCAATGAATGGAAAAGATATGTCAGCATAAAACGTTCATAGACTGTATGCTGAAGGAAAGGCAGATTATTTCTTGGGGTTCACAGTCCTTCCTGGTACAGTGGGTTTCTTTACTCAGTTTCTTGTCTTCTGGGAAACTAATTTCCCTTATATTTCAGAGGAAATGTGTTGAGTGGCAGATCACAGGCCAGTCACTTGACTAGTGCCAACTGACATCTGTACATTAAGCTAAACCAAGCGATCTTTGACCCTAATAGAAGCAAAAGTCAACCGTATGTACACGATACATATGCACACAGAAAGCAACAAAACAACCCCAAACCACAACCAAACCCAGGCCACACCACTCCAAAGATTATAAGTAACTAAGCAGAACAAAGGTCTATTCCTAAATGCTAAAGTTCAGTGTAAGGGGTTTTTTTTATGGCTGATAACATACCGTGCCCCACTGTTAAGGACTTTTTATAGCTGAACAAAACTTAACAATCAGTTTTTATGTAATACATCTCATAAAAAAAATGAGAAAGTGCTCTACCAAGGAGGTCAATATTGTTATCTGTGTTTCTCGGAAAACTGAGCAGCAGAGTGGAGGTAAGGTGCCAAAGGAGCCTTGCTTAGAAGGCTATAGGAGTGCAGAAGACTTCTCCAATCCAAAAGCCTGAAGCATAAAGGGGCCAGCTGTGCTCTGCCCAGGTAGTTATACAGTACTCCGTTTGTAGTAGGAACGTTTCCCAAACACTGCAAGCGCTAATTCAGTTCCACCGAGCGCTCTGGGAGTGCCTGTGGCAGCCAGGGCCACCCCTACGCCAGGGGACCGGCAGACGGACAAGTTCCTGCACCGTCAGCTGGAGTATGAAATTACAGCACTTCAGCTGCTTTGCAGGAGCGGCCACGCGCGCACTGGGCCGCCACCGCCGAGGCCAGGCCGCTCAGCCTGCAGCGCGAGGCACGCGAACCACGCCGGAGCGGGACGGAGCTGGGGAAAGGTTAGGAGGAAAGCCAGGACGGGGGATTTACTGAATCTATCGCTGTTCGGCTACCCCAGCCGGTGCATCCTGAGCACACCGCTGAAACTCCTGCCCGCCTGGGAGCTGGGACCCTGCAGCACCGGCGCCCCAGGGCAGACCCGGCACGGCGTTTGCAGCTGCGCAGGGTCACTCCAGGCTCTGCGGAGCAGCCCAAAGGGCACAGCCAGTCTCCTGACCCCATGGTCCTGCTCCTGGCTGCTCTGGGAAGCAAGTAAATGACACAGCAACGTTTCTTGTTTAACACGAAACACGCCACCGGCCTGGCCCACTGACCCTGGTTTCCTGCGCATTGCCGGCGACTGGAAAGCGAACCTCTTGCCACAGAATTTAGAGTTCTCTACTAGGGAGAGAGGACTGGATCACTCTCTCTTTTCCTTCTACCTGTGCAGGAAAAAAGCCCTCTCAGGATAACTTATTAACCCAAATTACCTTCCATTCTTATCTCATCCTGCTTGTGAGTCACACTGACGGGCTTTCAGCAAGACTTTCAGAGCCCTGCAAAGGTCCTCCAAGTGAATTTTCAGACTTGGTGGAGACCTGCCAGTGCCCATTCCTTTACTCGACCAAGCAGCCTCAGCAATGGAATCTGTAGTGCAAGGCTCACCTCTTCTGTAAGGGTGCCCCATTTGCCTCCGGTTTGCCCTGGATGAAACATGATCTATGGTTTCCACATTTAAATCCCAGCAACATCCTCTGCAGCCTGTTGGTCAGTCTGCCTCTCAACTCCTCGTGGGAAAAATCTAGGAGCAGTTAGTCTCCCAGTAAGGATGTATATAGCAGACTGTGCATCTATATGTTGTCATGGAGATCGCATGGGATTTGTCTGAGGGTTTTGCCAGTTGGGTTTCTTCTGCATCATACATTTGTACAGAAATTAGGTTTTCACAAAAATACAGTATCCAAAGTTTTTCAGAGCATAAGTGGAACATAGATCTGTGTCAGAGCAGATCAGGTCACCTTATTCATGATGACTTGCATGTGTCTTAATTTTTTATTTTCCACTTAAATTGCTCATGATTTCATATCCATGTAACATCAATGAGTTCAGAGAATTAAACTAGTGAAAAATAATCGGGGTGGGGGGAAAGCAGGCCATATGTTTTAAAAGAAAAATTTAAAAACGCAAGATGACAGAATATAGTACTCTTCTGCAAATACACTGGGACTCAGAGAACTGGTCAGGGAATTTGCCTTAAGAGTTAACCTGAGACATCTGAAACCTTCATAATTTTCCACCTTTGCCTGATGTTTTTAAGGTAAGCAATTTTACTGTTTGTGTCCATCTCATTTTTTTTTCTATTAATAGTCTCAAAAATTTAATGAAAGTTATTTTCAGTTAAACAGCAAGTCTTTTTTTAATCTTTTAAAAGGAGAAAAATTAATCCCTTTCCAAATCGCACCTTGTCCATAAAAGACAAATCACATGGCCCACAGAAATCATATTCCAAATAGCACAGTAAATGCCTGCAATCAAACAGGCCAAGGACCTAACAGCTAATTATGTAATCAGAAGCAAACCTGAGAAGCCACCATGAGCTCACAACCTGCAGACCATCTTCAATCCAAGCATTTTAAAAAAAAAAATCACCCTAGTCTTTCTAGATGACATCCTTATGGTATAGCCTTTTCTATCTAACCACACAGTTAACCCTCCCCTTATCCAAGCTCTCATCTAACTGTGCTAGATTAATTTTTTAATTGTACTTGGAAATGACAGCCTGCTGCTGGCCTCCTTCTGAAGTTATTCAGATTTGAGATTACTGTAGAGAACCTGCTGCATTTTCATGCCACTGCTAGTACAGATCCACTGAGTGAGAAAAGCTGCCTTGTGTCTGTTGACATGAATAATCCCCAACATTTTTAATATAGGCTGCCTTTGCCAGTTGGCTGACACTTGTGCTATGCCATGAATAAAAGCTATTTGATGACAGTTGAGAAATGGACTCAAGACACTTGGTGCTGTATTTCCTCTGTTCTATGGGAGCTGGTCCCTATTGTTTGTCATGTGCAGGAATGTAAAGATATTAAAGGCAATTTGAACACAGCCAGTGGTGACGTGGTAGTGTAAGGCAATGTAGTGTAGTGAGACCCCAAACTTCTCCTCATAGCCTGCTTCTTGTTTATGTTCCTCAAATGGCTTCGCTGCCTATAAGAAGTTAAAGTCACCTTAAGTTTAAATAACACACATTTTTATGCATTTATCTAGTTAGAGATCCAAAGTGTGCCTTCATATCAAGAGAGAAAAGATTCCTCTTATTACCCAGCTAGAGAAAGTTTAAAGCTTTCTGTGTATCATATAAGCAAGGGGATTAATAATACATAGTTACTTACGGGTGACTGCTGCTCTTCAAAAGACCCTTGCGTTTGTGTCTGTGGGGTGTGCACTGTAGGAGAACCACAAATTCCTGATGTGAAGAACATGCACTCCAGCAAAACCACGTGGGACAACAGCTCAGGTGACTCTGCATGAGGGTGTGTGGTGTATTAGTGCTAGCAAGGAAGAAAAGATAGGAATTTAAGGTAGAGTTGACATGACAAGAGGAAAACTGTTTGTCTAACAGCAAATGGGAGATAGATTGAGGTATCTGAGGAGTATGAAGAAAAAAAGCAAGATTGAAGCATCCAAGAACAGGATAAAATGGGCAGAAAGGAGAGATGACTGGGAGAATGCAGGCAGGAGGAGGAGTGGGAGGAACGAGATTAAAGGCAAAGTAACATTACAGAGGGCCTTGAAGGGAAAGATAGGGAGATTTACATAGAGGCTGAGAGAGACATGAAATCAGTGGGATTTGAAAGATGGGCTGGTGTGTCACAGATGTGGGTTTTTTAGCAGAAGAGAAAACAGGGAAAGTCAGAGGAGAGGAGGGGAAGGAGGACAGGCTGCTGCAGCACAGACATCTACTTCGTGGATAAGAGTCTCTTGAAGATGGACAGTGAGGGAAAGGTAGCTTTAAAGAACATTTAATACATCCCAATACTTAGGACATAAAGCTTACAGATAACCCATTAAAACCCTTTCATTAACAGAAAACCCCAACAGAGATCATGAAGTTTAAAGGCCTGACAGGAGGATGCAACATGTAATATACTCAGCAGGCAAAAGTCCTTACAAATATGGTCAGCGGTCTGCAAAGAGAGCAACAGGGGCTGTTACCCTCAAACAGAGCATTCAATTGATTCCGTTCCAGGCTGATGCTTGCCATGGGTTTTGCCCTCACCGATAAGTAATATTCAGCACATTTACAGGTTAGTCAAAGTTTTCTCTCCATGTAAGTCCTTACCAGAGTTTTCTCTGCAAACCTGACCCAGCTGAGAGAGGCGCTACCCACTGCCCTCTCCCCTGTTGTCAGATCAGAGCTGGAGCTGACAAAATGCACCTGCCATAACGACTCACCACTAACGACCCTGCACCTTCAATATAAAGTTTCAAGCACCTGATAGTAGTGTGACACCGGCGAGCTCTGCTGTCTCTCTCTGCAGGCCTGGAGCTTTGCAGAGCATTGAGCTCTTATGAGGCACCCAAGGAGAGATGAGGTGGCTTCATAGCTGCCTCTGGGAAAGAAAGACCTGTGCTCTCCAAAAAATGGCTGAGACAAGAATCTGCACAAAACCAGCTGAAGTAGCACGAGAAAAATCAGAAGCCAGAGAGAATTATTTTCCCCCCAGAAGAGGGAAGAAATGGTGTGCACACATAGACAGTGTCCTGGGGGTTATAAGGCGAGACACAGTGACACAATGATGGCATGATTTCCAGATGATCTGTTGAGCAGAAGATGCTTTGGAAAGCTCTGTTAGCCAGATCAGCTTTTGGGATGTGTGACTAACAGCAATAGGCCATAATAATTATTTTTTAAATGTCACTTCAAGCACAGTTTTCTCCTGATTATCACTAGAGCACATTTCTGGTACAGAGTGCCTCTGTACAGTGTATCTTGCTAGTATCTGAAGCTAGCACTCAGCTTTAGGCAAAGATGTTAAAAACAGTATAGCATTTTGCTCTTGCAAGGGAGAAATCTCACAATTAGGCCATCTGCTACCTTGCACACCAGTGACAGCTTGTCCTCCTATTTGCTGATAGAACCAGGGCTGGCAATTAAATAGCAGCCCTTCCTCCCTACCCTCCTCCCAACCTCAACAGCTACACCCCTGCGCCACAGCTCCTCTTGTGCAGCACCCACCAGAGATTTCCTTCTTCTCCTGAAAACAGAGAAGCTGCTGCACTCCCCTGCCGAGTACCTCCCTGCACCCACTCCCTGCCCCTCTCCTGTTGCCCTGGCCACAGCACTAGGTGGGGGCAGGCTGATGCTGATGTTGTAGAGGATGAAGTTTCAGCTCCTCGGTGGCATGATGCTTATCCCCACATCATATTAACCAGTCACAGTCAGGAGGGAGCTGCCTCTGCACCTGATGTGAGTGCTTTCCTGTAGCTTGAGCCTCCTCGAGACAAATCTGTTTCAGAGTAGACTGAGAAAATGACTGATAGGTCACACTAATTTCAGCCTTCCTGCAGGCAGGAAGAGAGGGTCTCATTATACTCTGTCTCTACGAATAACTGCACCCCAGCATAGAGGTACCCACCCCACCTTGCAATGCAGCGGATCAGCTGTGGTGGTGTGGAGCTCAGCACTGCTGGGCACCTTTGCACTTCCATCAGACCCAGCTTATCCCAGAGCCCGAGCAGCCCAAATCTACATCCCTGCTGTACACCACAGTCCCCTGGGCAAATAGTTCACTAGCTTCTTCTCCTGGGTGCTCCCTGCACAGCACTGACACCATGTCATGGACACCACAGCTCCTGTGTTCTCCCCTTCCATTCCCCGTGCCCTCGCCCTTGCTACACTCATCAGGCATCCTCCCGTCCTCCACCTCTCTGCAGAAGACAGCTCTCTTCAGTGGGCTGCTGGCAGATAATGTGCTTGACTCATAATGGCTTGCTTTCTTTTAAAGAAAATGGATATCTCTGAAGTTGGTGGGTTTTATGTCTCTCAAATTCATAATCCTGTGATCGCGATGATGCTCAGCACCAGAGTTACTACAGCGCAGAGGCTGGATGCAGCGGCACGCTCAGGGCTGAGTGCCGAGCTGGGAGCACATAAACACACCGCACATGCTTTATAAGCCACAGAGACCTGCAGCAACACTATGCTCCTGATCAGATACCACAGTTTGCTTTCTTTCGGCACATCAAGAACATTAGTGTGTTTTCAGCAAGACCCAAAAGCCCAGACACAAAAAGGCAGACCTGGGGCTTAGCTTCACAGTTACTTTTCCTCTGACAGCTCTGTAGAAAGCTAAATATTCATGCACCTAATTAGCATGTATTTCTTTAAGGGGGCTTGTCCTCTTAGTGCTAATCCGTGCTGAATAGCCGAGCACATAGAATTTTACTTATGGTGCTGGATGAATTCACCTGTGGGGCAGCTGATCAGTGCAAGGGTCCCTGCATCGCTCCACTGATGAAATGGGGCTTGCTCTACTCCATTCGGTGAGCTACGTTTCCCCTTGCGGGGCTCTCTGGCATGGGCAGACATTTGAAACGGGAGGTGGTCTGGGTCGATGGAGATGATGTTTGTCATGGGGAAGAGGACGCGTTCTTGCTGCCAGGCAACCAGCGCTGCAGCGCCCGTGCCAATGGCTGCAAACACCTCTGCAGAGGCAGGTCTACAGAAGGAGCGGCCAACCCGGGGCTGCTGAGGGGGCCTCATCACCCCACAGAGCCGGGGGGTGCTACAGCTGCTCCCCCATGGGACTTCTACACAGGTGAAGTGCGGAGATGGGGCTGTGCCCCCTTCCCTGCCCACCTGAGGGTCCCTATCCTGGAGCCAGGGCACTCGGGGAGCCCAGTGCCCACGGCATCAAAGGAGATTTTCTGCCCTGCTTCCAGCTGCAGTTTTGGTCAGTGCTGCTCAGTGGGACGTGCCCCTGCAGCACAGACCCAGGTGAGAAGGTTTGCATGGTGGTGCTTTGGGGTCTGCAGGGCCGTCCACAGAGTCCCCCACCCTCCCTCAGCACTCATCCTTAGGTCCATAGGGGCATTTCACACCTTCTGCAGACAGCTTTCCACTCCTGCCCATTCACCCCTCTCCATCCTGTGGTACAGCCTTACTGCAGGGATGGCACAACCCAAGTGCTCCATCACTTGCCCAGTATTTACCGTATACATGTGCCCCAAAGAAACAAACCCCTTCTCATCATCTTCTCTGCTGAATCTTCAGCCACTCTGGCATGGGGTAAAAGGAATGGAGAGAAGAGGGACCCCAGATTGGTGTTGGTACCAGTGTGGGGAAGGGGTGGAATTGCTGTTCTGGCTGGTGAGCTGCAGAGGGAAGTCCTATGCTCTACTCTTAGCCTGGATCATGAATTTCTTTCCCCAAACCCTGCTGCAATCTGCCACACACAGCTTGTCAACTGAGGATGCAGTAGATTTCACTCATGACAGATATGCATACACACATAAGCATGAAAAGCTCATTCAGTAGGATTAGGCCAAATTACCATAGTGTGTGCAAAACAGCAGTGCCATCCACTGAAAGCATGCCCTTTGCTAGCTCATTTTGATAAATGACTTTGTGTCATGGTTTCTTCCAGTCTCTCATTCCAGGAATATTATTGTGAAGACAACATGGAGACCTTTATAGTAAGCATCTCAAGAAGTTTTCATGTACTGATAGTTAGGCCTCTATGATCTGGTATTTCCAGGGGAAATTTTTATTCAGATTTTCATTTAGATTTAATTTTACATTTTAGGGGCAAGATACCTGGAACGCTTTGGCCATAAGTCCAGTGGGAAATGGAAATGACATGTAATCTTGCCACTTTGCACAGATTAAACCCTAGAAATAGCAATGTGAGTTGAGAGCAGGTGAAGAGAAAGGCAAGACCAGATAATTTATTGCAGCTCCCCCCTATGGCAGTTACAGATAAATCTCCATGGATGAAATGTTACTTGTAGAAGTTTGAAGCTGGGGGATAGGAATCGTGTCCCTTTTGGATCCCGGGAGCAATTTACTTCCAGCAGCGAACAACAGAGCAGCAGTGATAGCGAAGGGCAATTCAGAAACTGCATTTTCTCCTGAAGATCCTTCCCATTTTTCCCTGCATCTCATCACTTGTGCTTATAGCAAGGCAGGTGGCATGGCTCCGGAGTGCAGATGGCTGTAGGAGATGGAGCACTGCCTCCTCCAGTGCCGGTGGGTGCAGGCGACCAAGTCTCTACCAGCCCGAGCAGGCTGGACTGGGAAGCAGACTTTGTTACAGTCGTGCGCAATGCTGCCTGATGATTCACTCCAACTAGCTTTTCATTCCCTTGGGAACACAGAAGGGAGGCAGGGAGCAGATCAGCACCCTGCAGACCCAGTTTCCCCATACCTAAGCTTACCCTTCCAGCGAGCCCATGCCCTTACTTAGGAGGAGTATGGAAAACCTGCCAGAATAAACACCGTTAAGGATTATTGTTAGAATGTATGAAGCAAGGACTTAACCTACTGCCTTGAATTCTCATCAGTCCTAACAAAAGGTGAGGGGTGAGCTTGAGGGCTATCCTGCAAACTGGGCAAGCCATGGTGATGCAGGGTGCTACCAGTAGGCCACTGAGCTGGCCTGGCACTAGTTTTTAGCAGAGTAAAAATACCTGACTTTGACAGCCAGCATGCTGGTTTGTGTGTGCATAATCTGCTGTGATCATGCTATAAATCAAGATGAGACTGCTAAAATTATGTATGACCTCATTTGATAGATTATCTAATAAGGAATTTGCTAATGCAGTTTATCACTTAAAAAGCCATACGACTGCTAAGGATGGGTACTTTGCTGCAGCACATTTAAACCTAATTGTCAGAGGAGAAAAGCAAGCGGATTTCAGAGGTGAGTTAGAAGAGCATCCTTATGAGGATGATGTCTTCACTAAATCAGTGGTGCAATGCAGCAAGCAGGGTGGAAAGGAGTCTCCTCTGGATAAAGGTACAGAAAGCTGCTAGACAAGGCTGTGCTGTGTGAGAATACTGCATGGACTCACTGATCAGTAGTGCCTCTATAAGTGTAAATAGTTGTATCCTAACGGGCATGCTTGCTTTTATTGTTTGATCTAGTGTTATCTTTTAATTTTATGACATTTCAGTTCTGTTTCACTGTCTTGCAAGCAGATCTAAAATCCCTGATATGTGGAAAGAAACTACCAGCCTAGACCTCTAGCTCTAACTTGCTATTCTGGTTATCATGCCTGTCAGAATGAAAAGAGTAATTGTTTTGCTGCTATATGTTACCATCAAATATTTTTGTTCTTCCAGTCCTGTGACTCATTTAAAAAGACTGAACATCACTTTGACGTACACAAACAGAACTAGAAAGCAGCTCAAACCAATGAAACAAAGCTTGTTTTGCAGGTTTGTTAATCACATATTCTGTTCCAATCCTAAATTTATGATTAATATGATTAAAATATAAATGCTGTTTTCTTCACTGATGTTTTTCTAAAAGACCATTCTGGGGTCTAAATGCCTGTATACATTCCCTGAATGTATAATACTGTTCAAAGTCTCTGAGATAAACATTAAACCTTCTCACAACTCTGTGTGTGTGTGGAGGGGGAGGTGTTGGAGAAGTGATGATTTTGAACTCCATTTTAGGATTGAGAAAAATGAGGTGGAAACATGAAAGAGCTTACAAAAGGCCACACAAAAAATCATTATGAGAGCCAAGGCTAAGCCTCTGACTTCCCTGATCTCCATCTCATCTCTTGGCTGCCCAGAGCAAAGCTTGCACGTGTCCCCTTTCTAGCCCCCACACCTTGAGCACATCTGGCCTCATTTGTATCCTGCCCAAAAGGGGGAGTTTGTTCTTCTCCAGGGGAAATAGTGCATTTTGGCAGGATGTTGCTGTAGAGAAAGCAAGACATGACCACTTGCACAAGAAGGCAGGAGGTAATTTTACTGAGCACTGCTAAGTCAGTACAGTAGGTGATACCTCCACGTTGACTTAGGTGTGTAACTAATGATTCGGGATTGTACAGGAGCTTCTGGTGTCCCAAGAAAAGCAAAGGCACCTGTAAACCGCATGTAAAGGGCCTAGGATCAAGGAGCTGAAGAAGGATATTTTGGTAGAGTCGTAAATTAGAGTCACACATGGGGACTCCCCATGACATTTGCATAGGAGGCCCACCTAAATACGATGATGCCCGTGTTGATAATGTAATCCCAGCTGAGTAGCTGGAACTGTTCCTGGGAGTCTGCGTTTCTGTATGAACACACAAAGCTGTGTGTATACATCTGACTGGAATGATTTATTTACAAAACAGAAAAACACAAAGTAATGGCAGTATCATCTACCTCATTAAATGGCCAGCTCTAAATGGGAGAAGCCACTTGAGGGGTAACAGCACAGTTCACCACCATGCCACATCACCATTTGTGGTTTTCCCTGCTGACATTAATTGATACAAACTGATTTAGTGGATTTTACATTTAAGGCACATATCTACAACAAGGTGGACTCAGGGCATCTGCTCACTCACCCTAGACTGTCAAATAACTCCCTGATGATAATTTTTGGTCACAGTTGACATGGCTTAGACAGAAGTTTCATCATAAAGCGTTCATTAGTCATTCCTTGAGTCATCCTGTTTCATGAGCTCTTACCCCTACCAAGATAAAATCTAGCTATCAGTAACAATTCTCAGAGACCTACCTACCAGTCAGTGATTGTGTGATGCAACCTGTAGCAGCCAGGCAGAATTTACTCCTCCGTATTTTATCTCCTGCCAGTTATCAGCAAGGCAAAGTAAAAACAGCTGCTCTGAGCCCACATTATTGCAGTGAGGTTCCAAGGGAGAAAAGCTGAACCTCATTTAAAACCAAGGGAGAACCAAGAAGAGAAATAAGGGTCCTAAGCCTGTACCTTTGAAGGGGAATTTTTTTCCTCAATATGCATAATTCAAAATAAATGCTTCTCATGCCTACTGGGCAGCAAACCTTGCAATGTAGCTGCATGAAGTGCACTTGGCCATATGGTTAGTAATGCACCATGAAGTGATACATATTATAAAAATAGTACTGGTAGAATTATTCTTAAAACACCACTTATGGGCCAAAAATATCCTCTAGAAGAAACAGACTGTGAAAGTACATATTGAGGTTGTTATCTGGTACAACAGGCAAATTCTCCTGCTGTGCAGTATCAAAAGGTGGATTTTTTTTTTCCTTGGAAAACATTAGGTAAACATTCCTAGAAAGACAGAAGTGAAATGCCTGGCACGAGCTACAGCAAGCATCTGCTGCTCAGTGGTTAGAGATTGCCCAGAAAAGTACAGGGGACGTGGGAAGAGAGCAAGGCTGAAGCTGAGGTCATACCTGAGGATCATTCTACATTCCTCCAAAGGGTCGAAATCCCACCCTACCACACATTCCCCTAGATCATATGGGAGATCTTCAGCTGAGTCACTGTAGAAGAGCAATGTAGAAATTTCCAAAGCTGGAAGGAGCAAAGTTTTACAGACATCCTATTATGTTCAACTTACATAATCTCAGTACTTAGCTGCTTAGATAATATAGTGATAGAGCTTTATGGAATTAAAAGAGAAAAAGCTTCTCACAGAAAATATTATAGCAAGAATAGAATTATAGTGCTCAAAAAATCTGTAAAATAAGTCTCATTTTCTTTCTGGCCTTATTGGACGTTTCCAAGAGGAACTTAATGCAACAAAGATGATGCCTCAACCCCTAATAGTGATGACATAATTTACACTGAACTGTGACTTCTCAAAGCATTATTTTGCTTTTGGAAAGAGAAGCTTCTGATGACTTAGACACAAAAAGGAAAAGATCAGGGTTCAAACAGTAGTGTTAAGAGGATTGTTTTGGTTCTGTTGAACTACAAAATTTGTATTAAATTCAGTGTGGATTCTTGCTCTCATCTGTACTTAACACTAACGTTTTGCAAAAGATGAGAAACTCTTATCTCCATGTACTGTAAAGATAAACACAGAAGTCTTGCACAAGTGGCTGCAGCAAAGGACTGTAACTAATGTGGAAGAGTAATGATGCAAGCATGTTACACCTAGAAATATTTCCTCTCTGATCACAAATTTTGGTGTTTATCTGTGTTACATAAAATACCGAGGAGTTAGATCCTCCACTGGCTTAAGTCGTAGCTCTATCAAAGCACATGGAATTATGTTGATTTGTATAAGATGATCACATATTTGAAAAACATATTTTGGCCTAGATGGCTGACAGACTTCCAGCAGGGCTCTCTAGAGTAAGGGACTAGAAGAAAATAAGCCCTTTTAGAAAATAATACTCATGTACTTCAGTAATGTGGGTAAGTAAGAAGTACGTATTACCCAGTGAGAAATGTACCCTTTTTTCATATGTACAAGCCATGTTATCCCTAATAAAACAACAACGCCTTGTGTTGCAAAAACAGGATAGACACATATGTTGAACAATAACACGGGGTGCTTACTCCAGAAGTGTTTCCTTTGCACTGCTTCTGGTACCTTCCTTCGCCTGCTTTTCCAAAGTAGCACCTCTGGTGGTTCAGCTTTTGTGCAGGTTATTCAAGGACTCTTTTTCAAGTACCAGCACACTCACAGGGATAAGGTTTATCTGAAAGGTAGACTATGCAAACGAACATACAATAAACTTATGCAGTTCCACATTTTTTCCACTCCAAAGATTGTTCTTCCATCACCTGACATTTTGGTGCAAAATGCATCAACAGCCTAGAAGCTGGTATGTAAACTTCACATGCCAAACAGAGGGAATGCTAAGGACAGCCATAGCTGAAGAGTTTCTATGATGGGAGAAGACTATATTCATGTGAGGGTGCAAAACTTGGTTTACCAACAGTCAAGCCATTTGCTTTGGAATAATTTGATCACTATTGGCATTAGACCAATTACTGCTTACTTGGTGCAGCTGTCCTTGGGAAAGCATAGGCTTCCAGCTTCCATGACCAAACACAGGACTGAAAAGGGCAAGGAATGATAACAAAGGAATTCAAGCTATCTATTACCAGAAAGCAGACCTGATTTCCAACAAAACATCTGCTATTAAAAACTGGTTTACAACAAACCCCACATTTCCTTTGTGCAGTCTTATACCTAAGGTTAGCCAGACACAAAAGGTAAAATGCCAAACCATTTTGCTTACTGACAATAAAAGTCTGCCAGTTCTTTGCAGCAATAGTAAAAAAACATAAAGGTAGCTACCTGTGATGCTGGTCTTCCATCATTTTGAAGCTGTTATTCAGGATATTGTATTACTTTTTGTCTTTATTTATTTCCAAGTTTTATTGTTTGGCAGGCAAAACTCTTGGACTGTGTTATGTACCAATCCTTCCAGCATCTAGGTTTTCACAGTGATATTAATACTCAAGAATACTGGAACAGATCTAAAATAAATATACCACTGTCTTCTTTGCTGGGTCCTATGCATCAACTACTGCTCTAGCATGAAGAAATGCTTGGTATTCCACAACTGGATGGAGAACAGAGAAGTGAGAGCTCACAGTGAAATGCTGGGAGCTCGCTCACTGTATACAAACAGAAGGGAAGATAAATCAAAGCTGTTCTTTGATCCCAACAGTCCGGGCCATGTTCTGTTTGACTCTGCAAGGGCAGCCTCCCACTCCTTTGCTCCCACACTCCCACAGGCACCAGGCATTGTTTAGCCTCCCCGTCCTACCCTATCTGGGTTGACGCAGCATTAATCAGCTTGGGATGAACCTGTGCAGGCCAAATAGGGGCAGTGCCCTTGCTCTATCCAGAAGATCAAAACAGGAAACCTCTCATGGAGGAGCAGCCGGCTCTGCTCCTCAGCGCTTCCAGTGACCCAGGTGCCTCAAATCCAACACTCATCATGTTTCCCCCTCTGCTGCTCCCAGAGGACTTAAAGGTGTTCCCTCAGATGTAATAATTTAGCCCTTCCAGGCATCAGTCCTGTTCACCCATGCGAGGACAACAAAGTATTTAAAGCTGAAACATCCAAAGAATATACTGAAGAATCTATGATAAAAGCTACAATTTTATGCACTGTGGAGCATCCATCAAGGAAATGCACAGAGCTAGTGCCACAAAATAATTACATGTGCAGAGTCCATTGTAAACACAGCTTTTATGTGCATCAGCACAGCTGGGGACAGTGTTTAAAAATATAATTATGTAATGCATTTTATGTAGTCTGTGAGCCATTCAAGTGATACCATCGGTTCAGCAAAATTGCATGCAGCAGGTCTGTATCTGTTGGCCTGAGCAAAGAAACATTTTTCAAGAGCATTTTTTTTTTTTTCCTGACACAAAATAGATTTGTCTCCGATGCCTACAGGGGATTTGTGTCTCTGTCATTGGCCACTTTCTCTCTTACTTTCACCAATGAAGGAGAAAGAAATGGGGAGTTATTTTTGGCCTTGCAGCAGATTCCAGCATCTAAATCAGTTAGTTCTGAAACCACTTGGGGTGGTGCCGGTTCTGTTATAATGGGAGGGAAGGAAGGTTCTGTTTAGAGGGAAGTAATCTGTGATGTCTGACTGTTAGTGAAAGGAAACAAAGTGGCTGTTGTGGGGTAGAAGGGCAAGGCAAGGTTAAGACACTGTGTAAGGAGGCAGAGTCCAGCCTTTAGTACAAGACGTGCAGCAAATGATGAGTCGTGGCTAGGGCAGCACAGAGGAGGCTATTACTGAGCCACATACAGGCTTCAGTGTAGCAGGAGATCTCTATCAAAATGCACAAAGAAAACAGGCTTACAGCCATACTTATTGCTCACTCCCTCGTGCTCTCTCCCCACTCCTCCCCTCCGTTTATTTTGTCCCTGTAATGCTTATAGCATATGAGCTGCAAAACATGTAGAGGAAGCTTTGCTTTCCTTCTTGTTTAATCTGCAATTGCAGCCGAGTTGAAGTGATGCAACAGTAAAATTTCTGACACACTGCTTAACAGTGCTGCTAAATGATAAAAACAGCAGTATGCACAGATATTTACTTGAGACAAATACTGAGGTTTATAGATACTAACTTAATGGTCATTCTAAGGCTCCAAAGCTTTCACTACTTTGCAGACAGTAGATTATGTGTCTTGGCCAAGTCCTACATGGAAAATAATGCCTGAGCTGTCAAAATCTTTCTTGGAGACCGAGCAGATTGGTTTTTTCATTTAAAGAGACCATTAAAGAAATCTCTACCTAGTTTCATAACACAAGATCCACAGGTGGGAGTAGCGAGATAGGTTCTTCAGCTAGCCAGGAGCTGCTTGGCACAGAAACAGGACTTGATGCTAATTTCTAAATATGGGATCTGCTATCTGAAAAGAGGTTTCCTTTTCCCTGTTAGATCTTGGGTCATGTGTAGCATACTGAAAAGGAGAGTGGAGACCAAAATCCTGGTATCTGCATTCCTGCTTGCGGGCTAGCATCAATGAGAAACAGAGACATAGCTCTCTTCCTTCCTATGAATATTGTATTTCTTTTTGCTTAGTGGAACGGCATTGATCAGGAAACGGAAGATATCGCAGCCAGGACAGTCCATCACTGGCTGCGGCATGGCAGAGCCTGGCAAGGTGGGAGCTCTGCTTTTGGATCGCAGCCGGCTGATCAGCAGTGCTCAACAGAATAGCTGTTTGTCTGAAAGACAGGCACAGGCATTATCCAGCTACATTTTCAAAAGGAAGCAAATACAGGACCATTTGAAAAATCTCGGAATTGCCATATATTTGACTGCAGAGCTCCTAAGGTATTTAGCTGCTTCCTTCCCCATGGAAATCTCTGTAAAATACATTTTGTAGATGAAGCATTTTGTGCTCTGTGTGGCACAGCTTGCATAGGTTGTGCAGATGTAGATTAATATCATGAATGCCACCTCAGATTTACAGGGAAAGCTAGAGCAGCTATCAATGCATGGCCTCCACTGCACAGCCTACTGGCACGTGTGCTAGTGACCATATTTCATGTCACATTATGAAGATAAGGTTTTGCATGAACACTTTATGTAAGCTTACATACACACATATATATAGTTCGTAGTACTGGGCAGAATCTTTATACGTTATTAAGAAAGACTAATTTTCAGGAAGTCTAAGCAGTTAAATGGTTTCTGTAACTAAACTTGAGGAAAAGCAAACTTTCCCATTTTTAAAATTATTTTTAAAGTTGCAGACAGTGGATTTTTTTCTGAGAAACTTTATCAACTCAATTACTGCTTTGCAGCACAAGGTGTATGGTGGTACTCAGTCAAAATCAAACTGTTACCTTCTATCACACAGACAAACAAGGCGTAAATAAACAGCACTTCAACTTTCTAAACAGAATTGATCAGTGGCTGACTAAGAAATCTTCAGGGTGAGGTATCAGTATCAAATGTAGGAGTTTTGTGGTACTTTTTTTCTGTAAGATGTAACATTCTCATGAATTTTATATTCTTATGGCAATTGTAATTGTCCACTTGAATGCATTTATTACTTTTGAGCAAGACATATTGAACACAATGGCTGAAGACATTGAGCTGGATTTCCAAAACCATACTGTTAAGCAAACACCCTCATGAGGTTATATGTCTGTGGCTTATTTCTGCAGGAGATAATTCCTTTGTAAGACTGGCTCAGGTTGTGTGATACCAACAGGTAAAGACCAAATTCTTCGTCATATGTCTTGTCTAAACCAAATGGTATAAAATGAGTTGAAAAATTTACGCTTTTGGACCATAAAATGCTATATTTATTACCTTCCACAGGAAACACGTTAAGTAGAGTACTGTCAGCAGATGAGACATAGGGAAGACACAGGAATGGACAAGCAATGTGACTTCCTTAGGATCATATAACAGCTTTGTAGAGGAATTCACAGCAGAGCCCTGTCTTGTGTTTCACAGATTGCTAACTACTCTCAGGTCCAAACTGCTTGCAGTTTTCCTTTCTGTAAAAAGTGTTCTCACAACACTGCACTACCACGGGAGCAGCAGAGAACATGTTCATTGAACATTTTTTAAGCAGATCTGATTTAAGGTTCTTAACGCAAAAGTTACTTGAAAGGGTATGCTCTATCCAAGTGCTTTCAGCACAACTTTATGGCTTAAATGCTAAAAGCAAATTTGATTATGAAAAACACTTTCAAATGGAATATATTTTATATGATCACAGGGAACCTTCAAAACACAATATAAATAATTTAAGTCAGTACCTCCTAGGTGAAGCCTCACTGGGAATTCAGAGGTAGAAATGTGCAGACAGAACGTTGTGTCCTAGAAAGAGGAACAATGCCACTTTTACCTTTACCAGAGAACAGAGGATCCCAATGCTGACATTAGCATGGAAAAAAATTGAGTTAAAAGCACAGAACATCCTTCAGACTGTTTGTGCAGATATTTCTGAGTGTCCACAAAGAGGTTAGTGCTAAGTATATTTATTAGTTAGCAGAATTACCTAGGTGTAACTAAAACTGATTCCTTGAAGCCAGTCAATCATTCTTAAAATATGGTACATATGTGCAACTGTTACCTCTTCCAAAAAAGACAACTGCCTTGGCACAGCAGAGTAAGTATTACTGCAGGGTAAATGGTGGGATTTGGTCACAGGTCTGAAGGAGTGTTGTAAGGAGAACCCATCAACCCCATGCCCTTAAATTCCTTCAGGGCTCTTTCTTTAATCCCTCATACTAATGTTATTTATACAGTGTTTATTAAAAGTGGTTTCTAATTTCAGATGCCTCACTTAAACCACCCAACTGGTAGAAGTTTGCACACCTCCATCTCACTCCAACTGAGATAGCGGAAGCAATGGGCAATACGTACTAATCCCATCTCCTCTCCTTCCCTGTGATAGCAGTAACACATTCCTGCTTTTTCAAACAGCACTGCTCAGCACACAAGGCTACTCAAGCTGTATTTCCTTAAAAAGGTGGGAGTTGGGGAAGCATTGGCTATTTGGGGACTTGCATGCAAAATATATTTTTTAAGTAAGAAGATACCAGCAGATGGATTTCATGAAGGAGAAACATTGAGCAAAATGCCATAGCCAGTCCAAATAGTTACAGCAAAGAGAAATGTGAAACTAAAACCCAACTTGTAACCATATCTTGGCAGCATGCATTTGCAGGTAATAATTGTCTTCACAGTCCAAATTCTCATGCTCTTCCCAGTCCGTGAAATGGAAAGTTGAGAACATGATCATCTTGACTGGCAGACAGAGCAGGTGGATGGCAGCTTTGAACTACTTGGAAACTACAAAAGTGACTCAGCCTTTGGAACACAGAGGTGCTAGTCAGCCTCTTCCATGGTGACCCTCCAAAGCACCTGATAATCAGGATATTTCCTATTACTCACTATGCACAACAATAGAAGTGGTGGCATGTCCTCATCAACAGGGGTGACAACACAACAGTTTTAAGGACAAGGAGAAGGTGACAGCCAACTTCTACCTGTGGCATCATGCACTGTAAATATTTCTCTCCTCTATGAAAATGTAGGTAGATGTGGTGAAAGGTTCACAGGAATTCTTACCCTCCACCTTATCCTGAATTTTCTAGAGTTCACAATTGTTGGCTTAGATCTAAAGCAAGTTTTGGGTTTCCACTTACCTGGCACTTGCAGGTCAGAAATTAGTCTGTTATAGATTCAGAGAGTTTGAGGCAAGAATGGTTTATTACAATCAGTCTTTCTTATCTCCAGTGTATTTAATTTCAACTTAGTAACCCCATAAAGAACCCCATAACCATCTACTTAAATAAATGTCTAGGTAAAATGTGTCTTCTGAAAAGTTATTGAGTCTTGTCTTAAAGAAGAGTATATGAACAATCATTCCTTAAGAGGCTTTTATTAGTAATAAAAATAATTTCAAAGTTAAGCCAAATTTCTAATTACACTTAGCAAGATAACTTTTAATCTTCTTTCTGAGAAAGCTAAACTGGCTCTCCACTGAGGTTCTCCTCTAAAGATCTCAGGCCTCAAATCTGTTTGTGGCTTTCTGCACAAACAGGCTTTAATCAATACCTAGGCAGCTAATGTATCCATCACTGCATGTCAAAAAATAAAGGACATTGAGACAGAAAAGGGGCAGACAAGGAGAAAGAGTGCGCACTCCAAACAGCAAGTCTACAACATTACAAAAGACAGTGTTCTGTTCTAGACTTCATCTGTTTTACTTTGTTTCCTTATATTCAAACCTTACCTTTAGATCTCTGAGACATACAGGAACGAGAAATTAGGAAAAGCGTTGTATTTCCATGGCTCAAGACAAAATTTAGACCCCCTACATTATAGACAGAACTGCCTAGACACTGGGCAGGGCAGTGTTCATGCAAAGGCTGGGACTAAGCAGGTGTGCAGAGTATATCCAGGACAGCACAGAGCTGCCTGGGGAGCTGGCTGGAGGGATGTGTGTGCGGTGCTCTGCCTCCTGCTGCCAAGTGCCAATCGGGACTGCTTCCACTCAGCCCTGCTGTAGGTCATATGCTTGGACCTGAACAGGGCACTGATATTCGGGCTCCAGGCCGTGGCTATTCAAGGACTGAATTCATTAACAGCTAAGCTGTTAATTACAGTGTAGGACTTAGTTTAATACCAGTGACACAGCAGGAAGTTCCAAAAGTCTGTACTTCACTGTTCTCCACCAGTACCAAAAGGACTGCATACCACTTCTTACTCCACATTATTATGCCTTTAAAAATTATCAGAGCACAGTTTCAAGAAGGAGCCATCTTAGAAATGGCATACACTTAAAAGAAAGACAATTTCCAATTCCTACAGTCTGTAAAAGCCAGAGATCAGATTCAATTACACTGCACTTTGCAATTTACAGTCTGTTGGTGTTCATTCCAGCAGAGGCTTGTTAAATGCTCTCTTGCTGCAGACCTTCAAAATGTGCTTACCAACTAAAAAAAGCAGAGATTCTCAGTTTGGAGCTTCACCATATCTTAAGCCATCAAAACCCAGGCCAGAGCACACCCTCTGCTTAGAAACTCCCCTTAAGCAAGGATGGCACATGGATGAATTTCAGTCCAATAAAGATGGGCCTTTCAGCCCTGGAGGGCTACTGAGCGATGTCAGCGTGAGCCAAACTTTAAAGCATAAGTCACCAGAATACACAAATATGCTGTTCAGATTCTGACAGGCTCACTGACCTATCACTTACATGCTTCTAAATCCAGAATTTGAATGGCCTTCAATTTTCCTTTTTTGAGAAGAAGGCCCTCCTGGCTTCAGTTTGGCTGCTATTGCTGTGGCACATAAATCTCCAGAGTTAACAACAGTCATTGTGAAGATGCTTGCCCTAATGTTTCCTAATGCACATTCAGCAGATCATTAAAGGCAATACTCACAACCCAAGGCGGGTGGCAAAATCCAGGGGAGGGACCAAACAGGCAGTAAGATTCACAGGTAGGTGGCCTTCGCAAGCCTCTTCTCATAAGCACAATGCAAACCCTTAGATATGCTACTATAAAAATTAAACAGCAGTAGTAAAGCCAATCCAGTTGTACCAGATCAAAATCATCACACCAGATCAAAATCATCACACCAGATCAAAATTTGGTGCTCTCTAGGAAACTATATAATGGTGGTATATAATGGATTGACTGGAGAGACTAACACGGGTTTCCAAAGAATGCATGGCTCGGGTAAAATGAAAAGTGTCTCATGACCTGGTAAAACAAAGCATATTTAAAATATACCATTAGAGGTGATAGCAAAAATATTGGCAAAAATGGGAAATGGTTGCATTTCTAAACTCATTCCAGAGCTGAGTTAACCTACCCACAGATTTTCTCCTCCCCTTTTCTGCACATCTACTTATATGGACCTTGTGAAACACCAGAAAACACAACACTAAAGCAGAGGAGGAGAACACCAACAGAAATAACAACCCACATCTCTCTTAGTATTTAAAGATTAGACTAGATTTCCAACAAGAGAATTGCCAGAAACAATTAACTCATCCTCTAACAAGGCAAATCAAAATTATTTAGGAGTTGTTTAAAAGACTAGATACCAACAAAAGTTACTTCCACTAAATCTTGCTTATTAACAATGCCATAGTGTGAAATTAGCATGCTCCTGAATGGGCCACTGACCTCAGGTAGTGGTTATTTAACCTACAGTGTAATAATGCAGTGCAAAAAAACAGAGTTCAAAGTGGGCAGCTGCCATTGCAGACTTAACTGTCATCCTGGGATGAGTTTGTTTTGTGTGTTCAGTTTGCATTTATTTTAAATATTGTGACTTCTATGCTCCCCTTTCTGCATTCAGTTTTTTAAGCTTGCCTTAAAAGTGGATGTTAGTAAGTTTTTCATTTTTGTATTGGTTTTGGGTGTGGAAGCCAAACATACTTATCTGCTGTTGTTCCACTCATACTGATCTACATTACCAGAGACATGGGCTAAAGGGGTTTTGTGTAATCAGGGTAAATCAGAGTGATTTCAGAGAAATGCATGGAGTCAAGCTCAGATTGCATAAATTACTCCAAAGTCACAGGAGGAACCAGGTCATATAGCAGACGGCAATCTAAAACCTAGATTTGAACAGGTGTCAGTTGACCCTTCTGCCACCAAGAACGATCGGAAAAAGCACCAGGGGAGGATGAACGGGAACGAATCCTGAAGGAGCTGTGGGCATGAGAGCCCTGGTTCTCCCAGAAGTCCGGGGACTGCAGAAGCATGCAGCAGCCTGTAGGGCCGCTGGCTCTTACCGTGCCAGCCCCCTGGGGAGCACAGCCAGAGCTGCACTTGGGCAGCATCCAAGAAGAGGTTTTGTCCCTAAACGGTGGGGCTAAGGAGGTTCCAAGGAAGAGGTAAAATTGACTTTGGCAGCCTTGAGGAAAATCTCAAGGCAGTTTTTGAGGTAAAATGAGGGGAAAGCTAGGAGACAGGCAAACTTGGAAATGCAGCAGCTGCAATATCCATCGAAATTTAAGTCACATATGGACTAAAAATGAAGACATAATTTCTGAGCTACGAGTACCACTGGGAAAAGGAGCCAAGCAATTCAGTACAAAGGGAGCTTCAAAGCTGCATGTTTTTAGCTAAACAAACTAAATGTTAACAGGAGACACTGACATGAAGTTGGCTTTTATAAGGAAGAACTTTCCCTTCCTCCTCCCAGCACGGCAGCAAGCCAAGCTGAAAGCCGATGATCAAAGGTCAGTCACCGCTCCTGAATCTCACTAGTTATCAGGATCTCCGCTGGAAACAAATGCTTTCACACTACAGTTTGAGCACGTTTATAAGGGCTGCTGAAAGCTACATTTCAATTAATGCAGAGGTAATACACTTTGGGTTCTGGGCAACATCAGTATGCGAGATATTTCGAGTGGCAGTGAGTCAATACTCTATTACTTGCAGCTCGGCCCGCAAAGCGCCTGCTGGGAGTAGGGAGGCAGCTATGCTCTCTCCTCCCAGGAGGGGCCTAGGGTAGGGAAGCATCCACTTTTGCTGTTTGCCCTGTGCTAGGTTTCTTGGGAAAGCTGAAATCTTTGGTTTCCAGGATTATCAGCTCAGCACCATTGTTAGAGCCCTACATTTACTGTAATAATATGTCTCAAAACCTGCCTCAGAAGAAAACCAAGCTTCTGCAGATGAAAAAGCTGATAATGTGAATTTTGAAAGCCAGCTTTTGTCTGCACTATTCAAATAGGTCTTAGAGGCCTGCCTACCTACATTCCCCCAAAAGCTAGCACCTCATCACTTCTGTTGGAAAGTACTAGATATGTATCACTTACAAGGGATCATGCAACTGGGGTTACAGAGATAATTATTTATACTTAGGTAAGGAAATGCAGCATTTCACATTTCCTGTACAAAAGACTCATTGGTTTCTCTCAGTTTGGGTCTTGGCCACAAAACTGGATTCCCCTTGAATTCTGACCTTGAGCTGTTGGGAAGTATTTTCTCCACTAGACAATTAAGAAACTGGAACAGTATTTGAGTATTGGTGTGGGGTTGTGTACTTTTGAGCAGGGTGCCCTTGGCCCAGTGACAGCAGATGGGCCCTTCCACGCCAACCTGGAATTTTCTGTCTCTCAGAATTGATCCTGGTATGAACAAGTTACTGAAGGAGAAATTTAGAAAAAATACTTAAGGATCTGTCTGAAAGACTGGTTAACAGGAAGTCAGAGAATTGGTTTTTTTGCCCATGAGACTGTGCCTGGCAACTCCATCCTGCTCTGTCACATGCGTACACCACAGTGCCTGGTGGAAAAACAAGGACTTAACAAGGGAAATGACAAAATCATACATCTAATATGGGTGGGCTAAAACGGAGCTAAAGAGGAAATAAAAGATTATACATCCACAAACAGTAATTAAGTTGTGGGTGTTAATGAAGAACAAAACTTTTCTTCATTGAGTTAAACAGTAGTTGAGTCTGAACATTATCCAAACTTAATTTGCATAAAACAGATAAATAAAGCTGTATTTTTTTTAATGAATGAAATTCACTTGTAAGACAGTTGGTACAAAGTCTGAGCAGGAATGAAGACCTGCTTCAAATCATAGACTAGGATTTAAAGCCATTGACTTCTCTTTTCACCAGGGCTTGTTTCATCCTTCTGCAGACAGAGAAAGGAACGAGAGAGGAAACCAATGCAACAGCTTCAGGAAAAAAATGTAACTTGTAAGTTGGAAAATAGCAGCTCAGCATGCTTCGTGGGTTTTCCTCCCCCTTTTAAATTATTGCAGCATTTATTCCTCCACACTGTATTCAAGTTTCTTGTGCATTTATCACTTCAAAAAAAGAATTTGAGTGGATTGGGAATGCATAGCCAAGTATAGGATTTGGATTTACTTACAGCTTTCTCAAAAAATGCAGATTTATCTCTGTATCAGCTGATTTTGGAGATGTGCCAACTAAGAAGGTAATGCACAAGAAAAGCAGCAGTTTCATTCTTTTCTTCTTAGCAATTACTTTTTCAATTAAAGTTGGGAGCAATTTTTTTCAAGTCTGTCATACTGTTGAAACACAAAACTGCTTGTTGTGAAGTGAATAATCTGTATGTCATGCAGTGTTTAAAACCTTATAGTGCCAGAGATGTCTGCATAGGACACTTCCACACTTGTATAGATGTTTCTGTGTTCACTGTTTCTGGCTCACTGCGCACAGAGTCCACATCAGCAAAACCATCAAAAAAACTTTGTATGTTACAAAAAAAACCCCAAACAACTTTCTATGTACCTTCCTTGCCAAAGTAGTGCAACCGTGGAAAAACTGAATTGAAGAGGGCAAAGTTTCCTTTCTTGCTCTATATCAGGGCAAAGTAAAACTGGCTTTCACTAGCTGCTTTTCTCCTAGGTCTGCCTGTTCCAGCTGGCCTTTGAGCAGGGCACAGATCATGGTGAAAAGCAGCATTGTAGTTCAGCTCCTTTGAATTACCTGATTTCCATGTGGAGTTTAACCTCATTATCAGCAACTTTCACTGCCACACTCAAAAATGGGCCCTTAACACCCATAGACTACAACTTAATCTGTGCTGCATCTCTCACAGAGAACTTAATACTGAAACAAGGATGACTGCCTTGCTTTGGAAGTTTGTCACATTTTATTCTGCAGATCAGAAAAATTAAGACATCATACATACCAAATTCACCCACTTCAGCTATTTTGCATATAAGTCTTGGTTTGATTAGTTTTTCTGTATGTTGCATTCATTTTGAGCACAAAGATGAAAACCCCAGCCAGAGTCAGGTCCTGCTGAAAGCTCTGACTCATTTTCATACTTTTTCTTCCAGGGCCCCTTTCTTCCTAACCTTTATATTCTCTCACTGTAAGAAAGACTAAGGAAAAAATCTTTTCCTCCATTTACTGATGCTAGTGAGAGTAATGGTTTTTGTTCACAGTCTTAATATAGCATCATCACCATTCTCCTCCAGGTTTCCCAAGAAGCAGCCTACTTCATCTCATCAGTAGTCACCAAAATCAGTAGAAACATTTCTATGGATTCCAATGGGCACTGAAATAAGCCCTTACAACCCCTAACTTGTGCAGTTTTACTAAAATCTACTTTATACTATGTGATTTTTTTTTTTAAGAAAAGATTTTAATACTTGGGTCTATTGCATAAGTTACAGAACATCCCATAGGCCTACAGCTGCCAAAGTGAAAATAAATGGAAACATTCTGAATCACTGAATCATGCTTGCAACTCACACAAGACCTCTACATCTTCCAGTCTTCAACAAACATGGTGGGAAAGGACTTGTTGGATTCAACAAATCAGTGACCAGCACCAAAAGCCTTCAAGCATTTCAGTTAATTTGCTGGGCAATCAGTCAGAAGGCAAAGGAGAAGACCAGTCTACTCTCTGTGGCATTTGCTGACATAGAGTTTAATTCTTGCTAACCTTGACAGATGCAGCAATAGTCCTCTCCCAAGTTATGTGGTGGCTCACCTTTGTTCTTCTTCACCCATTAACCTGTTCAAAGGAGAATTGCAGCATTTCAGCTACAAGGTGCAAGAAGTACTAGTACATGACGAAGTTTGTAGCAGTTTGCAGCAAAAAGGGGGTTTAATTATCTCTGCTCTTTTAATACCTATTGCTTTTCATCCTGTAATCTCAGGCAATACTTCTCACTCATGGTGTGCCTGTGAAGCAGAACACATTCAGTGTCTGGCACAGCCCTTCTTGCAAGTGTTCTTCTGAGGCTGCTCTTTCTTCTCCCACTTCTGAAAATATAATTACGATTTGCAACATGCAAAATACCTCAGCAGAAGATCAGCATTTCAAGGTCGCTTACATTTTTTTAAATGCTGTTTCCTCATCACATCATAAAAATACTTTTGTTCCCACTTAGTTTATCATAACTTTGGATGTGTTAGATGGTGGGATTGTTCACATAGCAGTGAGTGCAGAGCAAGGTGACTGCTTCTACTGGACTTAGTAAAACCTAGCCTACTACTACTTCACTGAACAGAAACAAGTTTCCCTCAAGCAGGGGATTTACTCAGTTTAGCCATTGGCTCATTTATATCAGATTCTGTCATCACAGGGTCATGAGGTGACTTAATGTTGTTCCACAGCTTCCAGAACCAAAGTCCAAAAAAGAGGAAAAAAAAATACAACCCCGAGTCTTCAACCCAGTTGAAGACTTTTCCTCCTTCCTGGCAAGAAAACCAGCATCAGCAGCATTATGTAACTCCCACACATTGCAGAGCCTAGGAGCCATTGTTTCTAAAGTATCAGGCTCTGCAATTCCCATTTTCGCACTGTTCCCCAATGTCTCTCTCCAAAACCTGCAAGCAGCCTAAGGCTTTCATGCCCTTTTAACAAGGGCCTTGCTTCCTCAATAGAGTCCTCACTATCAGATCTTCAGTCTCAGTTCCTGTGGATGTCCTATGTCTCCCAGCAAGACTATTTCCCTTCTCATGCGAGTTTGTGTCCACTCTCTTCACACAGGATGAATAAAACAGAATAAAGGTTGAACTCCTGTTCTTCTGAGGGGTCCAGCTCACCACACGACAGGATGGTCAGCACATTTGCTGGTTTGGCCCATCGGCATCGAAATGCTCATTCCACCCAAGCTTCTGGGACATCGTCTGCAGCTCAGCACAGCAGATAGACACGCTTAACTTGAAACACGAGAACGGCCCCCAGGAATCAAAGCAGTGACCTTGCCTACTCACCTACCTAAATGCTTAACTGCATCAGAGCTGATGTGACCTAGCTTTGGCTCTGAATTTAAATGCTGGAGGCTGAGTTTTTTGGTTGCTGCTTTAAAGGACCATAGCAAGCCTCTTTTTTCAGATACTGAATTCTAGTAGGTTTAGTAAATGTCAGGGGAAATCATGAGTCCTTTGGAAATGTCTGAAATTTAGGCACATAATGTGTAAAGGAAGATTGTACAAAAAATGCAGCCAAATAACTAAATCTTGGCAATAAAACAGCCATTTACTGAGGAAACAGCATACAGAGAAGAGGAATTAACTGGGAAGTACTATTTTGTAAAATTATTTGTCCAATTTCCATGTTAGCTATCAGCAAATCTTGGAAATTGCCTTGGAGATTTCCAGTCACAGAAACACTGTTGCCAGCTCTCTATTTCCATGCCACAGAGATAACAAAGCTCCACTGAACAGTCCTCCCCTGCCTCCATGCTGCTTTTACACAACTTTTCCGATATTTTCTACATGGTGACATTTTTAAACAATAAAAAACTTGCACCTGGCATGGGACACTGTTGCTCTCCCTCTGTCCATTTCTGAAGCACAGTAGGATCCGTGATTCACCGTTGCTATGCGTACAGAATGAAGGGGCTGCAGAATGGCTCCAGAAAAAAGAAAAAAAAAGATGTACAAGACCACTATTAGGAGACATAAAGCCAGCTCCACCAGCCCTGCACTGCCACTGCAGCACACACTTCTTGGTACAGAGAAAGTCATGAGGGCTTGAAAAGAGACCCTAGAAAGCTGCATTTCTGCCAGTCCTCCTGAGATTCACTGGAGCAGGATCATAAAGTTAGGTCACTATTTATTGCCACATTAACTCCACTGAATAGGTGTAGGCCAGGTACAAGCACTAAAACAAGAACAAGTCTGGCCTTTAATCCAAACCCTGAGACTTGACACGAGCATAAAAATGTAATAGTAAATATATATTTTTTAAAAGGTTCCATTTCCTTTGAATGCACTTATCTCTAGGGTTGCAGTTGCCAGCCAAAATCTCTCCATCTCCAGAGATAAATAGTGAGATCATGAGATCATATCCTCTAAAATTAATTCCCTGGTATTCAGTTTCTCCAGCTTCCATCCATGAATTCTGCAAAAATGTTTCAGGAAACACACTCCATCTCAGCTAAAGATTACTTGTTAATAAACAAGATTATTTTATGAACATAGAAATTAGAGAAGGTCAATAAACAAACCCTATTTTAATAGCATCTTTTGCATTGTTCCCCCAAGAGAACCAGAGCAGCGAGTGAATTTGTGTTTGTATGAGAACTCCAGCTCCACATACTCTGCTGCTGTTAATCAGTGCTCTTAATTGCTCTGGGGCAAACCTATCTGCATGAGAGGATGAGACCTCCCCTGGATTGGTGTCAAAGACAACGATGCTAAAATGAGCAATAGCAATACTGATACAAAACAGAAATAAGGTGCAGGAGAACATGGTGCTTTCCAAGAAGGGCAGAGTGCATCTTAGGCAGAAAGGTTACGTGTTTTTAGGAGTAGGTTGCAATTAAATCATCCACCAGTAAGTGGGTGAATGGTCATTTTTTTGGCTGAGCAATAAAAGCAGGAAAGCTTAACAGTCTGTTAAAACATTTTATCCCCTGCATGGCCATTTTCACCCTGTCTATCTGTGGCCTGCCTTTTGAGGTATCACTGTGTTAAAAATCTTCTTCACTGAAGGTACTTCCACACTGAAGCAGATGTCACTGACTTGGCAGTATATGAAGGGTCTATTAAAAGTAATGCAATTAATTACTTGGGCTGTCATCACAGCACTGTTTTGAGATATTTAAAATGGTTTATTATTGATAGCCTTATGCTGGAATGTGCTGAGCACCTTCACACTCACCCCTGGACACGGAGACAAGGGCCAGCACAGGCTCCCCAGACACGGAGCATCCCCATGTCTCCTCCTGACGGTGCTGCTCTATGTGGCACTCAGCAGTGCTACCAATTCTAGGAGACCTGGCCCAGCAGCAGGCAAAGTGGCGAACCCTGGATGTCTGGAATGTTGAATCCTGTATCAGTTGATGATTTGGGGAGGCAATATTCATGGCAGCCTTGGTAGGACCCGCAGCAGCGCAGAGGAGCATGACAAGAAGGGAGCAGCAGAGAGGAACTGCGATGTACTGACCCTAAGTCCACTCCCTTTTGCCTTGGTGAAGGGACTGATCCCACACAACCTGTGGTGATAACAGGGGTGAAGAGAGGACTCAGGGTGAAGGAGCAAAATTAAGCCTGGGAAAGGGGGAAGGAAAGGTATTTTCTCAAAGCGTCTCAGTGTTTGTCTTTTTGCTTTCCAATACCCAAATCATTAAATACATAAGTAATCGACAATATATTAAGTCAATTTTCCTGAAGTCCAGCCTGTTTTGCCTGTGCTGGTCACTGAAAGTGATCTCCCTGTCTTCATTTCAGCACATAATCTTTATCATTCTTGATCTTCCTATTGTCTACCCCTGTGGAGGGGGAGAGTGAGCCAGCAGCTGATGGGAGTTTGGCTGCAAGCTGTGGCCATTCCACCACGCTTTGATACCAGATATCTCACACGAACAAATACTGAACCATGTGCAAGGCACCGGGAACTACAGCACCTGTGGAAACCTCAATGGAAGGCAATGGCTCTTGGTGCTCTTTGAGCACTGACCTCAGCCAGAGCTAGACCACCACCTTTGCTAAGCTGTCTGGCTGCACCTTATTTCTTTGTGAGGAAGTGTCTCTTGGGTTCTGCTAAATTTCTGCCAGCACATTTGACTTCCATCTTGGGACAGAAAATGCAATATAGCAAAGCATCTTTGAAAAATTGCTGAGCTCTACTCTGTGGCAGTAATGACGGCATCTATTGCCAATAAAATAAAAAGGAACAAATTCTGAGAGGCGAACAAAATGCCTATAGGCATAAAGAGAGAAGTAAGAGTAATCTACTGTTTGGGTCTCTAAAGCACAAATCTTTGGTTAATTTCAGTTGCTGATATTGCTGTGGTTTGTTTCATTTTACACATACTCCCAGCAAACAAAAAAGAAGCATCAGGGTTAGATTATATGAGATAATTTACACACAACTTCCTTCCAAAATTGATTCAAAATGTCTCAGAAATGAGGCAGGTCATGTGAACTAAGATCTCCCTAAACAACTGTAAACAGAGTATGAATAAATATGAATCTGAAATATGACAAGAGGGGGACATCTCCAGGCATCTTTCTCAGCCTCCTCCCTCGGTGATATGGAAGACAGTCATCGGCACATTAATGATGGTCATGTACAGTTTTAAAGGGGAAGTTTTCTCAAGTGCTACCAAGGGCCAAGAAGTATTACAAGGGAAGTAATATAAGTGTGGTTAAAGTAGAAAGAAAATGGAATACAAGCAGAGTTAGGACCTCACCTGAAGTCTATTGAATTCAGGGTAGAAAGCCCTTGACTCAGTGATGTTTTAGATCTTTCTTGAGTGAGAAGTATTCAAACTAGCATTTCCTCTGCAGGAAACAAAGCTGGAGATTACTCCTCTAAGCCCAGAAGCAAATCAGAAAAACAACAATAATGAAAATTAAGTAGAAGTGAAAGGAGGGAGGTAGCTATGACTATGTCCTGCAGTTTGGCAGCTATGCCAGCTAATATATTTTGGGCTGCAAACACATATGCATACATGATGTGGTGCTGTGCCAAGTGATCCAGGCTAGTTCTAAAAGAGGTAGTTGTGTAACCAAAACCTCTATGGCCATGATTGCTTGGCACCCCATTTGATCTCAGAGGAGTAGAATGTTTTACCTCAGTAGCAGGCAGCATCAGAGCAGCTTGTGAGCGCGGCCAGCAGAACTGCGCGCTGGCAAAACCCAGACTGATTTTCAGCTACCACGCAGGTCTCCATCCATGAAGTTTTCCCAGCTGCTGAACGAAAGGCTGTGGGGAAAAAACCCCAACACCCAGGAACCATCTGTACAGACTGCCATGGCTGGTTGCACTCACTTGAAGAGCTGAAGTGTTCTTGGTAGCTGTTAGAAGATCTGCTAAATGCTGTTCGATGGCCACAGTGGTGTTCCCAATGAGGTGAATTCTCTTCTTTGGAATACAAAAAGGCTGTGCTTGATCCCAAAGTAGAGACTGTGGATGAACAGGCTAAATTTACCTCTGAATTTACATGAGAAATTCACCATTTGAGTGTCATTCTATTCTGCACCGATTTCTTTTTTTCTCCCCCTCTTTCTGCCAGTTGAAGGAAATGGCTTAACTGGAACTCAGTTGACCTTCTGTTGTTTAAGACTGAGTCTTACTTGCTACGTTCATACAAGGTGGCACAGAACTAAGCAGACATCTAACCTAGACAGGCAGGCTTTTATGTTATGTAAAGCATAAGCAGATTTCAAAGTAAAGCCACTATTAACCTCTGCCTAATTTTTTCTAAAAGGATTTTTTAAAGAATTTGAAAGTGGTGCAAAGCAAAAACTGTATTTCACAGTAAGGCCTGTTAATCAAATACCAGTGAGATAATACATGATTCAAGCATACTGAAATGCTTTCCTTCATCTGTCTTTCAATTTTCAGAGTCACAAAATCACAGAATGGGTAAGGTTGGAAGGCACTACAGTGGTTCAAACCTCCCTGTTCAAGCAGGGTCATCCTAAAGCACACTGCACAGAATTCTTGAGTATCTCCAGTGAGGGAGACTCCATAATCTCTCTGGGCAATCTGTCCCAGTGCATGGTCACCCACACAGTAACAAAAATCTTCCTTATGTTGAGGTGAAACTTCCTGTGTTCCTGTTTCTGCTCACTGCCTCTTGTCCTATTGCTCGGCACCTCTGAGAAGAGCCTGGATCCATCCTCTTGACACCGTCCCTTCAGATAGTTATGTACATTGATGAGGTCTCCTCTCAGTTGCCTCTTCTCAAGGCTGAACAGGCTTTCGCAGCCTTTCCTTGTAAGAGAAATGCTCCAGATCCCTAACCATCTTTGTTGCCCTCCACTGGACCCACTCCAGGAGCTCCATGTCTCTCTTGTACTGAGGAGCCCAGAATGGACACAGCACTCAAGTTGTGGCATCACCAAGGCTGAGTAGAGGGGCAGGATCACCTCCCTTGACCTGCTGGCAATGCTCTTCTCGATGCACCTCAGGACCTCATGGGTTTCTTTGCCACAAAGGCGCTCTGCTGACTCACGGACAGCTTGCTGTCAACCAGGACTCCCAGGCCCTTCTCCAAAGAGCTGCTTTCCAGCAGGCTGGCCCCCAGCCTGCACTGATGCCTGAGGTTATTCCTCCCCAGGTGCAGGACGCTGCACTTCCCTTTGGTGAATTTCAGATCTTCTCTGCTCACCTATCCAACCTGTCGAGGTCCTTCTGAAGAGCTGCACAACACTCCGGGGTATCACCACTCCGTTTAGGTTGCATCTCTTAACATCAGGTGACCCCTCTTGCTCTATATGCTGCACATCTTGATCCTCAGCACATCTATATATTCCTGCAAGAGTAATAATCATAACTATTCTGAGATAGCAGAGGGTGCTACTCCAGGGAAGATTAGCTCAAGGTGCAAGTCTTAAGAATTTACTACTTAGGTTGGGAAACAACAGTTGAATATAAAGAAGCAATTGTACTGCTACTTTCTTCACTCTTAATCATGTGATAGAAGCTTCTTATTAAGGATATTCAGGAGACTTGTGTGACAAATTACTGCCTCAATGCTTTTCCTTATGGGTACTGCCACAACTTTGTGCCGTCACAAATCCAGCCAGCAACATTTCAGCATTCTGCCAGGAGCAGACCAGAGAATAAACTACACACAGTTTACTTTTTAGCAGTTTAGTACCCAAAGAGTGACAGTGCCCAAATTCCTCTCAATTCATACTCAGTAGGAAGAACCAGGTAGTAGGAGAGCCACTCCAGATTTCTCTTCCTTTTTCATCACCTGCCACTTTGAGGAGGGCTGACTGTGGATCTCAGACACTGAAAACCAGAAGACCTATACGATAATGCAGCACTTCTCTCCTTTTGTAGCATCAGGATTATTTCCTCTAGGTGACTGTATTCTAAGCATATATAATGAAACCAATACCATCATACTATCTGATGCTCAATGGTTGGGTGCTCTACCTCATCAAGTGCTTTTCCTTGTGTTGTGAATCAATCTTGTCATTTTTGAAACCACTTTGAATTTTTCCTCAAATTTCTGTATTAGTAAAAGCTGATCAAAACTTCCATAATGTGGAGAAGTCCAAAGATGATGGAGTCCTAAGACCCTACACTATGAAATTTAACATTTCTAACACCCCTCTGGTTCAGATGCAGCTAGAGGTAGGCACATTCGAACAGCTACCCATTAAAATCAAACCAAGCTTAAAATAGACAGGCTGTGCAGCTTCAATGTAAATATTTGTTTCTCTATTTTCTCTTAAGTCCTGCAATCTAATTCCTCCATCCAACTGTGTAGGGTGCTGATCTCACATCTGGCATCTCATGCTGACCAACCTCAGGCAGTAGCAATTTAAAAAATAGACTTTCCATCCTCTCTGGAAGATGTCAAAACATTCAAGTTTGCTTTATAATTAAAAATACAAAAAAATGGGAAAAGAAAATACTGAAAGTGTTTTTCAAAGTGCTTCGTACCAACTCAGATTGTATGCAACATCTAAAATTATAATTGGAATGAGATGCTTTTGGCTTGTCAAATTTAAAAAAGGTTCAAAAACTGTCCTTGGAATTTAAAACCAAATGTGTCTGTGAAATACTTCTGTTTTACTTAACCAGCAATTTCTAACACCAAACCTGTTTGCTTGAAAATTTTCAGCTGTTTTGCTTTAGTACTTTTTCTCCTGTCCTCTGAACAGATGATTGTTTTCATAATTTTCAGTTAATAAGCAGCACATAATTAAACATAAACAAGTTACCACTGCAGCATGACTTGATGGAAGAGGAGTTACCTCACTGGTACCACCCAGCATATTCTGGGCTCTGAATTAGATAAGAATAGTGTGGTTTAGCTTCTCCACCCAGAGTTTCAGTGATTCCAGTTTCTCCCCAAAAGACACGAACCAGAGCAAGAGTTCACACTAAAAATCACACTGACAAAACAGCACGTTCAAATTTAAAGGCAAGTTTTACATTTAACCAGCTATGCTTCTTGTCCTTGTAGTCCTGGCACATTTTACATGACAAATCATTCAGCCTTCTGATGCCCACAGAAGAAAACAGCCTTTTGACACCCATCTGCCCAAGAAGCTGGGCTGAAAACAGAGGTTCATTTCAAGCTGCATTCTTCACATTTCATGGTGAAACTGTGATACTATACCACACATGGCCTATTTAAGGATTTAATAAAACTGCACAGGTTTGTTTTATGGCCTTTAATGTTCCTTCAGATTTAAGTACTGACATTTGAAATTACATATTTTCAATACATGTTTATCTGTCCACCTGATTAAATTTCAGGGGAACAATCATTAAATTATTATCTGTGTTACAATAATTTCAATGACTGTCTGTAGGTCGATTTGAGTGCTTTTTTTTAATATAGTTTTGTAAAAGCAATCTTTATAGCTGTGCATATTGAAACAAGTTTCTAAAAGGAACTTTGCAGGAATATTTAGCTTTGAAAGCATAGCTAGCTTGGAGAGAAGAGTGTTCTCTGCCCAGTACCTACTGGACATTTCCTGTATCAGAGCAGGGCACTGCACTCTGAACATGGAGCTGCAATAATGCCATGCTAGAGTTAATGTGACAAGCTGCAGACATCACCAAAGCAAAATACTTTAATATTAAACTCATTTCCCTGTCTCTCCTTCTGCTGCTTATTCTACAAGACAGTTCTCTGCCCAAAATGGTCTTCACCTGGTATGGGCTTAATCTGAGTAATAGGGAAAGAAAAGCACCAGAACAAGATATAAGGGATCTTTGGAAGTTGCAGCTCACCTCTATGTTCCTTGTGTTTTCCATCCTTGAATAGCTCTGAACAACCATGCTGTGAGCAGCCTTTGTCCTTTACGGGTGGGACTGGTCTGGCCTCAGAAGCAACCCACTTTGTGAATAGCTCTGCTACGTGAGTCCTGATTTCAACCTGCCCTTTACAGCATATAGCAAACAAAGAAAGAGAAAAAAGGCAAAAAAGAAACCCAACTCTCTAATATTGTCTCAGTTTAAAAAAATATGAGCGACTGCAAGAGTCAGGTACTTTTATAGCCAGCCACATTCCTAGTATCCCTATGCACAGTCTGTGTAATTCGTAGTATGTTTTATCCATCTTTCAGTAAATCCATCTGTACATATGCTATAGTTACCACAGGAAAGTTAAAAATACATCTAGGTGTAGCAATACATAAGGCAGATCCTCACCAGTAAAACTAGGAAATGAGTAATCCCCCACTCTCCTGAACAATTCTTCGCAATGACAACTCCCTCCTTCCCACACACCTACACTCTCACACGCCTGGAGAAGTCGGGGGCGGGGGAAAGCTGAGCTTTGCAATGTTGTCTGGAAGCTCATCGGATCCGGGCTACTTCCAAATAAAGGAGGGAGCAAGTTCAAAGCCTCTGCTGATCTCTGAACTTGCATCATTCTCAGAGATGACTGCACTTGCTGCCGAGACACGAGTCTGTGGAGCCAGAGAAGAAGGTGTACGAACAGGAAATAAAAACAAGATGGGAGGGAACCCCTGAACCTACTCAAGTGGCTTGCAATACTGGAACACTAACTTGAATTGACAGGAGACAATGGCAACCAAGCCCAAGCAAACTGCAGCCGCTTCAAGCACTGGCAGAAGATGCTGAGGGGGAGTGAAGACTAAAGCGAGGAGATGCACGGAGGGGAGGTAATCCTGGCACTGCTGCTGACATCATCATGCTTTGTGGATCTGAAAGGTTCCCAGCGGAAGCTGCTTTGCGGCATTGGCTTCCCCCCCGCCCCCCTCCCTAAATGCATGCACTTTTTAAGTCTCTGGTATTCAGATCCTAGATATTGTACTGGAAAATTAAGAAACAGCCTTCCAGGAGAAGATTGAGATATTTCAGCAACTATCAGGAAAACACAGTTGAGGATAAGCTGTATAGTTTGCCACATCATTTCCCTTCTACAAAGCATTAGAGGATTCTGAATTGAGACAAAAAATTGCAGAGTTTCTGCCACCAGCCTGGGCCTGGATTCTTTGCAGCATCCATCAAATGCAGAGCAACAGTTCACTAACTAGAAATGGATCTACAAACACAGACCTTGCATTTGCTGTGACAAGTACAGTGACAACACTTGAGGCAGGTCCCCTCTGAAAGCTTTATCTGGTCCTTGAGTATCATTACAGCAGGGAGGAAGAATGAGGAGAAAACAGGTACTTGCACGCTTGAGATCCAAAGCAACTTTAAGCAGAGATAGGTTCCTACTGCCCTCTGCTGTAACATGCTTATAGAACTCCTGAGAAGGGAGCACCAAGCACGACAGCCTGACGTGCACACTGGGCGTTACATTCAGGCTGTATCAAAACTGCGGTGAGTGGAACAAGACAGCGAGAAACCACAGGCTTTGGTTTCTTTTTGCTGCTTTTAGTTCTTTAAGTGGATACGCACTCCCCATACACACACAGAAAATGGACCACAGGCTGATCAGTTCTTGGTATATTTTTATGAGGCTCTGTATTCTGGATTATTATATACCCATTTGCAGTTCCAATGGATAGCTTTGACTGTAAAATTTTTAGGGATTTTTTTCTTCTATTTTAGGACTTCTCAGATGTTGTACCAAATTACTGGTAAGTTTCCCTAACAAAATGCCCCAGTGAGGCTGCCTGGAGCCTCTTTTGCACTGCACAATCAGTACAGCACCAGAAACACACCAAATTTTCCAAGCAGCAAAAGGATTTGCTTTGACTGTACAGCCCAAGTGGTTTATATACATTTAAAAAGGAAAAAAATGAAAATAGTCTAATTCATCATCTGCTTATAAGACAGCAATATCACTTAGGTAACAGATAACAAAGAATGCTGGTCACGATGCAATGCTGATGTGTCTTTGCAAGTTGATCCATATATATACAATTGCTTTCAGTTCTTTTTCCAGTAGTTCCTGATGTTCCTTTAAAGCTTTGTAACTTAGAGATACTTTTACAGAGCTACAGGCTTATACAGCAAAACTTGAACATTTTCCTTCATTCGTTTTCTTCTGTGTTCTTTCCCTTTACTACTCAAACATCAACAAGACTAAATTTACTGAAGCTGGCTCAGATATATTGTGTTTCTTCTCTTGACTCTACTGTTGATGCAAACAAAATCACTTACTACAGAAAACAAGGTATTTTCAGGGGCAGTAAACAAGACGCATCTATTTAGTTTGATACCACAGCCCTTCCCCCCTCCCAAAGTAAAACAGACATCACAATGATGGGAGGGAACAGTACCACAACGTGACAATTTTAGCTTGGCAACACGCATGTGTGAAAGGCTGCATATGTAGCACATATTGTCACACAAACAGAGGCTACACGTAAATATAAACAGAGGCTGAGATTCTCAGTGCCACTTGGGTATACACGTACTTCCCATTAGAAGGGAGAGGAATTGGACATTCAGATCACTCTACGGACTTGAAAGCCTCTTCTGTAAACAGCTTGTGACACCAGCATTTACTCTTGCTTGTAATTTCATTCTTAAAGTCTTTTTGATACCTCTGCATGCAGCTATATTTAAGGAAGAGTAAAATTCTGTGTCGAGGCTGCAACACATGGACACTGCATGGGCAAGGTACTGACCCAGAGATAAATCCACACCTGCGCATATCTCACACAATGCTAACAAGATTCCTTGCCTTTCTACCACCCTCTCTAAACTTTGGATCAAGTTTCCTGCGTGAGCTGCTATCCCTTCAAAGAAAGGAGAACATAATTACAGCTCTCAAATGGCCCGAGGTATTCAATTTCTTCCCTTTTTTTTTTTTTTTTTTTAAGGTCTGCATTCAACTTATGAAACTCACGAAAAGGACAAACAGCAACTTAATGAGGCATTTGAGTTATGGGAAATCCTGGGAAAAAAACCTGTAGAACAGAACCTGCAGGCAACTGCTAGTGAGATCTGTGATTCTGTGAGATTTTCAGTATAACACCAAATATGTTCAAATATGTTCAAAAAATGGTATAGATCTTTTTTAAGACCTGCTTCCGATCTTAAACTGTGTGTGTAGTATACAGACATGCAAGTGAATGCCTGCTACTTACCCCAGTGTTAACTCTTTAGATTTTGGTTGGGTTTAGGTTCTTGCAGGGTAAAGGTTTTCACCTTCTTAGCGAACAATCCCACTTCAACAGTTTTTCTGGATGACACTAAAAATGCATTTTGGCCACATTAAAAAAAAATCCTGCAAATAAGAACAGGCTTTGAAAATTGAAGAAAGTTTCTGTTGAGTCTGGGATGTGGCTTTGAGGAAAGAGTGCCCTAGCACAGGTGATTCCCCATCTCTTTGTGGAGGATTTGCCAACAAAGTCCACATGTGGACTTTGGCTTTGCAGAGTCTGCAGACAGTAGTACCTATCAGTTGTTCAGATAGATTTGTTTAATCAGATTAGTTCGTGGGAGCAAGAGGACAGGCCTTTCCTTCTACTTGGGTAATCAACCTCTATGAAATAATTGTATGCCAAGAGGAATAGAATATAATTTAAGATCTGAAATAGTTTATAATTTAAGATTGGTTATATATGTATTCCTCTCTAGTGTGTAAAATAAATGTTACAAAAGAGAAGGCTTTGTGCAAGTGTGAGAATTAACTGGAGATGAAACTGAAACCAGAAACATCTGCCATTTCACATAGTACTACCATCCTGTGACGTGAGTACAGCTTTTAAGCCAATAGGTCTTGCTCATGTTAGGGTTCAGTTGGTTTTGCTTTATCTTTATGTAGTTTTGCACTATTGAAAAGTAGTGTAGAACAGTATAGAAATTAGCCCTTCACATCAATTTATTCAATCACATTCTTCCTAGAAGGAAGCTTTTATATGGATTAGCATTCCTTAATCCTTTTAAACACTGATTGCGTAGAGAACTTAAGTGCATATTTAATTAAACACAGAGCTAGTTCCCTTTCACTCATTAGGACTATTTGTGTACTGAACTTTATGGAAGTGTTCAATCACTTATCCAGATGAGGATCATAAACAGGAGCAAAGTACATTAATACCAGCTCTAATCTTTCCTTAACTGTTTCACATCTTTATCCTGTTCATGCATGCTTTCTCCAGTCAGTAACTAGAGCCTCTACATGTCTGATCCTTTCTAGAGAAGTTTCCTGGTCCCTTAGGGTTAGCAAAGCAGTGTTTTGTCACACATTCCACATATCTCTTCTTATTAAAAGTAAATAACCATCTTTTTTCCAGTGTTCTTTGACCTCAGCAAAATTACATGGTTGCATTTCAAAGCAGAATGTGGCTTTTGACCTGCTATTTCATCCCCTAAGCTTTGCCATTAGTTTTAATTTCATGTATATACTGTGCTAGAGAAATAGTAGGCTCTTCCATCTGGTGTACCCTTAGTTAAGAATCAAAACCAAACAAGAACCAGATGCTCACCAAAGCTTATGACATGTGTGTTATAGACAAGTCTCCCCCGTCCTTTCCCACATACTCTCAGAATCACAGAATGGTTTGGGTTGGAAGGGACCTTAAAGATGATCTAGTTCCAATCCTCTGACCATTATCTGTCTGACTGATCAATCTTTTACTCCTTCCTAATGCTAACTTTTGATGTAATTTCCCACATTTTTTACAAGTTGTGATTGGAAGGAAGAAGATGTTCAAACAAAGTTCCAAGACCTGTGATTAGTGAAAGGCAGATGAAGAAGATCTGCTCTCTACTGGAAACATCATAAGCAGATATCACCTTATTTCATCTTTACCATAATGAAGTGTCTTCCTGGGACAGGTCAGCAACTTGAAGGCAGTCAGGTTTATCATGAGGTTTCTTCTTGCTTAGAGAACAATCTCACAAGACAGTAGCCAGTTGACTGCTTGATTGAGAATTCAGTTTCTTAAGGCTGTGTTGAGGTGGAGCTCCCATGGCATAATCTTCCCCTTCCTCATACACCTTACACAGGTTCCAGCATCTAACACAGTCCCTGGGAATGTGAGCAGCTTATCTCAAACACTCCCAAGCCACCTTCCTGAGAGGTAAAGAGGAAGAGACTGCTCTTCCCGTACCAGCAGAAGGTTACAGAACATCATATAGACAATCTCCAAGTGCAGTTCCTACTTGCACCAGCTCAGCTCTATTGCATGTCACCTGTCCAAAGCTATTTTCCCTTCAAAAAGGACCTTTTCCTCTCACGAGGCAGCTGTCTCTTTCTTACTAACAGTCTTGAGATAAACCTAAATGAAACTTTATGTTCCTGAGGTTTCCAGGTCACCTTTTTTTCCATAAATACAGAATTAGGCTTTGGAGCAACCTTCCTGGAATTCAAATTTTACAGTCATTAGATACCAAACAGGCTGACTACAATGAGAGGAGCAATTGGAAAGGGCTTCAGTGAGGCTGCAACTTATTGACAATTTATGACTAAAGAGGTTGCATAGGTCACATTATGCAGCTTCCTTCTGGATGCATTTATTAGTCTTGCAGGACTCACAGACGTGTCTGTAGGAGTAGACAAGAGAGGGCCTGAGATTGGGGCCAAGCACTGTCATACAGCTGCTGTATTATTTACTTTTTAGCACAAATTTTGACACATCCATGTCAAAATGCCTTTTACAGACAACATCCACATGTACCATTTTGACACTACAGAAGCAAGATCTGGCAATGCACAAGAACTTTTATTATAAGAGTGAGAGGGCAGAAGATATCTGGACTTGCTACATCTCACTACAGACATTCTTTTGTAAATACTTAACAAAACATCTAAGACAACAGAAACAGACTGAGGCAAGGGCTTGATCTGAAGAGACTTATTATGTACACACATGTATTACAGGAACCAGCCAGTAAAGTTAGTTTCTTATTTCATGGTTATGCAAAATCATAGAATCATTTAGATTGGAAAAGACCGCCAAGACCACCAAATCCAACCCTTATTAGTAGTGCTAGCTCTTCTCTTGGATATGCTGTCTCACCAGAATCAGTGAGACAGCAATATATGCAAGGAGACACTGACCTTTTCACCAGCAAGGTCTTGCAAAACCTGGTTTGCATCACTGGAAACACAGACAGAAAGGAGCACATAGCAAGAGGTCGCTGCAGCCTTGGGGTAGGCAACAGTACCTGTGGCAGAGAGGCAGATCAGAAAGGAAGATGCTATTACCAGGAGAACATCAGAGTGAGAAGGTTCTGGGCATCATCTCCTGGGCTCCCACTGAGTTGGGATTTGCTCTGGCTGAGCCAGGAGGAGGACAGGAGGCAGTACCACCATGTGCCCTCCCACAGGGTGGAACTCTTCCTCTGGGACACGGGGCTCAGCTGGCATAAGGAGTACAACACACATCTCATCAGCTGAAGCGAGCCAGACCCTGTTTCTGTTTAACAGAAGTTCCAGCTGCTTTCAGAAATCCCAATGATAAAGTATAAGCCAAAAGAAAGGAATCCAGATCCTGTCTTTTAGTTTAGTTTCAAATTAGCAACTGTAGTGCTTTTCATTGTTGTTTTTTTGCCATTATCCATGAGAAAAAACAGTTGTTTGTCATGCTTCAATTAACACATGACCTGACAGTTTTTCTGTTGGGATCCAAGAAAAGACAATTTGCAGATATTAATCATCAAACAAGCTTCAAATGAGACTTTTATGCTCAATAAAAAGCTGATTCCATGCAGTAATAGATAAACCTTCAGCCCAAATATATGGCTTTTGTACAATGTGAGATGAAACCTTCGCCCTCCTGGTTTTTTTTGGATATTACTTGCTAATGATCCATGCAGGATTCTGGCCAGAAAAGCTGACTCACCAGGGCTGGCCTGCCTCAAAATATAACTATCACAGCAATGAAAGCTTCACACTGCGAATGGCTGACATTGAAAACGAGCATTTTTCAGTGCCCAGGGCACCTTGTGCAGCATTCATTTCTCTTTAGCTACTTTTCCAAGGCTTTCCATGTCCTTTCAATAATACACTTACTGTGTGGTAAGGATCAAGAAGAGTTAACAAGTTATATTTACTGCCATTCCTTTTCACGGAAGTGAGACTGATTCCTCATAACTGCAAGGCTGCTGTGCCTGGGGCTTCTGAAATGAGCCGGACATGTATGTTCCATCTGCTTAAAAAGTAATTACAGGGATCAACATAAGCTCCTTGCTTTTTATGGAACAACATTTGCTCTTATTAGTGAAATAGCATTTCAAAAAAGCCACAAACTACAGAAATATACTGGTTGTGGATACAGCTACTGTAACTATGTGAGTTTTAAGAATTTGAAAGCAATGAACATTTAATGTGGCTGGCAAAACACAAGTTTTCTCTCCAAAATATCTGCTGTAACAATGGTTTGAGATAAAGCAGCATGTGATACAGGGAAATCTCCTTTTAATGCAAGACAATCACTTGCTTTAAAAAGATATTAATACACTAATGCTTTGTCAACAAGCAGTTAAATCTCTCTACCTACCATACACGGGATATTGACACAGGGGACATTCAGGAACATGCTCATATGCGCGTATGGCCATGAGACAACAACAGATGGTACATGACTGCAGTTAATGTTCCAGTCTGTGACAGTTTGGAGTTCTTAAAAAAAGACAGTCTCACATTACCTTGTGTCATAAATAGAGTGTGAACTGTTACAATAGAAGCATGAGGGGTTAACATCCTAAAAAGTTCAACTCTTAGGAAGTCAAGGAGGTTTAGAAATACACCAGGTTCAGGACACGCAGACTAGACTCGAGGTGTTTAGGCTTGTGGTTCAATCCTCCAGTCTCCCTGTAGCACCTCCCTAGTCCTTAAGAACATCATGCCAGGAGGAAGAAAAGTGTTTGATATATGGATGCCCTGCCACCGATAACAGCCATTTTTTTTCCCTGTTTCTAGACATTCTTATACAAGTGACTATTGCTGAAGGACAGTGAATTCTTGGGAAGTGCTAATTGGTAGTATAAGAAGTCATCATTCTGCCAGATAAAGTCTTTCCCTATGGAAAATTATCAATGAGGCATAATATAAATTCTATCACTATCTTTACCTTCTTGAATTTGAACTGCATTTCAGGAAAATAGCATTTAGATGTTTCTGTTGCTACCTAAAAAAATTATCCAGTTGAATTCTGTAATCTCTATCAAAGGCCTATCTCTAACTTTATATGAAAGGCCACTTTGTCTACTCTTTTGGCCAGCAGCATCACACATTTCAAAGATGTATTTGTTCTTAGAGTTGTTCACACTGAGCTGTACTGTTTATAAAACAGTATTACCAATCATAACCACCTCCAGCTGAAGAGTCATAAAATAGGTAGCCTGGATACCAGGAAAACACTTGCTAAAACAGCACAGAACGTGTGTCCTTCTGGACTGTTCAAGCACAGAGGGTAACGGTGAAAGGGGTGATATCAGACCGGCGACCTGTCACTACTGGGGTTCCACAGAGGTCCATCTTAGGCCCTGTGCTCTTCGACACCTTCATAAATGACTTGGATGCACGACTGGAAGGGACACTAAGGAAGTTTACAGATGACACAAAACTGGGAGGAGCTGTTGACTCCCTCAAGAGACTTTGACAAATTAGAGGACTGGGCAATCACCAGCCATAAGAAGCTCAACAAGGGAAAGTGCTGAATTCTGCACCTGCAAAGGGGCAACCCTGGATGTTCATTCAGACTGGGGAATGAGATGCTGGAAAGCAGTGCCACAGAAAGGGACCTGGGGGTCCTGGTTGATGGCAAGTTGAACATGAGTCAGCAGTGCCCTGGCAGCCAGGAGGGCCAACCATGTCCTGGGGGGCATCAGGCACAGCATCA
>JAWMRA010000113.1:27906782-28024035 GCA_035584735.1 Pseudotriccus pelzelni
GGTTAATGGCAAGTTGAACATGAGTCAGCAGTGCCCTGGCAGCCAGGAGGGCCAACCGTGTCCTGGGGGGCATCAGGGAAAGCATCACCAGCCAGTCAAGGAGGGGATTGTCCTGCTCTGCTCTGCACTGGTGTGTCCTCATCTTGAATATTGTGGCAGTTTTGGGCACCACAATGTAAGAAAGATACTAAGCTATTAGAGAGCATCCCAAGGAGAGCAAAGATGGTGAAGGGCCTTAAGGGGAAGCCATATGTGGAGTGGCTGAGGTCACTTGGTCTGTTCAGCCTGGAGAAGAGGAGACTGAGGAGAGACCTCATTGCAGTTACAGCTTCCTCATGAGGGGAAGAAGAGGGTCAGTCACTGATCTCTTCTCTGTGGTGATCAGTGACACGACCTGAGGGAATGGCCTGAAGTTGTGTCAGGGGAGGTTTAGGTTGGGTATTAGAAAAAGGTTTTTCGCCCATTGTGTGGTTGGATGCTGGAACAGGCTCCCTGGGGAAGTGGTCACAGCACCAAGCCTGACAGAGTTCAAGAAGTGTTTGGATGATACTCTCAGGCATGTGGTGGGAGCCTTGTGGATAGTTCTGTGCAGGGCCTGGAGTTAGATTGGATGATCCTTGTAGGTCCCTTCCAACTCAGCATATTCTGTGATTCTATGATATAAACACCTCAGCAGAGTACATTACCTTTACTTTTTGCTACTGCAATTAAGCTGCTTATTTTAACTGGTTTTAATGAGCTTGGGTGTCTAGGGGGATTCAGGGGTGACAAATCCTCAAACTGGCCACTCCAATTTTCTACTCCAGCCAAAGAAGTCAGAAGATGACCTTGAGATTAGCTCAGTTGGTTAGAGGCTGGTGTAAATAACACCAAGGTTTGTGGGTTCAATCCCCATATGGGCCATTCACATAAGAGCTGGACTCAATGATCCTTGTGGGTCCCTTCCAACTCAGAATATTCCATGATTATGTGATCTTACAATCTTCTGTGATAATTGAAAATGTATATATATACACACACAAACACCTACCTATAAGAAAGGATATCAGCAGAAGCTACAAACTAACAAACATGGAGCAGAGGTAACAGAAATAGAGGCAGGTTTTCAGACAGGAGAAACTGAATACATAAAAATAAAGACCACCATAAGTGGGTAAGAAACTATATAAGTACCTTATTTCCCACCAGGTCTACAATGCTTAGTACTCCCAGAAAGGAAATACTAAAGCCGGTTGCAGTCATATGTGAACAATTTTCTTGGAAAATAAAAAAGGCAGTCTTACTGAAACAAGAGGTAAACACCAGTTGCAGCACACCACTTTTGTTTTTCCTATAGGAAAATGTATAAAACCAATTGACTTTCAAATATTATTTCAGAGAAGAATTTTGAGTGGTTTCCAGTAAAAACTAGCAGTAGGCTCAGATGCCTATTTCAAAGCAGCATATGTATCACTCCAATGGTCTCCCCTTGTTTCACTCGCTCTTGTTTCTCTTGTAAATTGTACCCAGCAATGTTTACTATCTCCTACATGGACACATGTACAATGACTTGATATCACAGGCTCATGCCATGTAAATGTAAGTATACATGCCGATTTTCTAAGAAATGGGGACATATGCAAAACAAATAAAAACTGAGTTTCAGAGAATTATAGACACTTGAAGTTTGTGGACAGGAACAATGAGAAGTGTCTTGTGAAGTTGCAGAAGTCCAACTCCTACATCACTGACAGCATGATGACATGGAATCTTCCACAGGAACAAACATGGTTCTAGTGGGAAGAACGCAGACAGATGCTTTCTTTCCCAGTCTTTGTAGAAATCATCTATCAAAGCCACGTGCAAGATCATTGCAGTGCCAAACAATCAGCCTGGCATCCTCTAAGATGTGCTAGTAATAAAGCTGAGCAAGGATCATGATTTTCTTTCCTTTTGTCTCACACTGCTTCTTTCTCTATTGAACTGATTCTAAGAATTGCAGGCATTGGTTCCAAGTACAAACTAGCAGCAATCAGCATAGAAGATGAGCAGACAATCTAAGGCAATTAGAACGTTGCACATTAACATTGCAGGTCAGTGCTACTGTCAATATGACAACAATATGACAGCGCTTGTGAAGGAGAAACTGCAGTGTTTGCTTCAGCTACTGCTTAGAACTGCTATTTGTGGGACAGCAAAAAGACAAGAAGACAGCAGTGTCTGATATGGGTGGAGAAGATTTTTCTTACTGCTTTCTTTGAATAGGTAAAAATGAATAAAAAATAAAAAGAATTTAGGATAAAACAAAGACTGAGGAAGAACCAAAGTTCTGGTTTTGTTCCAAGCAAAAAACCACAACCCTTTATTAGGAAATGGTGGCTAGCATTGCCAGTACTGTACAGAGGACACTATTACTGTCTTTAAGCAGAAATCTAACCCTGACTGCAGGCCAGAGTCAAGAACTCTCACATCTTCACTCTAATCCTCACTATCACTCCACTGTCAAAAAATCCTTTGATATTTCTGGTTTCCACCATCATACTTATCTACCTTAAAGATTGTGAGGCAGACCTATTGCTCAGATCTTGTGGATTATAGACTAACATGAAAGAAGGATAGGAATGAATTATGTTTGCAGCAGAGAGCAAACATTCCTTGTTCATAAAGTATTAACATTATAAACTTCAGCCACCTACATCTTCTTCAGTTTGAAGACTAGGACACCAAAACCACTTACTGAAGAAATCACCACAACAAAACTACATGCACAAATTAGTAACCACACAAATACAGTTTGAGTAATCATGTACAAAAGTTACATCCAAACAACCCTGAAAAATAGCTGACCATAAACGCCTGCAAATAACTAGTTACTGACAAGTTACATAAAAATGCTGCACCTTACCTACCTACCAAAACCAACTTGTACAGATGTGGGTGACTACGCAAGACCTGGTCTCCCTTGAAGTGACGTTCAAATGCTTATTTGTAGTGCACTAATGCCACCACCTGGCCATTTTAATAACTCCAACTCCTTCATCCACTACTGAATTTTAATTTTTTTTTAAGCAGTTCATCTGAGTGCAAAAATTCTTAAATGTGCTCTATTATCACTTAAAAAAAGAATATGCAGCACTGTACAGGAACAAATTGATGCCTGACAAATATGTTACAGACACACTCTTGCACGATTACCAGAGGTGCCCAACGAGGCATATTCAATCCTGTCTCCACATGCTGGCCACAAGCTTCAGAGTTCCTTAATTTCCTCAGTTCAACACTGCAGAGCCCTGAGGGCTTAAGTTATTTGTTGTTCTCAAATACTACATACTACTAGAAGAGCTGTACCTGCTGTACTCATCCCATGCAGAAGGCTGAAGGCATCCAGTTATCCTGCCTTTGCTGAAGCATCCTTTCTGGTGTTATCACGTCCTTCCAGCTTTATACGTGGCTAAGCCAACACTCTAGAAAACCACAAGTCACCAAGTCAGGTAATTTGAGGTGAACACACGAAAATCTGAGTAGTCAGAAGGGATAGGGTAAGTACAGATAGGAATGAGTCAGTCAATACAAACTTCTCTTACAGGTTCAACACTGGGACTAAGAGCCCAAACTTAACAGTGTAGCTTAGTGTACGGGGCAAGTATCACATTCCCAGTTTTGAGGAAGGTTGAAGGACCAATAAGCATTCTGTATAGAGTGCACTTCCACACCACGTTACCTCATGCTCACCTACACAAGCAGAGAGGGTATCTGATGATCAGAAGTGTATGAAAGCTTCTTGAATGATTGGGCTGACCTTCACTTTCCTTTCTGTAGCTGGCCCGTGACTCACTATCAAAGAGCTGGATGTCCAAACTCTGGAGGGAAATCAAATGCTTCCTGAAGATACTGGTCTTCCTACCACCTTTTCAGAGTCTCCTGCTCCTGAACTTTAATTAAAGTCTAGCACATAGGCTGCCCAAGATCTGCTGTCAGGACTGCTACAAATTCCCAGGTAGATGGGACCATGGCTGTCTACAAGTTCTTCCTTCTCTATTCCCTTCCCACTTTTGCCTTAGACTACAGCTGTGAACAGCACACCTTCCAGCATGGCCTCCCCTTTGTAACTAACCACCTGAAATTCTTGTGACACCAGGCTGTCTACCTCCCACTCGACTGCCACGTATGTGGAGCAAAACCATGCCAGCAAGCAGGACAACACATCCTTTTTCTCCTGCCATCCCAGGGGCACTTGGACAAAACCAACCCATGACTGCAGGCTGCCTGCTGAAATAGCAGCTCTGTACCTGACCTCCAACTCTCTGATCCTGAAGTGACCACACAGCAGTACAAGGCATCTCCTCTAGAACAAACTTTATGCTATTGCTCTCAGAGCCTGCCTAAGGAAGGGCAGCCATGAAACTCTCCAGGAATGTGGTAGAGAAAAAACATTACTACAGGGTCAGCCTTTCATGCTAAGTAAACTGACACCTCGACTGCTATTTGTCACTGCTACTGCTCACAGGGTTGTGTGCAGTGTCATCAGCTCATACCCTTCAGCATTTAACGGGGGAAAATGCTGTATTGTCTCAAAGTTGAGGAAGGTTACACAAACACCTTATCCTTGTGTGCATTTGGTGTAGTTCATTGGACAGACATGGCAGGAAATCAGCACTTTGGGACAAAATTGTTTCATGGCAGATTTCTCCTACAGTTCTCAATCATATCAAATTGCTTTTAAAGGCCTGAATAGCCCTCCTGTTCAGATTAGCAACTCACTGCCTCTCATACACTCAGGCCCACGTACTAGTTCCACCTGAAGCCTCCCGTGCCTGTCCCCCTCATTGTTTCAACAAGGTGAATAGGAAAACAGTAAGTATGCCTGGGTTGAATATCAGTTGCTACAAGCACAAGAGGCTGAATCCTTCCAAAGAGATCTCTTCAGTATTGTCGTAGTAGACATGCTATGACACCTTAATGATTTTTTGCCCTGGTCTTCAAGAAGACTTTTTCAACCTTTCTGATCTGTACACATCCCCCAGTTGCTGCTCTTCTGGTAGTTGGTGACTACTGAGGGGCATAGGCTCTGCCTACTGCTGAGATGTTATCCAGCCACTAAAAACTTCAGTCCTCACAAGAGACTAAAAAATGAGTATTTCCTTGCAGCCTAAGGTGCCATCATACTGGAGCACCTGGGAAGCCAAAGTGACTTAGCTTTGATTTTTTTCTTTATTGTCTTTCTTCTGACTTTGGTGACTTTCTTTCTGACCAGTGGTGGCAACAGAAAGCATGACAGAAAGAATGGAAAGGCTACTGAGGAAAATGCTGCGTACTCTGGAACCAGCAGTATGACTCTTGATGGTGTCCGAAGTGCAGATATCAATTTGACTTTACATAGCACCGTGACACTTCCATGTCACAGAAGCTTTTCACACTTTGATTCCATTCTGTCTGTCGATGGACCCACGTGTCACCGATCCTTACTGAGGGATTTCACGGCCATATGGCCCACTCGGTAGTTTGGATCCCTGACACCATGGGCACACACCAGGAACAAACTTCCACTTCACAAAACTGAAAATTCTAATTTGCATACAATAGCACGAGTTCTGCAACCAACACCAGTACGTGGGGACAATCAGAAGGAATCGCTCCAACAACACATAACTGCTCTGAACTAACACACTAGCGTAGATAAAGCTCTTCAAGAGGAACTCAATGTAGACAGCTAATGAAACATGGCTAAATAATGATTCCCTCAAATTGGGTCTAAACTGTACAAATCTCTTTTCAACAGTACATGTCTGTAATACCAAGTCCATAAGTAGAGCAGAGAAAAACTGTTTAATCAAAACCAACAAAAATCATGCTAAATCAAAAATCATACTAAAATTTAATACCAGCCCTATTCTGATAGCATCTCCCCATCTCAACCAAAACCATTTTTTTCCCTTTTATGTAGTTTTGATTTATACCAGACCTAAACATATTTCATACTTTTTCTTACCTATTTTCCACCAGTCTTCATCCAATTACTAGAAATTAATACAAATTAATCCCACTTTACTTGGTTAAACTTGGAAACAGAAGATTCCAGACTCGGAAAGAAACCCAGAAACCTTCACCTAAGACAAAGCTTAACTTTTCTACACTTTTCATGGGAGCTCTGATTTCAACTCCCCCCCACCCCAGCCCTTCAGAATCCTCAGGTAAGTTAAGAGACTTCACAAAGTCTGCAAAATTTAAGGGAAATAAATTTGTACATCTAACTGGGGTAAGCCTAGTGCCAAAGCAGCAAGATCTGAGTTGTTATGAAGCCATACACTACGGATATATTTCAGCACTCACCAAGGAATAAGGTTTCCATGTGAGACAAGTGCAGGATAAACATGCAGTAGTGTCAATACCGCAGCTGCAGGAATAGCTTCCCATTCACTGCCCTTCGACCACTAGATGGCATCTGCACGCCAGACTAATTCTAACATGAAAAAATTACGTCAACTGGATTGCATCTTTGTCATTAACTGTGTTAAAATCCTTGTATGGTATTAGTATAAACAAGTCACACCAAGGAAAAGAATACCTGTCTTCTTACTCTAGGTGGTAAAGGCAAAGTGAGAGCCTCTAAGCCTAGTGTATCAGCTGTTTGTTGTACCTTTAGGTAAAGAGCCTTCAGTAGGAAAGAAATGTTTGTTCTCCCTTATTGCTTCAACAGAAAGGAGCCTTGTATCTTTTAGCTCATTTTGTTTACTCAGTCTCATGGAAACTAGATGCAACTAAGGTGTCCATAAAAATGTAGTTCTCATAACATCCTCCCTTCTCCCAGCATTCCACAGCAATGATATACATTGCATCTTTGGGGGAGTTGCAAGAAGCCACCAAGGAATAGAACCTGAAATATAAAATATTCTGGGGCAGCTAGTAGAAAATTAGTAACTTTTACGTGCCCAGAAATTTGATAAGACAATGAGGAACTGCAGAAATGGTGCTTGGAAGTAACCAGAGGGAATAATGTGAAATACTTGTGACTATTTTCACATTATGTTTGTCGGGACTTCAAAACAATGGAGAAAAAACACTGCAATATATTTACTTGCTACACTTATCCTCAGCATTCATTGATGTTGTGTGCTCCTCTGCTTCATGTCATGAGCTGCACCACTTTTGTTCTGAAGACACCAGTTGTTTCTTTCTGGCTAAGCCTTTCTAGTAATTAATGGGATCCATCCACAGCCTTCTCTCTTGCACCCTGAAGAACCAAACCTTTAAAACAACAGGAGCAGGCAGAACTCTCTACCAAGGAGAAAAATTAGTAGCTTAATATTTTTCTCTCTGCAAATACAATTTACTATTTTTGAAAACCAGCTCTCTGTAAGAGTAGACAAACCATAATCCTGTCTACCTTCTCCATTTAACAGTAACTTGGGTGAAGTTAAAACACTCAAACTCAACATGAGTAGTGCTCATTTATAGAGCTCTGCCTAGGAGCTTCTCATCTTTAACATAAAGCTTACCAGAAGATACAAAATAGCTTCTGCTGTTCTTTATTAGCAGCTGGATCTAGTTATTACCTGCTTTCTGATATGGTTGCTTCCAAGACTGCCTGCAGCAGACTAAAAGGAAGCTTGGGCTGCAGACTGTGTTAACTAAAGCAGCAGAACCCCGGAAAGGGGCTGTGATAGGCCACATGCAATACGTATTCCCTGTTTAAGGCTCTACCTGTTTTGACTGTTTCAGGTAGCAGTAATTTTTTCTTGGAGAAGATTAGAGCCATGTATTGGCAAGAGTTTGTAGCAAACAGTTATTTTGAATTGTTCTTAAATTCTCACTTCTTGGGACACTCAGATGCAGACATCAGTATGAGCTGAAACAGGATATTGGGGAAGAGAGTGAGATGTCCTTATTACCAATTAACATTATTATTTATTTTAACACAGCACACTAAGATACATAACAAGTAACCAGACAGTTTTGCTGGTTTCCCAACAGCTCAAGGGATCTGCAGGGAAGATGCTCAGGTACTATAGCTCCAGAAATCCATGGAAGATGAGAATCTGGCAAGCCCAAAACAAGTACCCAATCCTGTGTCTTACCTGTATAATTTATTTACTGTCCCAACACTGACTTTTCATGGTTTTCCAGTATTCAGTCCATCATGGCCTAAGGTTCCTTCAGCTTTCATCATCTGGCACATGCAGTGAGAAGAATGCTTGGTTATAAGCTCATGAGTTGCATGCAGCCACCTGGTCAGATGCCATCCCCAAAACCTTGATAAGCCTTTAGACCAAGGCAAGCAATTTAGTGCATGATCCAGGAGCATAAAGTATACAGCTGCACTGAGAGTGAGCTTGAAAGCTTCTATTGCTAATTAGCGGAAACAGATGACAGAAAAAACATCCAGGGCTTTGCCTAAATATCCCAGCCCTGGTATTCATCGAGTTCCTTTTTATTGACAAGAATGGCTATCTGCATGAACTGCACTGCAACCCTGGTTTGTATTAGAAACCCCTCACTGTTCTTTAAAGAATATGAGCCCTTGTGGACTCAGACATTTGACTGTGCTGTAGTCACCTCTGCTCCAGGATAAGGAGATGTTCTCTTGTCCTTGCTTTTTTCATAGTTCATTTGAAGTCAAATGTTCATTTTTATCCTAATGTACGTTAGAAAACAGGCGTATGCCAATCATGGATTTAACTTACAACTCAAGTTCAAAAGCGATACAACATTGACAGTATTGCTGTCTCTGCTCTTTACTAAGCTGTAATGTTACCTGTCAGGTTTGCACAAGGCATCTTCTTCTCCAACAAACCTGACATCAAGGACAGTCCCAGAAACACCAGCCGTGGATACCACATTAACAGTCTGCCAGGAAGAAGTTCAGCACCTGGTAGAAGACTAGGTTTTTACAGCTGTTATCTACATAAGCCTCTACAACTAAAGGCAAGCATGGAATATTTGTGCTTGTCATCTGCATGTTCTGATAATTCCACCTATCCGTAACAGTTACTCTCAGGTCACCTTCAGTTTAACCACACTCAACCGAAATAGTGTCTTTTATAATTCTATTACAACAAAGCAAAAATGAGTCTTCCAACCCCAAACTAACCACACAGAGCTCCAGCAATTAAAATCTAACTATTTCCACAGTATTACAGCAATATCCTCTTGCACTTATCAAAAGATAAGCCACAGAGAGGAACGCTTCTTCACATAAGAGATACCTTTCTGCTCATCAACTCCAGCTTTGGTAGAAACATAGCAAGGTGGATCTCCATGTTCAAACAACTTTACCACAGAGATGTAGGTTATCGACAACAAAAGCGCCTTCCTTCCACAGATCTGAAGAATTTCTATCCGTTTCCCAGGCAAGTAAGTACACAGCACTAGGGTGTTACAAGCTGTGTCACACCTACCTAGGTGCAACACATCTGTTGAGACGCTCCTCTCAGAGAGCGCAGTGCAAATGCAGATTGCCTTCACAACAGGATCGTGAAGCTTGTTGGTGCCTGGCAGCAGTGCACTTGCACTCTAAACTCAGAAGCAAAAAGACCAGCTCAGACTTCAGTGGCCACAAGTATTTCTACGCGCCCGGATGTAGCAAACCAAATACAGCCCACTAGTGTAAGACCCCTTACAACGTTTTCAGTGAGCCTCTTTCTACAGTATCTTCTGGAAATACATCAGCTCCGTACAAACAATGCTACCTAAACAGAAATAGCGTTCAAGGTATTAGAGTAGCACAACCACAACTGTATGAAACGCTTTTTTCTGCTTTAAAGCATCAAACAGTCATGAATATTCCATGCATAAAAAACACTGAGCAAAACAAAGCACACCAAAAAAAAAAAAAAAGGAAAAAGAAAAAAGAGTGCTTTAAAACAAGAATCTTGGAGCAAATCAACACAAAAGAGACCAAGGAAGTACTGCTTGCAGCACACTTTAAATCAGTGTTTGGGAATCACAAAATGCTCAGCAACCAGAAGGGAACAAGTGCCATGGTGTACTCTACAATGAAATCAGGAATGAGTAAAGGGGGAGCGTGGGGAGAACATGCAAAAATGTATCTCAAATGGTGTAATGTTTTATATGCCTCTCAACAGCTCATTTGAGAATCTTCCTGTTAATTCCCAGGACACCACACTGTGCTATTTAACGACATTTAAGGTTTGTATAGGAACAAGGAAAAAGTCTTAGCAATTAGACCACTAGCAATTTCCATAGAAGAAAGTTGATTTTATCTGAGTAGAATTAGATTCAGGTTCTCTTTTCTACCTCTTCCAGAACTGGACAATATTAAAAATAGAGATCTATATTAACACTGTAAACCTAAGCTGAAGTGGCAAGTTCTGTTATGTATCTGACCTGCTTTTAGTATAAAATATCTATCATATCTGTAGGGGTAAGATTATTAAATCATGTATATTTCCCACAATACAGGGTGATGAAGGATGTTAGCAGACGTCTCAGCTCTTGAGAAATCAAAATACCATTCAAATCCCTTTCAAGTGATTGCTGCTACATACCAATTCTTCAGCATACCACCAACAGATCTGGCTTTCTAGTGCCATAAAACAAACTGAAAAATTTCCTATTTCTTTAGGACACAGAAGAAGGCCCAAAGACTTTATTTTTCTTTTGACATAGCATCTGTAACACAAGCGAGCATGTTAGGTACTCACACAACATACAGTTTTACACCTGGACATTTCATGATACAGAAGACATTGTTCCAGAAACTAAAGAAAAACGTGAAAGTGTTAATCCAGATGTTTGGTAACATAGAGGCTGGAGCTTGGTAAAACCCAGCATTTTCAAAACTTGTAGAATTAAACCTCAAGTAAGCAATGACTTAGAGCAGAAAGTTACCATGTCAAGGCTTACAGACTAATTTTCATTAATTGCCCTGTCACAAACTGAACTTACTCTCACACAGCTCTCATCGCTGACTTTCAAGAACAAGTGTCTTCAAACAGTATCAAAAGAAATCTACTTCTACATTTTATTCTAAGCATTGAAACTGGTGTTTGCTCCAAGGTGGGGTAAAATAAACCATTGTTCAAAACCACAGATCAATTCAATATAAATCAATATAACAGATATTTTGTAAGTTTTCCTTTTCTTAAAAAACAACCAAATCCACACTTTTTGAGTAACAGTAAGGTATGTTAAAATAACCAGTCAGACTTCATTCAAATGAATTAGACAACTTTTACTAAATGAAAAAACCTACATTTAAAATAGGCATTTAAAACAAAATGGAATTAGAAAAGAGACTGAAATCCATTTTAAAGAACTTGCTCACTGTGTCAGAAATCAATATATCTCTTGTACTATATAATGTGCCAGTTCATAAAACGGAAGTTACCAGAATCCTCAATTTAACATTTTCAAAGACAATACTGAAGTCAAGAGTTTTACATCTACTGATGCACATTTAGAATGGTATAAATCTGCAGCCTTCCCCCAAAGAATCTTACAAATCTGACAATATTCAGTAAAAGCTTTTGTAGTTATGTCCAATAAGTATTGCATCCTAAAGCATCACAAATCTGTGGCTTTCATTTGTCCTACCATATAGTATGTATCTTCTCTATATCTTGCCATTTGCCAATGTTAATTCTTTTAAGAAAGGAGAGAAGTGAAAAGAAATACTGCATAACTCTTGATCACGTACAGAAATTATTGCTACTATAGTACACTACAAAGCAGAAGTCTATACAATAGTATATGAAATTTGATCATGAAAATCCAAATTATATAATCTTTAGTGACATAAGCCTTACTATGAAGTTGGACATTCCTGTAGCATTTTCAGCTCACCACTCATCTAGCCTATTTTACAGTGATGAACATCCATTTAAACATACCCTCTTTATAAAAAAGAATGTCAGCTTTTAAAGGCTTAGCAAATAAGGATCTTCATGTTCTGTGGAACTATGTAAGATGAATTTTGATGCAGGTAGGGAATTACCTGGAAGCTAAGCATGCCAAAGGTGTTTCATGCTAATAAACCTAAAGCCAAGGTACCACTTAATCAAGTTACCAACTAATAGGCAATACCATTTTTGCCCTAAGTTAAATGAAGTGCCATCGCACAGTGTAACGTCAATAATTTAAAATAGTGTAGTGCACAAATTCATTGTGTGGCAGTTTAAGTTAAAATGTCAGGACAGGTCTTTGTGTCTCAGTGTATGTTGGCTGTCAAGCTGTCCAGTCTGGGCATTTGGGATTTAGTTTGTCTTTTAATCACTACTGTACTATAAACTTTGCCTTATAATGGGGCACACATTTGGGCAGTATTATCATGAAAATTGAGGGATTGGGGGGAGGATAAGATATCAGTGGCTGTTCCAAAAAGCCCCTTCCTCATTTCAATTTCATAGAGCCAGGAAATAAGACTAGATACTGTATTCGCATCATTCTAGCTACAAAATAACCAAAGTAAAAGCAATCAAGCAACAATAAGACCACATTACACAAATGGAACATCATGCTCTCATCTGGTTTAACTATTACATCAAATTTTAACCGGGATGTTGGTCAACTTTAAAAACCGTGGCAAAATGTGAATATGTAAGTTGCAATAGTTTTCCTTCTAATTTTTTTTTCACTCTATGCTGGATATTAGAAGTTGGAGCTATGCTTGTTACAATACAGTGTCGCACATCTTTCTACTAGAAAAAATTAATAAAGATCCTTTACCCGTCTCTTTAAGTTAAACATGTGACATCATAAAGGGTGTCAAATGGCTGGATGGTTTTACAGTGCACACTTATTATATACTGTAATATGGAGTTTTGTCCTTGACAGATCTGATGGTGTTTTCTACATTATTTCCTTTCTTCACCTCTTCTTCGGCGGATTAGCTGTGCGAGGTGGAGTGACTGGACGCCCAGAATTCAGTCCACCATACTGGTACTTGGCTTTCTTTTCAGATGGTTTCAATATCTTAGAGAAAATAAAGAAGTTCCTTTGAGTCAGCAGCAACTAAGAACATTTCAAATACTGTTAAGCCAACATGAAATCTTGTTCTGCAGGAACAAGAGGGTTGAGGATGGTAAGGGGGAAACCCTGCAGATTTCTTGACTCTGCATACAACAATACTACTTCTATATCCTTCCAGTTCTACCACCGCAATTGGGTGGGAACAGGAAAGAAAAGGGGCTGAAAACATGTCCAAGAGGGAATAGGGACTAAAATCTGATCAAAGTAACCATACTAAAAGGGTCTCTTATAGTCTATTAGTTCACATAATTGGGTATTCCAATCACTAGGTATGGCTAAAAATAATCACCCAGATAAACTTTGAAATGACCATCCGAATAGAGTGAATAACTTAATACGCAGTAGTTTTGGAAAACATAAAATCCCAGCTATCTGGAGAACAGTTGGTTTGCAGTTCAGTTACCCACAAACACCAGTCTCCTGCACAGTCCTTTCTGCAGCTCAAGTATATTGCTCTACACTAACCATGAGCACAGCAACAAGCAGACTAAATCGGTCCCTACAGCCCAACATCTACAGTAACACTTAATGCACAAATATATCATACCTGAAAGGAACACATCAGAGTTTCATCCACACTCATCATGCCCCCTGCATTGTCAAACTCTCCACAATAATTTGGAGCTGAAAATAGGGTGACCAACTGCCGTTTTGCAAAGAATTCATATCCATCTTCAACCACCTGTCAACACCAGAGAAATCAATACAGCTTATGTAAGAAAAGATTAATTTTGAAGAAAAAAAGCTAATCTTGAGGCCAACAGGACTTTATATTAGAAAGATGACAAAAACTCAAACTATTTTATATCTTGACTTTCAGACAGGACAGGTTCATTCATTTGTCTTGAATGCCAAGCCAAGTAGCACACCCTGTGTCTGACACTTCCAATGTTAAACATACATCAGCGTGACTGTTCAGTATTTTCATAGTTGAAGTCCAAGCATGCATTGCCAGTTTAAGTATTCCCAGCATTGTACGGTTTACACACAGCATGTGGATGTTTGGCCTAACTAATGTGGAGCCCATAAAATCTGGATACCATTTCATTGCAACTTGTAATAACCAAGTTTCACTTACACTGGTTCTGATCCTACAAATCTCAAGTGTAGGATTTTTTTATAATTTTGATGCTCCAAAATTGAAGTGGGTTTGACATATTTCGCCTAAGAGCATAACACCTTTAAAATCATGCAAGTAGTATGATGCATCAGCTGAGGATGTTCCTTCTTCAAAACAGAAGCCTCATGTTCCAACATAGTGAAACTAGTGCATCAACTGCTCACCTTGGTGCAATCACCATGATCTTTTAAAAGACGTACTTTTATGAAGCACTGAAGTGACTATACGAATACAGGAAATTGGTAGCAATTTTGATCAGCAGTTAAGAAATCTAGCCAGCATGTGTGGAATGAACATTAAATCTTCTGTAATGTTTTAGCAGTAAAATTACAAAGAGAAATATTTAAGTGTTCTGATAGTGTACCCAAGCCTAACAGTGACACAGAATAAAGAGTCTATTTTTGTTTCACAGCAGGAAAGAGGTTTTAAAATTGACTAAATAATGAAACCAAAATATTATACAGGAAATTCAAACCTGATGTCCACCTAGGTAGGACTGTTGCTTAAAATAACTTGATAAAAAAAGTGTACTAAAAATTGACAATGTCAAAATCACCCTGATTTACTGAAATGTGCAGAAAGCAAAACAAACTACACCAAAGTATTCTAAATAGCTGAAACAAAGGCAAGACTGAAAGATTTTATGTACAGACTTGTTTGTAAAAATATTCAAAATGCACTTAATACTTTGACAAAGTGAAGCAGAAGTAGCGTAAGCCACAACTACCAGGGAACTATCTACTACTGAAATGGAAGAACTCTGCAACTTCAGTGTAAGTCTCAAGTTCAAGTCACTTTGCCACTTTAAAGCTGGACACTGTACCTCTGACGTTTACATACAATCTAACATTTAGCAGACAGTACAAAAGGAAAAGATCAATGGAGAAATCTAGTGCTAGTATTCTACCTCACTGACATTAGACACACAGTTCAACATGAGTCAACAGGACACAGCCTTACAGTCCCTTTATTAGGAAAATCTTTTTTTCTCTAGAAGTAACAGAATGCAAATTAAGTTTCAAATATATCCTACTTAAAAGGAGAACCAAAGAGGCAGAAAGACTAGAAGGAGAGGTTTTAAGAAGCAACAGTACCACAATTCATACCTGATGAGCTCGACAGATCAAATCCAGATCATGACGATTCAGGAATTTACTGACCACATCAGCACCAAAAGTGAAAGAGACCCCACGATCATTTTCACCCCAACCTTGCACATCTTTGTCTGGGTCAGACCACAGCAAGTCACAGAGCAAACCTTTGAAAGATAACACAAGCGAAGATGCTAGTCTTCAGAGTTATCATTTTATAATGTTAAACAGTTCTATTGTAATTAACAGAGCAACTCTCCTAAAGAAAGTAAGTTTTCAACAGCAAATGCAGCAATACTTTAAACTGCAAATCAGAAAAAGGATATGGCGTGTGTAAATCTGGAGACTGTTCCCCCTCACCAATGACAACACCTTGAGATTAAAAAAGTCAGAGCCAAACAGTTCTCTGAAATAATATTTAATTATTTGTAATACTGTGTTTACAGTGAGCATTTGAGCAGTTTAAAAATACCAAAATGCATGGGTATTAAAAGGCAACCATCAATTTTGCAGCACACCAAGAAAGCTTAGTTTGAAAACTGCAGTAAGTTAAAAAACGCTATGCAAGGTCAGTCATAAATCCAGCAAGTGGACTTGCACCATAAGCTTCTGAACATGGAACAGCTCTGATTCTTACCTTCCTCACCATACATGACGAACCTTAGGTGACTAAATCAAAATGTAACACAGTGAAATGCTGACATATTGTTTCAGGTAGCACTGTCAGTTTGCTCAGACCGCTGTTGACTTTTCAAAAAGCCTCATGACAACCACTCTGGAATCTAAATTGGAACAATAAGCCTCTCTGGTGTTTTAGCAAGATCTTTTTTCTCCTGCCAACAAAAGGTCAGCTAACTCTGGAGTTAAAACCAGATACTAAAAAAAGATTTTTCTAGATCAACTGCAATGCCTTTATACATAGAACTTTCCATGAGTTTTCACACGGGAAAGAACCAGGCCGATTTAACTACAACACAAACAAACCCAAAAACATTCAAAAGGCATTTCATCGCTTTCCATGAAATTGTACTTTCTTTACCTACGATGACTGATCCATAGGCATTTAAATACTTAAGAGCATTGTTTCATAATTTGAAAGATATGTCAACAGGCTCCTTCATCATTCAGGCACTCAGAAGTTTGATTTACATTTGGTTATTTGCTAAACAAAATATTGAAGACATTATCCCTTAAATAGCAGATTCTTCAAGCTGTAGTCAAGCAAACCAATGTCTGAAACCTATTGCACAATTAGACCATTTTATACTTTCATACAATTATCAAATCGTCTTTGGCAGCAGACAGTTGCTCTCTAAGAGAAGCTAAAATTTTATTTGCTTTTAGAAGACAAAGAACAGAACAAGCACAACTGCATCTTAGATACAATTTCTACCTAGAAATAAACTACTGAATACAGACAGCATACGAAAAAAGCTTAGCTCTACTGAAATTTAGTTCTATATTGAGTAACTTGTTTTTCAAAACAACAGTTGCACTGCAATCCCTAATGGTTTCTTACCATGACTTTCTAGCAAGTGACAGAAGCTGCTTGTCTCAGCTGCTTAGGAAACGCTTCCTCTTCTATTCTCTCGCCAAAAATCAAGCAATCTTTAGGCTTATACAGAGCAATAGGCTAGAATTGTTAGCAGTGATATAAAAGACCCCTGCAACAAATGTGTCTAAACTGTGCTGCCCAGGTGGGTTTATATTTTAATATGCAACATCTACCACTGCAATAGCTTAGGCTGACCAAGAGCACACCATAATAGGGCTGATACAAGGCATTCAAGATTACACAAGAAAGGGAATTACAATCTCCTAATAAGCAAATGGTGGCAATGCTGACCAAAACACATAACTTATGTCCTGGCCTTCACAAAATGCAAATAGTCTAGCTGTTAAAGGCAAGTGATTTAAGTCGGAATAGAGTCAGATTTGAGAAAACAGCTTCCAAACCACACAAAAATGCCACCTAACTAAGAGGTCTTTAAATTGCAGTTCAAGTTGAAAAGGCTTTTTTCATCAGGCTAAAAGAAACCCTCATGATGACCTAATCTTTGCACAGTCACACAAACATCTACCAAAAACTTCTGTATCTACACAAACATTCAGCAAGTGACACCTCTCCACAAAGGGGTAGCTTTTAAGGGCTTGTGACTTTCATGGAAGTGAGACTACTTCAGTTTATTTTTCATTTTCCACAACAAGATTTACTTCCATTATGTAATAGTGGTTTCCTTAAGTACATCTAAAAGGCCAAGACCTTCTATGTCACTGTACCATTTGCACGCAGGCCTCTGATGGGATGTTTTATTTTCCCTCTGACGGTACACATAGTGCTATTGCTTGTGAAAGCAAAATTAAGAGTACAGAACACTATACAAAACAAAAGCCTTTTTAAAAGAAACACCTCTACACTTATTTTTAGGAGGTACTAAGACGACGTATGACTACAGTGGAGTGTCCATGGAAACTAGAATTATATTCTGCAAGGGCATTCCTGAAGTGGGGGTGGCTAAAGCAGTACTCATCGCCTGTTGAACAGACCTATCTTTCCTAAGATCTGATAAACGTAAAGATTGACTCATTTGTACTGACATTTATTTGGTTATGAACTGAGTGAATAAGTAGCATAAAAGGAAGAACAATGTAGTAATTTATACTACAGAAACACTCATTCACATACTAGCTTGCACACAAGTGTAGTTGTTTAAGGGACAGTAGATATGTTAATATTAGTCCCTGAATTATTACCATGCATCAGCACTGAAGAAGATTACGTGACGCCGAATTCTTCTATTCCAAGGTTTAACTGTAATCGTAGTTTATGTTTTAAAACAAGTTTAGAGGTCATATTTCCTCTGAAAGTTAATTCAAACCACTGTTGAAATCAACACTAAAAACTATCCCAGTGTACTGCTCCAGAGTCTTTTCAATCCACTAGTAAAAAAATTTGTCATAAATGGGACACTGAGTATTGCTAGTTGAACCATTCGAAAGAACATTGTATAGAAAGCACTGGCAATTTGCATCCAAAATTTCTAAACAAAGTAATAATGCATTACAAGAAAATTTCATGACTATCACATTGATAGATGCAATTGAAATCCCAACTGCAGTGAAGGAGGAGCTGTATTTTCAAATTTAAAGGAGACAAGGTCTCAAGTAAAGAGAAGCCCAAATACTTTAACACTCAGGAATCTTTGAACAGTTCTGTTCTTCGAAAGACTAAAAGATTTGTGTGTGCCTAATCAAGACAAGAAAAAGAACTAGCTGTTCAGTTTTCCTTTATCTTTCATTAGACTTCTGAGTTGTTACAGGGCAACTTGTGAATCATGTATCCAAACCTGAATAATGTATCCTACTCTGTTATGACAAGCAATAACAATCTGTGCAATAACCTCTAACCTTTCAGATAAAGTAGCCATCAGGAGGAACAAGATTCACACCCTACATAGGCATCAAGAAATATTGTTCTGTGAACAAAGGTTGTGTTAAGTCACCATATTGCCTGCACACAAATTGATTAAACCTGTTCCATCATTAAGATCTATTTACAGTAAATTCCGTGCCACTCACCCGTGTCAGGAACATCTGTAGGTCTCATAATTCTCCGGATCTGCTCCATTGACTGAAGATCTGGAGACAGTCCTGTAAAAGTACAAAGAAAACAAGTGACTTATATATGTATTTTACTTGCAAAAAAGTTCCAGAGAACACAAAATTTCAGGTTCAAAGTCATACAGCATCCATTGTTTCCACTGCAATATAAACAAGAGGCAGTTTGCTGTAAGACAAGTCATCAAACAGAGGGACAGAGACAATCACAAGTGAAATTAGAAAGGGCTTTCATTACCATTCTTTTAGCTACACGGCACAGACCTCTACAGTTAAGGACATTATCTTAAACAGCTTACAATCATAAAATCAGTTAGGTTAGGAAAGAACTCTGAGATGACCGAGTCCAACCATTAACCTAACACTGCCAAGGACACTCCAGAGAACCAGTGAAGGACGGCATTCCCATTATTTAACACACACTGGGTGCAGACAGCTCTCCTTACAATAACCTTCCCTTCAAAAAGCTAAAAGAAAATCCCCTACCAAGGTTTGAAGGACTACAAGACAAAGCAGCCTGGAGGTGTGACTGGAATCACAAGTCACATCTGAACAGCAGTTTTACCACACAACAGCCAAGCAGCAGTCACTGGATTCTGTAAATAAACACTAGACTGTGCAACAGCAAGACATAAGGACCACAGGGGTGGTCAGTCATTTGTAAAACCATAGTACTTCAATTAGTCAAAAAAATCACTTGAAATAATGCCACAGCTATTTTTCTGAAGTTTTGCCCTTAACATGCAGTTACAACCAAAGCATGGGATTCCAAAGTCACTCTTTGAGCAGTTTACACAGTCTAAAGCTTCTCTACTGGAGGAACACAGGTGCTCTAGCATCTTAACAAGTCACTTTGGATCCTTATTTAAGGACATCAATGACCTAGGCCAAGTTAGCTAATTAAGAGTTGCAATCTTTAGAACATTAAGACCCAATTTGTAATGAAACATATTTCACATTAACAAACCATACTCATGTGAGTCAGTCCAGAACTCTGAACAGGACAGAAGAAAACCTATCATTGGAAAGGAGTCACCCCGTACAACAATTCCAGCTAACAGAGTTTGCACAGTGGCAATGTGCATGTTACAGGAGCAATGACTCCAAGGCTCTCCAATTTGATACAAAGACTTGAGGAACTTTTCTTCTAAGTGACAAGATTTTAGATTAATTTGGTTGAAGCATATAAAGCCTTTTGTCATCATCACCAGCTTGTTAATGTGGTCTTCATGATATTACCTTGAGGTTGTAAGGGAGGGCAGAAGTCTTAAACAGCTTACTAAAGGAGTTTTAGGCACATCTTCTTACAAGACAATACAGGAATACTAATATAAATTCAAGCAGATAATCAGCTGACCAACCTACCATTTTCCCTTCCCCAGATCTGTTCTATTTGCATACACATTACATTAGCACTCAGCACCACACCCTGACAGAGCAATGGGCAAACTCAGTGAAATAAGCACAACCAGTTTGTGTCTGAGAACTTTTAGCTCTCAGCATTTCAGGTTGCACCCAAAACATCTTTCACCCCTGGAAGTGTTCAAGGCCAGGCTGGATGGGACTCTGAGTATCCTGGTCTAGTGGAAGGTTCCCTGATCACAGCTGGGGGGTTGGAACTAGGTGATCTTTAAGATCCCTTCCAACTCAAACCATTCTATGATTCTTTAAAAGGAAGTCTTAATACAAACCACATCTGAACCCCATGGCTGTTAATTTTTGTGCTATTTTACACTAGTGTAAAATAGCAAAATCCCACAAAACTGCTTGCACATTTGTAGACCTCTGTGTAACCACCCAAGAGGTCTTTCCCCAAGTATCTTCCTAACTCCCTCTGCACAAAAAGAAATAGGAATTTGAGACGTGAGCTATCTATAGATAAAGTTGTACATGATCAGTATTAAGTGAAGGATATAAGAATGCAAACACAGGTTAAAGCTCACTGTCAACCTGCTGCCACTTGTTTGCTGCAAACTACAATGTACTAGAAGCACACCATTAAGTTACCTTGTCACATACAGCTTAACACAGAAAAAGTATCTTTCAGTATACTATCTTTTTGAAGTGTAAGACGCCCTCTCCTCTAAGAGAAAACAGAGAAAGAATTGTCATTACTGCTGGTAGGCTCAAATTTTCTTTGAACCACTTTCTGATCAGGTGGAATTCATAAAGTAAGTGTGATGGGTACTTATTTTAACAATGTAATCTTTGAACACTATGCAAATCAAGTAGACTTAAACTTCAACATACATTTCATTGTCATTACCATAACAAAAAACCCCCCAGAATTCCAGAGCCTGAAAAAACTACATAAATGCAGTATTCTACTGAACTAACACAACTCCCATTTCAGAGCTTAAATCCAACATAATACCAATTTATTTCATCAACATGACACTACAAGACGGACTTAATTTATAAAAGCTTGAAAGTAGTCATGTAAGTTCTCCAAAGATCAGAACTAGACAGTGGTATCATAGATAAAAAGGGGGAAACTGTAGAGAATACAAAGCAGAGAAAAACTGAAAAGTTGGAAAGTTACAGAATAAGCTTTAATGAAGTGAGATAAAGGGCAAAGTGAGAAGTCAGTGGAGACGACAGCCTTGAAAAAAAGGACAAATTATAACACGTATGAGCAACATGGAAAGAGTAGGAACAGAGAGGGAGGCAATGGGAAGGATACAATATAAGATACTTTCAATAGCATGAACATTTAAAGACAGGGATAGGAAGCATGGTTTGACTTGTATTGTGAGATAGAGAATTCAAAACACATGCCCAGGAAAGTCTAGATAAACATAACTCAGGATTTTAAGCTATTGTAGATAGCCTACTGGGGTTAAGTTAGGTGCCTTTTGTTTTACTATGTTATGCGGTTTTGCAAAGTTTTATTATATATCCCAGAGGACAATATTTTTAAAATAAACTATGCAAAAATGCGCAATATAGTAAAAAAGGCACCTACCTTATATCTACATGCTAGCTTCAACCTCCAGCAGAGTTGAAAGGTTTGTGTTGCTGCCTCAGTGTTTATTATAGTAGTATCATCATGAAAAGGCGTTGACAGTCCATTACTTCATTGGATCTGGAACACAGTTTGGATAGGACTGGAGAAGAGTGGAAAAAGGGCAAAACTTATTCATGTGCTGAACATCCACTTCCATTTATTAGGAGCACGCAGCACATCAGTAATCTTTTCACTTTATTTCATAGCTGCAGATCAGTTATGAGTGATAGTAATTTCAGTTACAGATGAAGCCCATACAAGTTTAAGGGGCAATTAGCAATCAGTAATGAAGTAATTTTTCATAAGAGGAACCTTAACGCACACTACATACAAAATAACTTCTTGCTTAATCAAGTACGAAAATTTTAATTCTCTCCCTCCCCATTTACAATAAAATTTGAAATCTTTTTTCTTGAAAAACAGCTTTCTAGGCTTCTTTCTCATAATTTGCATCTCAAGTGTACACACACAAAACTACCAGTTTTGTCATAGCATTCCACTCTACCTCCTGGGCTGCTCCAATTACTCTCTACCCAAGCTTAATTGTTTGCCTGAAACACTCCAGTATTTTTGTCACCATCCATTCCCAAAAAAACCAAAATTCAAAAAAGTAGGATGACAGTAAGAGAGTAATTCTTTCACATGCTTTCTTTGGAGACAAATTTATTACAAGTGTTTTTAGACACTGATATTGGCTACCTGAGTGCACAAGTGATTTTGCATCTCATGTTTTCAAAACTAGATCAAGCTTGTAAGATAATTCTTGGGGAAAAAAAAAGCACCACACTGCTTGAGAACAAGATGAAAACATGACCTGAGACACAAGAACACCCTGCATCATCTTAACAGCACATTCCATACAAGCAGAGCTCTTGCAGAGATACCTGTAACTAACAATTATAGGCAGGATGGAAGCCATCAATACAGCCTCAAAGATTCTGATCAGGAGTTCTGGATCACACAGTTCTTAATTCCAAATGGAGCTGCTTCAACTAGATGTTTCTGCAGCACTTTCACTTCCACTAATTTCCATCTTGCTGACAACACAGGTGTGACACCTACCAAACCATTTCTACATCACAGTGCAAGGCATCAAGTTGCTTATTAATGGAGGCAATTGCAAAGACAGCTGCAAAAGGAAGGATGGCTCTTTTTACAAGTAATTTTAAAATCTTGTCAACTGTTTGACACTGCAAGCTCCTGGAAATCTGTTAAGCATCATTGCCTGTAAAGTCATGGGGAGGCCCATTCTACAAAGAACAGAGCCCAGGTAAGTTCCAATATTCAGACAAGTCACAACCCTCAGTCAGATCAACGATTTTCTTCAGTACAAGAACAGGGCAACACTGGGACAGGTGCCCACAGAATGTACATTTTCTAGTAACAAAGGCTTTATGGAGTCCATGCGAGCCATAGCTGACCTGCTCCTATGTTAACAAATGTCTTGCTTGAAGCCCCAGGCTTGACTGTGTAACTTTAGAAGTCCCTTTCACCAACATGTTATGAAAACAGCTAAAGAGACCAAGACTGTAGACCTGTCTTTGCTTGTGAAAGTTATTCTTCACTGCTAAGGATGCTAACAGTAACAGCAACAAGTTATGTGGCAAATTAGGCAATAATTCTAGCATTCAGTATTCTTCAGAGAGGGATATACTGATGGGAGTACTTACAGAGGCACTTTCCCCTCAGGCATGAGAGGGCCATGGGTATCAGGTAAGAATGACATCTGTCTGCTGCCAAGTGCACAGAAAAGATCTGGGCATAAGAGTGACCTCTACAGACAATCCAAGGTCAAATATCTCCAGCAACTGAGTATCAGGTATGCTCATCCACACCCCATTTGGTATAGCATGAAACCCAAGGATCAGTGTAGGCACAGTTTTAAAAGCAGCCATCAGCTTACCTCCATGACAACAGAAAATCTTCTCATCCACAATGGCTGCAATAGGCAGACAGTTAAAACAGTCTGTGAAGGTCTTCCACAGCTTAATGTTAAATCTCCGCTTGCCTGCGAGAACAGGGTGTGGCATTAGGAAGAGAAGACTGATTTTTTAAAGCCAGCCAGTAATACATATCACAACCTGACCAAAAATGTTAGCAAACTGTCTTAATAGGGCTTTATTTCTGTTAGCACACTTAAGTCTCAATCTCATACAACAGCATTTCAAGGACAGAAGAAAACAGTAATGCTCTAGAGTGACTTTAACCTTGATTCGAAATGTATTTTTAGAAAGCTTCAAAGCAGGTTCACAGACTGATACTCCAAGGGTTTCAGCAGAGTCAGTACTAGAAGCATCTTCAAAACACAATATTAGTCTGTAAGTCTTTCAAAAGTAAGGGGGTTTGCTTACATTCATCATAAAATCCATAGATCCGATTGATGCTAGCACACTCGTGATTTCCTCTGAGGAGAAAGAAGTTTTCTGGGTACTTGATTTTATACGCCAGTAATAGGCAAATTGTTTCCAGAGACTGTTTGCCTCTGTCTACGTAATCTCCAAGGAAAAGATAATTAGCTTCTGGTGGGAATCCTCCATATTCAAATAATCGAAGTAAGTCTGTATACTGACCGTGAATATCACCTGAATAAAAAAATGTTTACCAAGGATTAGTGCAACAAAGACTACACAAGTCAAGAACTTAAGCCAATTAGTTTCTATTCACTGATTTCAAAAGAGGCATTAATATTGCTCTTTAAAACTGGCAATATTTATCAGAAAGGTAAGAACGATGCTAATATTAAAAACTGAAGTACTCACTAAATATGAATAACTCACACTATCTTTAGAACTGCTATGTCAGGTATGAATCCAATATGAAAATCAAAAGCTACAGAAGTCCTCACAGTTAAGCATAAGCTTTCTAACCAAGCCTTAATTTGTTCAAGTTAAAACAAGGTCAGAAAGACAACCTCTAGTTAAACAGGTATTAAGAAAAAGTCACATTATTTACCACAAAAACAGATCAGTAAAGAATTCACACAGACCAGAGAGAAACTGAACATTGTGTTGTCAAAGAGCACTTACCTTAAAGGTCAGCTCCCTGTACTAAGATTCCCATCCCCCAGCATTTAGATTTACTCCTCCTTTGATGCAATTATTCATGTAAAAACAATACAAAAGACTCAGACATATCTTTCACAAGATATTCAACCTTGTGGGTTATTCTTAGGAAAAATAACTGTCATGTTACTCATCACACAGCCAGCTTTAAAATTAAGTAGGTTTTCCATGGAACAGCTCTTGTGCAGCAATTACATCACCACATACCAGTCAAAGCCAACTACCTGTGAGTTGTCCATACAGTTGAAGATACCAAAGCTACTCTACGGTAACTTGCAGAATACATGCACTGTACTCCAGCTGACTGCAGAACTCACTACCAGAGTGACTGAATGCAAAAAAGATATGCCAAAAGCCTTCAGTGCAAGCTGTATGCTATTTAAATTCAGTACCTCCTGGTCCCATACACGAAGCATTACACAAATGCATTTTCCCTTTTGCTGCTTGATCAGTGGCAAAATACTGACTTTGCTCAGCACAGTTCTCTGTAGAAGAACATTAGCTACTATGGCCTCAAAAGAGATAAAAAAACCCCACACAACTTTTTCCACCTTAAAAAAGATTCCCAAACCTATATGCTCTCTAGTTCAACTCTTAAAGCATCTTACAGTAGTAAGAATACATGTTATATTACATTCTTCTTTACACTTTTCATGAGAAACACGGTATTTCCTGCTTCAGGCAGCATTCTTCCATAACTATTTCTCACTCAGGGAAAAGAATAACCTTCCAATTTTCATCTAATAAACATGACTATTATCCACTACCCAATTCCAGACACAACCTGAAGTTTCACTGGCTAAAATCTTTTTAGTGTATGTTGCGACAAGAATGATTCCTATTTTAAATAATATTTAGAAGTCTCCAGATCACAACCCAAAGAAAACAGACTCCCCAAAAAGTCTGTTCTATGCTGAGTCTAATACTCCAGAACCATGTTACCAATACACTCCCCAGACTTCAACACTAACAGAATTAACTACCAAATAAGAGAGAAAATATTATTATTGCGCTCACTGTCTTGAACGACTTTCAGTTACACACAAGCCCACACATAAGGGACCAATGCACTTAGTAAAAGAACATCTTACAAAACCAATTTTGTAAAGGGACCAAAGCCTTTATTATTTCCTTCAGGGTACTCAGCATTTTAAAATACAGCTTAATATAAGCACAAGTTGAATTGAAGCCTACCAGATACAAAGCCTTACAGTAAAAGCCACATCTATTTTAAAATGGACGTTTACATAAGAGTTTCTTTTATCTTACGTTAAAACACAGCCATTCAAGATGTAAGAGCGGATTTTGAACGGACTTGATTGTAAGACGAGACAATCCTATAATGGATCCTCAGGCATTGCCTGAGCACACTAAAATAATAGTTCAAAGCTGTACCAGCTGCATATTTCGCTTTTGGTGAAATTGATCATCTTCCTTTCACTTTTATCTAAAATGCGTCTTTGACAATTGCTCTAATATTAAATTTAGATGCACCTGACACTTCCTGGTGCTTTCACTGTGTTTGGAATCAGATTTAAAAATAACAAATGCCTTAGTGAACTGTGCATTAGCCACCCTATTACTGTTCATCTAACCATGTTTTCAACTGTCTCAATTTAAGCAAACATGAAAAAACTAACTTTGAAGTAGGCTAAGTATTCTTTGCAGACCTTGACTTATGCTCAATCTACCTGAGCTTCCATGTTTTCTTTATCCCAGAGTACGATGAGACTGTACTACACAGAAAAGACTAAAAGTGAGCACAATGTGATAAAGCTGGATTTTACCTTCAACTTTATGTCAGTAGGCAAGCTGGTCTGGTTTTACCTCCCCACCCTACAAAGCAATTAGTCATTTAAAAATGACTTATCCATTAGTGGTTTGTTTGTGGGTTTGGCTGTTTTGTTGGGTGTTTTTTTAAAGTGGTCATATCCTCTCAGTGTAAGAACTATGGCTACATTAGGTCTGCCAGGAAGACGCTCATGTATCTTTCAGCATGCAAGTAATAACAAAGTCAGAGACTGCTTCCACTTCAATACTATGACACTTCAGCAAGCCTAATTCAAGGAATTTTGCGCTTTTCAAGACAATGTCTGTTGTTAATAAGTAAGTTGGAGACTGATTACAATCCAGTATTTATGGTTCTTCAGTTAAGTTTTTTACAAGCTCGCATATCTATAAAAACAGTCTACTTTGGAAGAAGTCTAGCATCTTATACAGGCTTAGAGAGGTAAAGAACACACATTTTAGTTCTGTTCTGTTTCACAATAACAACGATATTTGTCAAAACGTGCTGTAAAGCTCACGCAATTTGTTACAGGGCAACTATGACTAATTTAACAGTCTGCATTTTACTTTCTCAGTTGAAAGACTACCAATGCTTTCTGGTTTTCAAGTGTTCCATTTCACAAGGTCTTTCTTTTGCTTATGCTTTGAAGTGAGCAACTATAACATGCAACATGTGCTTTTTTTTAAAAGCAGCTAACTACTTTCTGAAATAGTAATCTAAAGAGTAACAGCTCTGAGCAAGCAAGGGACAGATTGCAAAATTTACACTAGAAGAAGGTACAAGCAGCCCTTTACGCCTAGGGAACTTGCTCCCAAATAGTACCAGGAGCATCAGCAGTCTACCAACTGCTAGTTGCTTTTTCTTCACGTAATCCAATCTTAATTGAAAATTACATTTAACATTTTGAAGACCTCACTCTAATGCCAACTCATGCTCAGTTGCCCATCTCAGTATTCTTCCAACCCACCTAGCACACAACTAGATTAAAACACCTACAGAAAACACGTAGCAATTTCACATACCACAAATTTTCAGAGGTGCCTCTAGTTCCAGGAGAATAGGCTGGCTAAGAAATATTTCTCGTGATTTTATGCACAAGCCCCGAACTTCTGCTTCGGTCATCTGAACGATCTTCCCAGGACGACATCCTCGTACTGAAACGAGATATTTAACAATTGAAGGTAACTACCACACAGACATACAGCAACAGGTAAGTCCAGATGATCTGTATTCAAAACCTATATTTGACAAAAAGCCAGCAGCACATTCCACATATTTATCAAACGCCCTGGAATTATGTAGTCCAACGAATTCTAAAATTCATCTCTGACACTGTGGTAATCTGTTCTTAAAAGTCTGTATGAATTCCTGTTAAATCAGGTTCTCAGAAGAAAACAATTTAATTCTTGGTTTTGTCCATACTTGAATAAATAGCAACTTCAAAAAGTGTTTAATTTAACAATCCCATTATGCTACAGTACTCACCACAGAAAAAAAACAAATCCTGGGAATCCCAAACCTGAAAACACTTCCACATTAGCACAAAATAATTTTTTTCAGGATTGTTAAGTTTAACAGGGCTAGTTAAATACCATGGAAAAACCATAGGCATGTTCTCATACTTTTGGCAGCTGAAACTGCCATTTTAGAAACACCACACTAAAAACTATGAAAGTTTGATGAAACTTTCAGTCATATATAGTGGCTCTTAAGTTACTGAAACCTTTACAGCCAAGGACATTCTAATCAGAATGAAACTGAATTCACGAAACCTGTAAGTCAGGTACTCAGACCTATATTTAACACTAAGTTTTCAAAAGTATTTGCATGTCATTGCACTCCAACCAACATCCTCTGGCAAGTTTATCTGCAGCTGCTTCTTTCTACAAAGATCTGCATGATTCCTCTGTCAGAGGCTTTAAAGTGTCTTTAATGAGGCAGCAAAAAAAACAAATGTGGCTGCACTTTGGCTGATCCAGTTCAGTCTTGCATCTCAGCATAAACCAAACTTCAGAGTTCAAACTAATAAGCCAGAATGTATCAGTGTCTACAACCGGCGAACATCCTGTCCTGCCATCTGTTATACATGAAAGCAATGTTCAGCACTGAACCACAGCAGTACCTACAAGGGAAGGTGGCATGAGGCTTCAGCAGCTCAAATCCAAATGCTTTCAAATTCCAACATCGTAACAGACTACTTTGTAAACTTCTAGCTGCAATTTCACTAAGCTTAATAAGAGTTATGAACAGAAGAGCAAAAACTAGTTCTTTGTACTTCCTAGGTCACCTGCTTCCGCCCTCCAAAAGAGAAGAGAAAGCTTGCAACTTTTAATTAATATAAGCTCCCTTTCCCTTTATTTCTGTTTGTTTCCTAGAAAACCTACTTTATAGGTCAGATCAGTATCATTACATCTAGTATTAGCTACATGCAGTGGGGAAAAAAGGATGTGAGGGATAGCAGTTTGTCCTAGGCCACCTAGTACTACAGTCCAAAGCGTTAAGCTCAAAAAGCCCTGCTCTGGTTATCACTGCATATTTCTCCCATCATAACTGCATATCTGACCATTCCAACACTGTGCTACGAATATCTATTTTTAATAAACACCAGACACTTGTTAAACTGAGGCTGGGAAACAATCACAGGAATACATGACAAGGCAAAATTTAAAAGCGGTTTTCAAAAACAGGGAAGAGATACGAAACTAGATCCTGGGACAGCTAGTTTGAGAGCCAAAATAGCAAGAGGGATCGTCTATCTGCAGTTGAGGATACATTGGAATTACTTAGCTCATTAGAACCCCAGGAGAAAAACGCTGCCACATACAGAACTTTGAGTGAAGCTCTGAATCAGTAGCAGGTGATACTTGCCATATGGTAAGTCACATTCCTTTTGCTAATTAAGATTTCAACTATACTTGAGAAAGCGAACAGCTTTTTAGGAACACTTTTTGTGTTGTTGTTCTTCAGGCACTAAGATATTGGCTTACATACTAGAAGAATACAAAGGCTGACACAATCAAGGTGACTACCAAATAATATATGCCTCCAGGCTTCCATTTCATCCTAACATCTAAGTGACGTTCTTACAGATATATCGTCAGCCCTGTTATTAGCAAAAAAAAAATAAATTCTCAGGCTTCACAGCTTTGCACAGGACTATCCAATTTGTTAGGTACCAAAGTGTTCTAATAATCTCAATTTCAAATGTTTGCATTCCAATGGATTATATAATGATACCTTTCAGAAACCAGAAACCCCTTTTGATAGGCACAATAAACTGTGATTATACAAAAGAAAGCTCCCACCCGCACAAGCAGTCTTCATACTACAATGGCTATAATTTTATTTAAACAATTGATGTATTTTAAACCCGTAGCTTGCAATGGAGTCACACCAAAGCTCCATGCAGCACAACTAAATCCCCAGTGCTGTTTTCCCACTAAAAACTGTGCATTCTTTTAACCTGTTTTGCTAAGCAATGAAATCCTCCTCTGTATTTACCTACTTTCCTAGGGTTTTGCAACACCAAACTTAAGCCATTTCATAGAGAGCAAACCCAAGAAGTGGCTTAACTGCACACTTATTACATACACTCTAGCTTTAGAACTCAAACCCAGGAAAGCCCACCATATGCAACATTCATGTTGAGAGAAGCAGCCCCAGACCAATCATAGAGGCCAAAACTGAGATACCAGTTCAAGGAGGGCATCCATAATACTCAAAATAACTTGGATCCAAATCCATATTTCTTAAAACACCAGCCTTTATCTCCTTTTGAAACTCAAACAGACGTTTAAGTTTGGAACATTTGCTCCATAGGATTGATGCTTTAAGCGTCGCTGGATTCTTCCATGCGAAGACACGACGAATATACAGCTCCTGATTTCACAGTTAAGCGCCAGAGACAGTACTTCTACTGCTTTGATATTAGTTCTTTATTTTTTTCAAGTAAAGCCCTAAATGCTGCAAGTTCTTAACAGACAAGCTAACAAATAAGGCAGTAACTTATTACCACACTTCAGATTCTTCAGTAAGACATTTCTACAACTACGGCAAGTATATCACTCTCGGATGAGGAGATGATGATTGCACACCTCATGACTGCAGTCACTTCCAGCCCCTGGGAAGGGTACTGTCCAAGCCATTACACCTCTGCAAATGTACCCTCCACTCTCCATCCAAACAGTCCGCAGTTCCATGCAGTAAACACTAAGTTCAGTCACATTTGAAGCAGTACAAAGCCTGGGGTTTCACGAGGAATAATATTCAATAATAGAGAGAAAAGTAGTTTCCTCCCACAGTTCCCTGATCATCAATAAGGGTAGTATATACTGAAAAATGAGAGGCTATTGTGACCCACCCTGAAAGCCTCAGCACTTCACTGGATTCACAAAAGCACTGAAAGGTTTGCCAAGTAGTCATCCGGAACAGATGTGCCACAGCTGTGGTACAAGTACACAAGCAAGACTAAGCACTTTTTTCAGCAGCTTACAATGAGAATTTTGTTCAAGTTTTCTTGACTCAGCTGAGTCACATTTAGTTTTTCAAAAGCCAAATCCTCAAGAACAGATTGAAGAGGAGGTTATAAGAATGAGATCAAGAGTGAAGGTGATGTTTTCCAGACTCATTTATGAATTACTATAGCTAACCACTGCTAAAACATGCAAGTCATAGCTTCATGCATTGCAACATCTGTAGCTCAAAAAACAGCCTTTAACAGTACTGGGAAAACCATCATTTTGAATGGCTGTCATTTACCCAGAGCAGAAACAGAGTCTTTACATTAGAGGTAAATTAATTCTCTTTAATCTAAAAATGCAGATGCTGTAAACAATCTTTGATTTACATAAATTAGCCTTTCGGTAGGGACAGCAATTCCTGTTGTATACACAATCATACATGCATAGTGCTTTGACAGAACAAGCCTTTCCTGCAAGGAGTTTCAAGCAGAGTGAGGTAGCAGGGAATAATGAGAAATAAAAGCAAATATATACGTTGTACACTGAGAAGCACAACAGAGCTGAGAGTAATCCATAAGCTGCTCTAATCGATATTAAAATGGTCTCTGCACCAACACAATTGTTGGTAAGCAACCTCAACAAGTTCACTAATGGTAAATAGTAATCTAAGATATGAGTTGCACAGTGGCAGGTAATAATAATAATTTTTTTAATTCCCTCCAAGCTCATGTCAGAGAGCAGCAGATTGCACAGGGCAATAGGGGAAAGGAAGAATATTACTAACATTAAGGCAAGTGGGTTGAGAATTGGCTGTTGGAAGTTCTGTGTGCATCCCTTTTTGCCACAGTCTTTCATGAAATGGAGAAAATATATTTAACCCCTTCTGTCACACTGCTTCTGGTGTGCCTCTCTCTAAGTAACTAAGCTGCTCATTTTGTGGTATCACTAATACAAGTTTCTTCAATTACTAAGTCAGCTGTGGTATGCAGAGCTGTCCTAAGCATTTACATAGTGTTGTTCTCCAACATTACATGTGTCCTGTTTACTGGACTTAACACTCATGGTTTTATCATAATATTAAAACCCAGACAGACTTCACCCAAGTCTCACAAAAAAATTAGGTCAGCATTGCTGCTAAAAAGCACTTCTTTCCCTACCCTCCTTTTTTGCAGACACATGCATTTATGTGGCCACACAGTAAACTGTGTCAGCGAACTGGTATTTTCTTTCTAGTACAAAGATAAAACAAATCAAAAAAGTATTCCAAATAGTTCCCCAAGCCGAAGAATGCATCCTCTGTGAGCCTGGGCTAGGACTAGTGAAAGAATAAACAGCTGTTTCTGCTTCTTTTCACAGTAGCTCCAGCCAAGCTTATTTCTGAAATTATGGCTTTAAAGATCTATTTTGCCAGAGTATATATAAAAAAATTCCCAAACTACAACACAAGACTGCAAGCATGCAATTTTACAAACTGCACATAAGCAATTCCTACAAGCTTACACTCCCCCCACATTCTGTGGGATGTTTAATCACTGGTGATTAAACACTACAACATTAAACTATTTATTTTTTGTACTTCAAAGTATTTTGGAGTATTTAGTGAATCCCGAGCAGCCTGTCACAAGTGGGAGCAAAATGGATTTGAAAACCAAAAGTAATGTCATCCATGACTTGGAAAAAAAAACCAACACAACAGCCCTTACACTGATTTTGGAAGTATGTTCTGAACTTACCTGCTCTCAATATTTTTTTATATCCAAGTTACATATTTTCATGAGCTTAAGTCAGGAATCCTACATTGGATTTTAAATGCATCTTTCGTTTTGGAAAGCAGAATCTCTACTCCCTCAAAGTATTTTCTGTTACATAACTTTTTCAGCTGCCATCCAGAAGCAACCACTCCCTATCTTGCAGCAAAGCAGAGAGTCAAGCTAGCAACACAAGTTTTCAAAGTTTCAGAACTGCTGTAACAGAATTAAGCTTAGAATGGCTTTCATTCATGTGTTACACTGGTGGACAACAATAATATAAATGAACCCTTGCTAGAGCTTTGCTCAATTCAGCATGAACATACTGCTGAGCGTACAGTTCTTCTGCATAGCGTACACAGCAAAGACCTGTACCTTCCCTAGGGTACCTCACCCAAACCTCCCACTGATTTTAAAATAGAAGAATCAGTCTCTCAAGGAGTTTTTTTTCCTGAAGAACTGTGCTATTTATATCCAAGTAACCTTAAAATCTTCAGAAGATTCCTTCACTGGATGCCCTTGATAATAAGTATTTTGCTGAAGAACAGTCATTGCTTGTGAACTCTTTTTAGCAGGACTTACTACCATCAAACACAAATCCACTGCAGAGTAAGAGACTACCCAAACCTTTAATTTTTAACCAGGAAAAAGCCCAAACAAGGAAGTGAATTTATGTTCTTAAAATACACACTATCCAGCAGAATCAAAGCTTGTGGAGAAGGAGCTTTTTTAGTAACTAGTATATAAAGCTGCTTCAGGGGATACCCACATACCTACACCAACCTTTACGGACCACTTGCTTCTTTATACAGAGTTCCATAAACTAACTGATGTCTCGGTCATTTTGTATCATACACGGTTCCAAGAACTGCTGAATTCAAGGTTCAAGGACAAGATCATATGAGTTACTCCATTCTATAAACAAAATTAATATCTGTTATTCTTCTATATTTACTGTTTGCTTAATTACATCTGAAGCTAAATCTCAAGCAACCAGCAGAGCAAAGGTAGAAGCCTTTCACCACACTGCACTGTACAGACTGGTAACAATTGCTATTCTAGTCTACTTGGAAGACTAACCTAGCATAAAAATTTCACGAAACAAAGGATTTCAGCTTATTTCTCAAAGGCTGACTGTCTTTTCCTCTAAAGCAGTGCTAATGAAATTCCTAAAACTCAAGGAAGGCAAAAGCAGATTACAAAGTTATGAAGTAACTCCTGGGAAGTACCAAGGAGAGAAGCTACTGAAGTTATAATACAAAAAGCTGGGTTTAACATGACTTCTGCACATCAGTGTCTCGGGTACATAACTAATATAGCTGTGTGGGATATACACACAGAAGTTTTGCATCAAGCTTGGTATTAAAAAAGCCCAACCCAACACAGAAAAGATAGTGCTGTGACACTAAGACGACCTAGCTGATGTACTAAGACAAACCGCACAACAGGAAGAGAAGGCAGTAAACAGGTTAATTTCAATGTTCAAGTTAGGAACCAGACACAGGTCGCATTAGAAGCGCCTCAGGCTGCAGTTAAGAGTGGATTCCCCTACACACCCCCCTTCACCAAGTACAGCGTCTGACCTTAGTGAGTAATAGCCAAATATAGTATGCTTGCCTTCACAGTGCTAGACCACAGACCGTGGTGGGGTTTTACTTCTTAAAAAGCTACATACCTACATCTGGTGGTAACTAGGGAGCAGTTAATGGCAACTATGAAGTATTAAAAATCCTTTTACCTACATTAAATAAGAACAGCATTTTTCTCCTTTTATACCATGATTTTGCTGTATTATGAGCAAGACACTGAATGACTCAAGCAAAGCCTGTGCCACAGAGTATCCAAATGAAACAGTTACTGAATCATGCAACCTTCAAGTGGCCAAACAGCCACCCAGAATAAAGAAACACCAGCACAGACTACCTGATTACGGGCCCTTGGCCTTCAGTGCAATTTTTCCAACCATTTCATTTGTCATGCACTTATAAAGCTAAAGATGAACTGGCTGATATCTGCCCTGCCCTACAAACCCAGAAACGAACTTCACTCTTCTATCCCTTCTCCCTAGTTAATATAATACCTACCCTTCTAAAAACATATGAAAACTGCCTATTTTCTTTCTCTCTTTAAAGACTATTTAAAAAAAAAATAAATCATTTGTTCTCTGGCAAAAAGACTACTCTTAGAGTTTACCTTGTTTATTTTTCTAATAGCAGTTATCCAGTGATTTCACACCAAACCAGGTAACAACTCTTGTTTATTCGAGGTTCACCTCCATAGTTTGTTTGTATTGTTTTGCAACAGATCATTAAGGTCTATTTTTCTTCTCTACAACGGCCTCTCTTTCTCAGCACCAGTTACAGAGCCTGGAACTGCAGTCACTACAACCATATCCTACTACCACCAGGCCACCTGGATATGTTAATTAGTTAAAACACTAACCAAACAATATGTTATTGACCATAATACATTAGACCAGTAGCTCTATACCACTTAAAACTAATACAGAAAATTTCAATTATTTCATAAGCATTTAAAATCCAACTTTCATTTGAAAAATCAAGTAATACTGAAATCTCTATCTTTATCACAAAACCTGTAAGACCTTTGTAAATCAGAAGAAAATGAAGCTTGCAGCTTTCTTGGAAGACATCACAGAACACAGCAAGAACAATATGCAACCAGCTTTCTTAAGGCAATCAGAAAAATCACACTTTGAGCTGAACACGGAAGCAATTATCATTCTCCCCAGTTACTGGTGGCCTGACCATTCTCTTCTTGGATAACTATTTCCCAGCTTTCTTGGTGGATTGGTACCATCAGAACTAGTAATCCTCAGTCTCGCCAAAAACAATTTTATTTTAGAGCAGATCCACATTAAGCTCCATCACATTAATTGAAATTGTTAATTTTAAATAGGTTAGCCAATTTAGGTAAGCAAGGTGTCTTGCCAAGACAAGACAATTTTTTTTGGGCAGCAATATACATGAACCCAAACCCCAGAAAGCCATCTTGTATTTAAGGTTACTATATGTCTGTATTTCCCTAAGTACATGTTCTCTGCCAAACAGTAAACTTCTTAGTATTTACCAAGACATCTATACATTGAAAAGAGCAGAAATCCAGTCCAGCTGGGTTGCCCTATATCCAGAAATTTTAAGAGACAGCCAGAACAGAAACAGGAAGCCCAACACCTGGACAGTAATATGGCAGTCTTACTTAACACCACTCACAGCGCTTTTTACAAGTAAGGTTACCCCTGTTCCAGTCTCCTTGCTTTGATATTGAGGGAACTTTTTCCACACATCACCAAAGCTTAAATTGGCTTAGAATCTGGCTTAAATGTGAGACTGATGTAACCACTTAAGCTCAGCATTGTTACAAATTTCAGGGCACTTCCCACATAGGGATACATGGTGTTCCAAGATGAGGCAAAACAAAAAGCAGCTGCAGGGACTAAGAAGAAAAACTTTGCTGAAAGCAGAAAAACTCTGTTCACACTGGAGAAAAGAAGGCTTCAGGGAGACACTACTGCTGCCTTCCAGTGCTTAAATGTGGCTTAAAAAGACAGATGGGGACAGACTTTTTAGTTAGGCCTGCTGCAATAGGACAAGGAATAAGTTTTAAACTGAAAAAATGTAGATTCAGACTAGATATGAGGATGAAATCTTTTAAAGTGACAGTGGTGATACATCAGAACAGGTTCCCCAGAGAGGTGGTGGATGCCTCATCCCTGGAAACATTCAAGGTCAAGTGGATAGGACTCTGAGCAACTTGATCTAATTGAAGATGATCCTGCTCACTGGAGAGGGGTTGGACTACAGGACCCTTAACAGTTTCTTCCAACCCAACCCATTCCACGATTCTGTATTCCACATCTGCTGTACTCATGGCAGCCTCATGTGTGTGCATACTCCTGTGTCGTCCACAGCTAGAATGGGCTGGGAAAAATCTATCCACCAGATGGCATAGCTGGGAAGGTAGGAAGAAAAAAAAAAGTAAAAACATGCAAAAAGTACACACACTGAAGCAAAAATAAGGCTATCATCTTTGTGTCCCATAACACAGCTAAGTGTGATGCAAGATTCTGACTACCAGGGCAATAAGGAAAGAGTCTTAAGACAAATCTGGCTTACTCACTTTCAGGGTCACACACCAATACAAAAGGATTTTAGCAAAGCCAGGGAATTTTGTACTTAAATGACTTGCAAATCTTTGCAGATCCACTCCTGTGAGAAATCCTGCAATAAAACTCAAATTAGCTCCAAGACAGTGAGGCACGTGTAAGAGCACCAGCATTTCCCTCACTCTTCTAGTAAAGAAACTAGGAATGACAGAAGGTACCTCGTAGAGGTAAAACAAGTAAGAGAAAGCATTGCTATGTTCAGACTTTATGCCTACAGCATACACTTTAGTTTTACTTTCCTCCAAACAAAACTTATTTATAAGGTTTCACTAATTTGTGACAAAGTACTAAACACATTGCAAGAGAAAAATCAATTCAAAATGAACTCTTACCATTCCCAAATTCACCACTTGACCAATGAGCAGAGGATAAGAAATTAGTATATGCAAAAGAACACGGAAGTTAAAAGCTAATGTCCTGGAAGACTATCAACATGCATTACATCATGGTTCAATGGAGTCTTTATGAAAACTATCTCCAGTTTAACTCAAGAGTTAATCAATCTGGCTTTCAGCACTCAGAAGATCTCCAGAATAAACATACATTCAAGATAAGCATACATGCACACTCGCTGAGGACTGGGAAGATGTTCTTGATCAATCCTCCCAACAGCCTGGCTATAGGCCATGTCATATTGGTATCTCAGAAAAACCCCACACTGGAACACATGGAAAGTGAGACAATCTAAGTAGGTAATCCCAGTTAAAAGCTAAGTTAACATGTCATATAACTCCAAACCAACAAGGATAAAAACAGAGTAGCCTAATGAAAGTAAGAGCAAGAACTCCTGACAATTAACATCACAGCCTGGAAATAGGTGTCACCATCCAGCAACCCAATGGCAGCAAGGAAGTTCCCTTTTACTGTGGATTTTGATACGCATTTGCCACCCTTGAAAAGTTTTGTGCAGCACCTACTGAGAGATAACTGGAGACTGTTATTCAAACTTAAAGCTATCCATTTCACTTAAAGCAACCAAAGGGACTAAATACATACTGCACAACAACATTTCATGTAAGTGTCTTTTTATTATTTTGCTGTGCTTACACTTAAAGCTTAAAAGCCACATTTCCTTATCCTTTAAATCAAAGTTGAAGAGGGAGTAATGGAGCCAAAAAACTTGCTTTAAACAATTTAACTGGAGATAAGAGTCAACAGAATTTTTTCTGCGCAACCAGCATGGGGAGGATTCATACTCACTTTACCAGAACAGGTCAGCTAAGCAACAGCATGAGCTCCAGAATGTGAGCTGACAATTGTACACAAAAAAAAAAAAAAAAAGCTTCATTGTGAAACACTGCTATTGGAACCACAGCTTAGAATACTATAGATAGGAGTGATATAAATAAAGGATGTTAAATGGAAGGAAAGATAATGCATACACAATGCAGTCTTTTAATCTTCTGTTTTCTCAAACAAAACCCTTAAGATTCTATTACCTTTGAGGTACAAGATGCTGTACAAGGCACTCCTACTACTGTTAGCAGATGACAAGCAGAAAGAAAACAGCACATTTCCCTTAATCTTCCTAACCTCTGCTCAGAGGGAAAAACAGACTGAGAAACAGAGATGAAAAATTACACGCAAGGCTTGGTTCAGAAGTTGCACATCATATCCCCAAAGATTAAAGTACTCCTGAAGACAAAAAGCGCAGGTTAGGTTACTCCAAAACAAGGCACCCAATCACAATCCAAAAAGCTACAAAGTTGCAACACAAGTATTTATGGTTTATGTAAAAGGCATGAGACATGTATTTTTAAAGACTCTGTGAAAAAAAGGATAAGCAGAGTAATATTTAAGAGGGAACAGAACAATCCAAGTTGCATACCAAAAGGCCGTAGAATCCCCTCCTCTTGAGGCAATATATACTTACATAGTTACACTGATGAGCAACAAGTATCTTTCAAGTGTATTATTTAAAGCGTTTCTCAAAAAAACTCACCACCGCAAATTCTGGATGTAAAAAAAATAAATAAATAATTGCCTTACAGAGTAAGCGTTTACTAAGTTACTATGTGGTCTGTCTTAACAACCTACCTAACAATCTGTGTTTCAACATGCAGAAAAAGAGTTTTATCTGAAATAGTTATCAACTAATAATACTTGTTTCTTCATACAATGCTAAACTGCATGCCTTAAATCACAAACACAACTGCCCAAAGCCTTTTCGTATTTTAAAATACCGATTTTGCTGTTCGTAATTTTCACATCGAAAAAATAACAGATAGCAGCTACTAAAATAGCCGAAAGACCTAAAAAGTCCGCTTTGTAGGTACAAAACTCTCAGCCTTACAAAACTCGTTTCACTTCCAAAACTACATACTCCATGAATTCCTTTCTATAACCCTTCTGCAATGTGATCCAACTACCTAAGGAGTACAGCAACCAACTAAATGAATAGAACATACCCATGCAAGTACTCTCGTCTCCAGCATACCAGGTATTTGTTGAATGTGGAATGAAAGATTAATGGGAGAAGAGACCCAAGGAGACTAAACACTCAGGACATAACTTAAATAAAAAGAAAATGCTCGCAATAGTTCCTCAGCTTCCCCAAAAGCAGCTTCTTCCTGACTTTAAAGGAAAGAATCGCTATTTAACACACACAAAACCCTTCCTAGCCTTTATCAGCCACCCACGAGAGCCACTTCTGGAGACTGCCCCGTAGGCAGGCTGAGGAATGTCAGCGCACTAAATCCCCCCGCTCCCGCCGACACTCACGTACACACAACTCCACACCTAGCGCTGCTCGCAGACGTAATTTTACACACGGAGCACTGCGACTGCTAACGAGACCGGAGGGAGGGGAGGGAAAAGGTCGCCCTCAGCTCAGCTAGGGATGGGTCCCCAGCTCGCCCCTCAACCAGGCAGCTACAGCCGGGCGAAGAAGGGGAAGACAGAAAACGAGGCTTTTAATTTTTTTTTTTTCCTCTTAAATAGGAAGGCAGCCCCTTCACCCCGACAAGGCGGTCGGACCCCTCCGCGCACACCAGCGCCTCCTCCCTCCGCGGGGCTGCGGGGCCGGGCCGGGGGCTCGGGGCACCGGCGGGACGCGCCAAGCCCGCTCCCGGGCCGCCACCCCGGGCCCCGCGGGGCGGCCGCGGCGCTGCCCCCGCTCCCCCCACCCTGCGCCAGCAGCCCCGGCTTGCCCCCGAGGGGCGGCGGCCGTGCCCTCTGCGGCGGGCAGGAGGGGCTGCCCGGCGCCCCGCTCACCTTCCAGCAGCCGGGTGATGAGGCTGTCCACATTCAGCTCCCCGTCCGCCATTTTGTGGCCACCAGACTCGGTCCCGGGCGGGGAAGAGGGCGGGGTGGAGGGCGCTCCGCGGAAGAAGAGGAGGAGGAGGAGGAGGAGCAGGGAGCGGCGGCCGCAGCAGCGACAGTGGCACTCCCCCCTACCCCCCCTCCGGCGGTCCCCGGCGGCCGCCCGGCTTCTCCCGCGCCCGCTCCCTGGCAGCTAAAAGGGAGGGGGGGGAAGCGCCGCCGCTCCTCCCCGCACCTCCTCCCCGCCCCAGGAGCCACCAGGGCGCATGTGCCGCCTCGCCCGCCGCCGCCGCTGCGCGCTCCCGCACCGCGCACGCGCCGCCCGGCCCGCCCCAGAGCGCGGCGCGTGCGCGGGGCGGGCGCTCCTTCCCTGCTCCGTTCCGTGGTCGGTGCCCGGCGGTGTCCCGGGAACCCCCGGGATCCGGGGCCTTGGCAGCCCCGGCTGTGGGCAGAAGGCGGGGAAACCAGCCCTGAGGAGGCCGCGTGTCACACCCCTTCCAGCGCTGAGACTGCACCTGTGAAATCTCGCAGTTGGTTAAAAAAAAAACCCTCTGCCGTGACCGGAGAGACGAGCTGTGCTCCTTTCTAGCGCAGTTCTCACAATAAACTCGTAACCCCTTCGGTTCGTGTTCCACCGCGGCTAGATCTGCTAAGAGTACTTTTTTTTGGTGATTTCTGAACCTTTTTTTTTCTTTTTTTTTTTTTTTCTCTTAAGATGAGTTTAAAAGACATGTTTACATACTTCTGTCAACAGATGCTTGCCTTGGATAGACAGAGAAGTGCTTTAAAGTGGAGGTGGTGAAAACTTCCTGTGAGCTGGGACAGCACAACAAATACATGTATCTTGACAAAGTAACAAAGTGCAGATGTTCTAGGAAAAAAACCAGACCGCTTCTTTATATGCCTAAATATAGATGTCCATGGAGAAACTTATCTCTGCCAGCTTGAACTTGATTTTTTTTTCCATCAGTTCATACAAGCCAGCCAAATCCTGTCACCTTACATAGTTTTGAAACCCATTTTTTTTATCTCTTCATTAGAATAAAAGGAGTATGAGCAAAACAAAAGCAATTAGGGCAAGGTGGGGCTATGATTAGACATCAGGTGTCCAGACAGTCGAGTAAAAGAACACTCTTTTGAAATACTTACACAGGTAGGCAGGATACATGGAAATGTAATTTCATCTGCTGAAACCACATACAGCTATTCTTTCTTATTTTTCAAATTCTGTGATCTAAATAATTAAAAAAAATCTTAAAATATTTTTCTTTCATTTTTCGTTAAGTAAGAAAAATAATTATTCGTCTTTTAAAAGGATGTTCCTTATCCCTGCTACTTTATTGCTGCCAAAACTAATAGATCCGCAGTCCCTCTTGAGCTTTTAGGAATTGTCCCAGTTTTGTTTCACATAACCGAACTGCCCTGAGGGTTATTTTAAGCCATCACAACATCAGGTTCAGACATAATTATATTATATTATCACAGAACGTTCTGCATTGACAATTAAATGGGCATATGAATTTATCTTTTAGTGTGGCATAACAATACAATTAATATGTTTTTCCAAACTCCAGAAGATGCTAAAGTTTCAGATACACTGAGCAAAGCATAATTCCCTAACAACTGTTTTTACCAGGCATGTCAGCATGTTCCAGAAACAATTCAGCAGCATATCAAAACAACAAAATAATTATCAGGGATGCTGTGAAACAGAACAAGCTACAAAAAATACCTCACTAATTTCCTTGTAGATGCTGTGCCAGTGTCTTATTTTATTGGGAGCATGGCTAGGTCACAGTAACTCCCCAGCTGTACGTGGGTTGTCAAGCGGCTGGAAGGTCACCTCACTGTGCTGCATGTCCCTGTAAAGTCTGCCTCCCCTTTCTTCATAGCTTGAACAGGGAAACAAGTACACGGGTTTCTCCCTCAGTGGGTAAAACTTGACAGGTCCCGTTTTTCACGTTGGCATAATCCAAGTACAGTAAACAGAATTAAAAGATCAGAGAATGAGGCTCATTGTCTTCTGTGATTCAGAAAGAAACAGTTAATGTGGAATGAATGCATTTTCTTTGATCACGGGGAGACGTTTAGTAATTTTTGGCATTATATGGTACACAGATACGGGCCAAAGGTACCTAACTGGCAATTCAAGTAGCAAGGGCAGCTGAGCGTCACTGATGCCTCTGTCAAGATCCCATTAGTAATGCTCACCTTTCTAAATTGCCTTTCAGTTATTTTGAAGTTTCCTCTCATATCCACCAACACAGCTTTGCTTTTAACTTCGCCCGACATGGTCTCAGGCTCATTTACCTAGAATACCCCATGTGTCACCTTTCCGTGTCCACGTGCTGTCTGAAGGTGTCCTTTGCAGTGTTCTTCTGCTGAGTTTGTCAGCTCTGCAGGACACAAATTTCCAAAGAGGATGGCGAAACAAATATATGTTAGTTAATGTCATTCCCTAAACTGTGGCTCTCTAGACACGAGTTCTCACTTTGTCTGCTGCTGTGAATTTGAGACAGTTGCTTCCCCAGCTATAGAGCACTGACTCAGCATCTCTCTGTTACCTACTCTTTCCTAGTAACCTTATGTTGGTTTAGACAGTACTTCTGTTATTCACTGCACTTTAAATTTAGTGCACTACACGCACTTTTAAATTATTTACTATGCTATTGTAACTTTCAAAAACCATGGCCTCAGCTACATTGCCCTCCTAGGTCTGTCATCAGTTACCTTCTAGACAGTACATAGCAGTATTTTACAACATTACCCCATTGCTATAGCTTGTTTCTAATGTCCTTTATAACCTTTGCAAACTGTAACTCAGGGCTGACTGCAATTCTGGTGTGGATGGGAGAGGCCAGTAGGAGCCATGTGGTTAGTTTTCCAGCATGTAATTAGGAGCAGTTTCTCCCTGGGCAGCATTACCACTGCTGCCTCCTCGGTGTTGTTCTGCAGTTTCTTACTGGAAGCAGAAATTACTGATCCAAATCACCAGCGTATTTTCTTAGGAGAGGTTGTTTACAAAAATACTTACAGATCCTGTTTCTTTAGTCAGAAATGGCAGGAAACTGCATCAAGGTAATCTCAAAATAAACAAAAGACTGCAGATAAATTATCCCCATTTTGTCCCGGAAGTTTAGATTCATAGATTGGTGAAGAAAACCCAACAGATCCCACTCCGTAGTACTTTATGACCCTTTATAATTTGTCAGTATTTGCACTAAAACTGGACAAATAGTTGGTTTGGGTTATATCCCTTTAAGATGTAAAAATAAATAATTATATTCTACACTGGGATAAAACCAAGACTTTCTCAACATTCCTGAGAAATAAAAGAAGAAGGAGAGTCCCAAACTAGCCAGTGGTTTGGGTTTGAAGGCACATACCTAAGATAGACAGAGAAGAGTGTATCTTCTTCTGAACTGCTTCATCCATACCTGTTCTCTTGGTATCACTGTTTGGGGCTGAAACACTTTGTGTAAACAGTTAAATATCCGCTGGGCCAGGAACTCAGTTATGGATCTGTGTCACATGAATGCCCCAATCATTCAGTGGTAGTGCTGGTCTGTCTCTCTTGACGTAGCTATTATTTGGAACACATTATGAGATCTTTGGCTGATACACAAATATGTGTGCTGTACTCATCAAAACTTTGCTAATAGAATTTTTTGAAGAACAAGATTTTTTTGGTGGATTAATACTGACCCTTGATTCCTGTAAATGTAGTTATGCCATCATTGCCTTTTATGCATACTTAAAACGGATAGGGCAGGACAGGGCAGGTCTAGATGTTCCCGTATTTTATCTGGAATTAAAACAAGAAAGCAGATTGTTGATGTCAAGAACCAGTGCTGAAACAGTTTAAAAACCAGAATAAATATTTCAATCCAGTAAGTGTGACTTGAAAATCTTATTTTTTTGAAAAGAGCAGCTCCCCCTGCCCTATCCTGACAGCTCCCAGCTGGGTTAAAGAGCCTCGGTAAGATATGCACTGCCTGGAAGGCAGGAGAGAGCCCTCGAGGAGCCACATGCAAAATAAGGACAAGGTGAGACATATTCAGGGGTTTGTGTCACAGGTTACTTCATCTCTCCATATCAGAACTATTTAAAAGTATGAGAAGAGTTGGCTTTATTTTTTCTTTAGATTATACTTGTTGGCATGTGATACAATCTCATTTCCCCTAACAGCCTGTCCTACTGCCCACAAACTATCAGAAATACACAACACCTGCTGAGTTGTTACACCCAAGCCAGGAAGGGGGAAGGACTTCTGAAGCAAAACAAGGTAAATAATTTGGCCCTGCAGGACCTGCAGTTTGCAAAATGTCAATCAAGCTTACTATTCCTCTGCTTTGGAGAGAAAAAAAATCTTCTCCTTCTGTTTCCCAGGAAGGAACAGCTGCAAGAACTGAAAGTATCTGCATCTATTTTCCTCAGTAAACATGGGAATATTTAGTTTCAGCAAAACCAGATGGTTTACACCCTGTGAATATGCTGGCATTTGACACCAGCAGTCAGTTTCACAAAGTGCATGCAGACCATTAAAGAACTCCTCTAAACTGAGGGACCTGACACAAGAAATGAAAGCTCTGAAGGCAGTAATGACAAATTGACAAAACCCCCTAAGCTCTATTCAGGGATCTCCAAGTGCTCTCTAAATATCATTAATCAGACTACATAAAAGCCCATGAAGTGATTAAATTTTGATACACGTTTATCACAGAGGGTTACACTTAAAATGAGAAGGTAAATAAGTTCCTCAGGCTTATGTGGTGAATCACGGTCCGATCTCTTGCATGCTCTGACCATCCACGTCTCTTCTTGCTAACGCATCTCTAGTGTGCTGTGTCCTCAGCCATATTCCCAGGACACAATTTTTAAATGTGAAACTATTACAGTTAATAGTACAGGGACAGGATTGGAGTGTGTGCGGCATTTATCACCATAGCTGGGCATCTGAGTGCTCTATGGGGAATTTATAATATGCTAAAGAGATTTATGAACAGCCCTCAAATCTCTTGCTAATGGCAGTTGCAATGGGTGTTAAGTGACTGAAGACGCTTAATTATTTGATGATTTTTATTGATTTGTGTTGTTATTGCCTAACATGATTCTGTAGTAAGGAGGCATCTTCAGTCTGAAAGTGGTTTTCAAACAATGAATTATTAAAGTATGTGATTCTGATAGGTAAAGTGTCTTGTTGGACTACTAGGAGGTTGATGCCCTCCTCAGCTTGGAGGGCAAGGCTACAGGGGCTTCAGGCCTTGCAGTCACTGATGTCTGTAGCACAGATTCCTGAGCCAGTTCTGACCCTGCTGACTCCCCGTCATCTGCAGCATGTCAAAGTAGGCTTGGGAAGGATTTCTATTTACTTGCAATTTCAGAGTGAACCTTCCCACAGAAGCACGTCAGTTTTCTGGATCACTTAGTGAAATGCGTTATTTACTATGAATCACTAGGTATTGCTTCTTCTAAGACCTACAAACATCAGCCCTAAAGCAGCTCTAGTCCTGGTTGCAGGACACAGCAAAGGCCTGCAATATCTCCTTCAGTTTCCCAGAGTGTTGTGCTCTGGTTATCCCATCGTCTGCATGACGGAGGGTGTGCCACTGAGCACACCTGCCCTGCAGTTGAGGCAATGCTATAATTTAACATACTCAGCATTTTAGGAGTTTGAATTTGCTATTTCTTCATTATGTAATTACATAATAATAATTTAACTAACACAATGTACGTGGAGTTTTGCTGTTGCTTCTTATGTAAATTAGAGAGATTTAGCAACACATTGCAAAATGGATACATGTATTTTAGACTGAGATGTAAGATGTTACTTTGATTCAGAATAAAATAAAAAGGAGCTGTTGGGAAGACCTATTTTGTAAAAGAAAGAATCACTTATTTATAACTTTTCATCTCACAGCTTATTCACTAATATGGAAACTGCAGAGCTTCAAAGTGTATAAGTTAAAAAAACCCAACAAAATAGCAAACAAACCCACCCCCAAAAAACCCAAAAGAGCAATACCAAAACACCACAGTATTTCTGCCTCTTTAGAGAAACTCAGACACTTAAATTTAGATTCAGAAACTGAAATGATATACAAATGTGTAATTTGAGCTTGAATTTAGATAGAGTAGCAAGAACAACTAACTAAATGTTAAGGAAATAGCTAATCTTTAGGTAGAAGAGAACATTTATTTTAGTTGTTACTCTGCTCATAAGAAAGAGAGACATTCTATATTTACAGTACACTCCAGAAGAATTAAAATGAAATTTAAAGTCAAATTTAGACATCAAAACATGTCAGACAGCTTGGCTTCCACCAAATTGTAACAAGCGCTGCTCATTCCTTTTAACTTACGTGGTATTTTTATTATCTATCAAGTAATCTAATTTATCCCTCTTGTTCCAAATATAGTTCATTTGCATACAGTATGGCTCAGAAGAGCAGGAGCGGGGAGAAACCACATCACTGTGACTAGCAGCAATGAGTCACACTGACAGGTTTAAGTCTTGAGTCAGCAAAACTTAGACTTACTCTTAAACCTGTGTGGGCTTGGCTCAGAGGAGGCCACTAGCTGTCATTTGAGTTTGGGGGGTGTACACTGTGGCCCCCCAAAAGCGTATCACTGGTCTGTGGAAACACATATGGCCCCGGCTGGCTACACAGCATGTTCTTTGGTGGCAGCACTGGCTGAAGGTGGTCATTCCAAGTTCCCGCTGTCCCTCCCCTCCGTGATAATGCCATCCTTGCCATCGTGCTGATGTGTTTGTGGGACTACCCTGCAAGTCAGATGTCTGCAATGATCCATATGAATAACAGCTCCTTCTGGCTCTCCGGAAAGCACAAGCTTTAACCCATGTTGCTTTGAGCGATATGGCGCACAGCACATCTCCCAGAGACACGTGTCTCAGTCCACCTGAAGACTGTGGTATGAGGCTGAAACTGGCAGTGGCCGCTGGTGGAGGGGGCTGTCTGAGCCTTTAAAGCCATGGTGTGGTGTAACTGTGCCCGTCGGCGGGGAGGCTGCAGCCACCCAGCTGTGGCTCTTGCATCAAACTGAGTCATCGCATGGCTCCAGATAAGCCATGTGCTTTTTTCATGCCTCAGCCTGCCACCTGCAAATCAGTGATAACAAAATTTAAATAATTCAGAAGAGCATAGCAAGGCTTAATCGTAATTGTAAGGCTTAATTGTAATATGTTTTGGACTCCTTACATAGAGTAGTGCAGAATTCAAGGTATTGCTGTTACAGACACGTTGCTAGTAGTGCCATCTCCCTTTAATATTCCCTGCAAACTGTCTTTCTACTTTCATTATCAGTGCTGGGCTTTGGTGTCATTGTGTTGCTTGGACACCTTCTAATTTAAATTTCGTGTTTTGATTTCTGGGTGATAACTTCAAACACCAATTTTCCTCTGCTATGCTATACAGCCTTTTGCTCATTTTAATGAAACCTAGCAACCATAATGTAAATTCAAAATAACTACACCCCATTAGACTATTGAAATCCCTGAAGATTTGAATTATTCACTATTAACAGAACTTGTATAATTATAGGTTAAGATATCACTTAAGCATTTAGCATACATCAGCTCCACAGTTAATTTTTAGCTCTTGATCTGTATTAGTAACCTCGGCTTGCTAAATTAAAGGATATGCCTCCAATTAGCCTAAATTTAACATTCAAGAACACATCTCTAGTGGGATGATGCTTATAAGTTTAGAACATGCAGGCAATTTCAGCTGATCTACTAAGGCTCTATCACAAGTGAAAAGGAAAACATTTTCTTATAAACACTTCTATGACTTTCACAGGAGCAGAAGTAAAAGGACAAGGCTGCATTTTGTGTAAGGTCCAAAGTCAAAAGGATGACAGGCAGTCCTCTGCCCCTATAGGGATCTCCAAAAGAGCACTTTCTGATCAGAGTAAACTGCAATTGGCTGGTTTTCAGCTACCATCGGGTAGTTTTAACTCTTTCCTGAGGGTCAGAAATATTGCTGCAGTATCATTGATAAGACTCAACATTTGTCTTTTTTCTTCAGAGAGTAGTGAGATGATTTGCTGTTTGCTAACATATAAATTAGCTCTTCTGTTCCACCAGGAAACAAAGATTCCTGGTAACCATCTGTGTATTTTTGATACCATTTGATACCTGCTTTAGTTGATTAGCTTTCACTACCTAGTCCTAGGTAATCACACTTCCAGTTGCGGAAAGCCCTTTTAAAATAATGAGCTGGGAAATGATTTAGGCTTCTGTGCAGATGATGATGAATCTGTTCCCTCATGCTGGTGAGAAGCTGGAATGAAATCTTAAAGCTGTGGCTTGGCCAGCACTGAGAAAAAATACAGCTTTTGACAGTGTCCTCTCTTATATCCATAAACCAAATGAAACAAATTTTAGTAAACATCAGTGTGCTTGTTAATGAGGAGAAATGCCATGGACTTGGTGGCTGTATAATTGTGCTAAAAGTATAATTCAAAAAATGGTTGCTAATATTGATGAATGTCTCCATAGGAAAGCTCTGGGTGGTAAGAAATCCTCTTGCTAGGAAATCTGCATATAATCTTATAATGCTAACCATTACAAAGAAGGGAGAAAATACTAGACTGGAAAATGCTATTAAAAATTGCAGTAGAATCCAAATTATTGAAAGCTTAGTCATGACTTTCATTCAACAAAACTTGTTGTGAAGTACGGATTTTATTGGAAACAATTGGAATCAAAAGATTATGCTATTAATACCTGACTTTGTTGTATCCAGAACAAATGAAAAAGAAAAAAGAACATTTTCAGCACACTGAGGATTTTTCCTAGGGATTTTTGTCTTTGGTTTTAGTTTGGTTTTTGTTTGGGTTTTTTTTCCACTTAGGAGATTGAACCTCATCTTCTAAAACCTTTTGTCATGTAAAACAGTCACTGTAGTATGTACATCTTGATAGTTAGACTTCCAAAATTATGGAGGTGTCTCACTCTGAAACAGTTCCTTCTGGCAGTGCCAAATTCCAAAACTGTGATGCCCATAATTGCCCTACCAGCTTCCAAATGAAGGCTTTGGTTGGTAAATCTCAGCTTTGAGATGTCCTCCATGTGATTGCAGTCCTGTTTCTGAGCCTGTCCAGGGGTGGTCCTGCATGGTCAGTACTGATACCTCAACATCTCTGTTTCGTGAGGATCCTTGAGCTTACCATTCCTTCGGCTGTATTGGTTGTTCCTGATGCCAGGATTATTTGTGTCCTATGCAAAGAAGATGCCACCTAATATAAAATCCATTAACAGCTCTGAGAGCAAGGACTGCCCAACCAGTTCAAGGCAGCTCCCCGATCAGCATGTGGGACTTTTTGTCACACTTTGGAGGCTGCTTATTCTACTCTGTGGTTGTCAGGAATGCCTGTAAGCCTGACTTGAGTGTTTTGAATCACCCTACATGGGCAAGGACCGACTTCTCAGCCCTTGCAATGTCTCAGCAGAGCTGCCTAAGCAGACAGTCTGGCCTCCTCCTCTACCCCTCCTTTTGCAGGTTTATGCCTGAACCCTTGCAGATTTCTCTTCAAAATTGTCCAGTGTTTAAGGAGTTTGGATTTCTCTCATCTACTGTGGAATTCTACCTTTAATTACTTAGAACAAAGACTTTTCCCACTCTAATTAAACACCTTTTGCCTCAAGAACTGACTATCCGTGCCTTGCATGATCATTTACTTTCAAGCTTTTGAAAGCATTTTTCGCTTCCATGTTCCAGATGGCTTGCCAGTGACAACATTCATGCATTTAGTTCTTTTCTCTCATTAAGCCTGTGGATTTCCAAAATATTTCTGGAACGTGATCTTACAGTTTTCTCTCTCTCTCTCTCTCTCTGTCTCTCTTTTTTTTTTTTCCTTTGCCCTTTTCAACCCAAATGCAAAAAAAAGTACAAAACAGGTGTTTCCACGTCTGACTTGATGTTGGATTCTTTTGGCTGGGGGAGAGTAGAAAGGGTAAGTGCAGAGCTTATTAAAGTACTGAAGACAACAGTCAAAAAACCAAAAGGCAGGTACTGTAACATCCAGTTCCTGTAATCCTTTAAACCTGACCTCCTGCCCAGCCTTCCTGGGCACATTTGCACTATGAATTGGAAGAATGAGCCAAGCTCTCAACAACCCATGTTGGTAAGGCTTCCTCCCACAGCATCACACAGATGCTGTCTAGCCACACCAGCCCATCCACAGACAAGAAAAAAGTCTCCCGTGGCTGGTTACGGCAGCCAGAGCTGGCAGCTCTGTGGTACGAGGGAAAACCTGCTCTCTGCACTCCCTGCGGTGTGCAGCCTGCCTGGTGTCCGGGTAACACCTCACGCACTTTTCTTAAATCCCTTTTGTCCCAGGTGCACCCATACGCTAATTAGTAAGGAAGTTAGAGCTGGCAGAGTTATGCAGAGAAGAGTGTAGGACAAGGCCTAATTTTTTGCATGTTTTTGTGTTTCCCAGGGTGTTGCTTTCCTTGTTAGACCACTGTCTGCTAGTGGAGGAATGCCAATAGTGCAGCCTTTCTCTAAAGGAGCAGACCTGATCCCCCCTCTCAGATGGGCTGGTGTCCTCCTGCTAACTTCTGAACTGGCTAAGAGTCACACCCAGTGCACCGCTGAAGAAGGGGAGGTTTTGGAAAACAAATTATACTCTGTTAAGTGGTTAGAAGACACAATGAATTAAATAAGCACCTAGCTCCCATTTACACTTGAAAATTTTGTCATGTAGAGCTCTGCCAGTAAACTCCTCCTACATAATTAGAGTGCTTTTTGCCTGTAAAATACATTCCAGTTTGGCAAGCGATATAAGCTATAACATCAAAACCACTTTGCCCCTCTCCAGTGTAATTGTGTCTACTGTAAGGCTTTTGTTGAAGTAGTTATGTCATAAAAATCACCCTACACAACACAATGCCTTCAAGTGCAAACGGAAACCTTGTCTACCCAGCCAGATGTTACTGTGCTTTAAATACAGTTATGGAAAATCAAGATAGATTTGTTAAAACGTGCTGACCACAACTGAATAGTCATCAGAGACAAAGTTAAATCCCATTTAGCAACATATTAGCTAACCATGTATGTGGAGTGGTGTAATCTAATTCGACTTTTACATAGCTGTGGTTGGACAAGAACCATTCAGCTTGCCATTAATAGTGGCAGAGTGAAATTTGCTTTATTTCAGTTGATTTTTCACTGGCTTTACAGCATACTTATTCTGGCACCTGTTACTTTGGTTGCCATCTCAATTAAGTGTGTTGAGTCATTATTCCTTTTAGGCTTTCATATATGTTTTCCATTTTTTTGATACCATGAACTGTAAACATATCTGAGACTCCAATGAGAAAGAAATGACTGTCACTTTGATGGATACGCCACTGGATCTTTAAATGCAGATTCCCTACAATTTTTAAAATTGTTTAATTTAAACTATTTTCAAGCATTAACGAAGTAGATTATCAATACAAATGACAATATATCTTTTCAACTGAGTATCATTTGCTAAAGGATGCCATCAGGCACACTCAGATAAATTGCCCCCAAAAGACAGTAATTCAATCTTGCATTTATAATAGTCTACCACATTTTAATTGTCTTTCACATGAATATTGCTAGTGTTACTCAAAAAGGAAAATGTTGCTCCTCAGAAAACAATGACACAAGGTTTTACGATTGGCAAGGCTAGGACCTAAAAAAGTCACAGAAAGTTGTTTATTAGATCCCACAGAAAGACAATACTAGTTTCCGCATACAGTGCAAATTTCATTCACTGATATCTAAAGTCCATCTGCTAATGAAGGACTGGAACCAGATTTGCCCTGGAATCAGTCACAATTTGTTACTGAATTCAGAGGAAGTAGATTCAGGCCTATACTAAATAAAGGAGAAACCTAATTTTTCTCTGAGATGCAATTAATTCTGCAGCGTGATATGAACTTGTTCAATCAGCTCTACTTATTTGACAGATATGTGATCCATGATTATCCTGTGTTAGCACTAGCTAACAGTGTGACAGCTAAACAGTTTGTTAACAACAGTCAAAGCAGTAAATGCACACTGCTACATCCTGGTGATCGCACTGGCAAATGCGACTAGACAATGTAATTAGCCGAGGTGGAATTAAATTAGGGCATTGCATCTTTATTACAGAAAATACCAGGGGATTCCTACTTGCCACAGATAGGACTTGTGCTTCATCCCAGTCAGGTATTATGGTTCGTGATGCATTTGTACTGTGTCAGGCAAAGAGAGTCTGTCGTGTTACTGTGACCTCTGCAGGACTTTATGTAAAGATAATCCTTGGGGAGATCCCTGCCACCAGCACTGAAAGCTATGGACAGGACAAACTGAATGGCTAAACCAGGAACCAGGAGTGCAGTGGCAGCTTGGCACGTGCTTTTGGTCATGGGATACTCAACAGACACAGTGGCTGACATTTTCAGAGCACCAGGAGAGAAGTCAGACAGTTTGATATATTTTTGTATTGGTTTTTTTGGCTGCAAAAACAGAGAAGAACTAGCAGCTGCTATTCCACTTCAAGCCAGAGCCTCACATTGAAATAATGAAAGTTTTGCTTCACTACTCAAGCCAACAGGCCCAAGAGCATTTTTTCTAAACACAAACAAAAGTGGTGCAAATGCAATATTGATGCTGGCATGCAGCCTCCATGTCTACTGCACCCATTGCTTTTGCTTTGGTGGCAGACTGAAAGCAAAATGTATATGAGCCTAGATAACTGTTTAAGGTCAATCCTGCCAAGCTAACAGTAGGGTTTCTCTGACCATCTCTTTACCATCTATCAGTGTCATCAGTATCACCACAGGAGAATATCATCTCCTCTTTGCTTTAAGTGTTTGCTGTTAGCCTCTGCAGCACCAATCAATTTCCCAGTAGAGATAATAATAAATAACACCCACAGCAGTTATATAATGCACCTGCAATTTTCCAAGAGAGAGCATAAAGAATGATGCCTGTGAAAAGCAGAAACTTTTGTCTTCAAAGAATACTGTGTAATTTTGGTAAATAGCCTTAAAAAGTATAATTGAAGTGTAGAAGTGGGAACTGGGCAATTCCAGATTCATTAGTGGTTACGTATCTTTTACCTCCAGGCTACTGCATGAATCTGAACCAGGTGAGTAGTGCCTAAAAGTTTTTGCTACCTGGCAGCCAAGGGGAAAAGAAGTGGTGATGTATCCCACTAGGATTTTTGATGGGCTGCTGAACACAATACAAAGGCCCTGGACAAAACAATGTGCACAGATTAATCACCTCTCTTGACTCCATTGTGGGAATAATCTCTTTCGATCAGGGTGGATCAGCTGCCCTGCATGGGAAGTAGTCTTACCATTGCCCATTCTGTACCTATCCACGACAAATGAGCTCAGGCAGACCTGCAGCCAGTGTAAATTGTCAGAGTTTGGGCCATTGATTTCAGAGTGATTACCACTGTTTATGCTGCAGAGGAGGTATCCTAACAGGTTTATATACACTGATGGAGGCCTGAAGATTTTTATGAGCACCACATACGTTTCCTAAATATGACTACTGTGGATTAAATCTCCCATCTTTTAAAGTTAAAAATATGCTTCTCAAATTAATTGTGCTGGATTTTTTCCACTTGTTTACTATACCAGATTTCAAACTTCCACATTAATTTTACAGCACATTGGAGTAAAACACATGGTTTTGGATTTTTTTTATAGTGCTTTATGGTGTTTCTGCTGGGAAAGTATTTTCAAAGTTGGGTGTGGAATTTTTTTCTTTTTTTTTTCTTCTGTGCATGCATTCATTAGTCCAGTCTCAAATTTAGATATTTCTGTCCTTCTTAACCTTTGATAGATAAAAACAGGACATACCACAGTAGTCACAGAATTCCCATTTCACTGCAAACTTTTAACTTGCCTCTATAAATCACATAACCCATTCTCCTGCTAGGTATGTGTCCCCAGCAAATGATATACCAGATATTAATGGTGTCAAACTGCAAGACAAAAATCTAATAAAAACTACACCTCTCATTACATATCACAAGACATGGACAGAACACCTTTTTTAACTGTCTCAAAGCAAAAAGCACAGGTGCAGTCTCATTGCTAAGAACAGCCATTTTTATTCCTCCTCAGGTCACAAACAGCAACAGACTGTGTGATTAATGAAATTAATTAATTAAAACCTTCTGCAATGCATATTGAGTATTTAGGTTGTCCAGGTAGTTTACCTCCCATATGACAAAGGAACTGGGGTTATTTATTAATAAAAAGTAATAACAAATAATTTTGAGAGTATGGGCTTTATGAATGTTCACTGAATGTCCGAACAACAGATTAAAAGAACCCAAACTCCTCTAAACGTGACTAAAACTCCATGTTTCCCTGCCCTGGATTTCTGGATGTGAGCCGCAATGCCCCAGTGGTTCAGGTCTGCTCCAGTGTGGGCGGGAGGAGAGGACACAAAACCCACGTGAATGAGGCTGCCGGCCAAACTCCCCATTTGTGGCACACCTCTGAAGCATGCACGCCAGCAGAGGTGTGGGTGTGTTTTCAGTGCCGTGAGACACCCAAGGCCAAGCTGGGGAAAGAGCCTGGGCAAGCAGAGGATTTGCCATCTCCCCGTGGAGAATGCTGGGTGACAACAGACTCAACGTGGGGGTCATGGCTCAAGGCTGGCTTGTGGGCCATGCTGGGATCAACATGAATGATAGAAGTCAGTGTGGTAAACAGCACCATGTTTGACTTTTGATATTCTTAAACACGTTTTGATATTCTTGAAGATGTTCCAGTGTCCCTTTTCCATCACTGCATCTGCCATTACTATTTCATGTTAATGTGGTGCCACACATCTTCTCATACACCTTGAGGCTTTAATACACAAAACATAAAATAAACCCAGAAAGCACCTAATCCCAGGCACAGCAGTATGCAGTTTCTCACCATTTACTTGGTATTTTTTCAGCAAAGAACTGTTTCCTTGGGGAAGAGGTGTGGGAACCTATTGATCCACTGACTTCAATGTCAAATAGACTGATCATAGTCTCCCAAAAGTTTCTCTGTTGCTGACTACCCTACTTTTCCAGTGGCTTAGCAGCCTGGCCTCCTGATGGGGGATTTACTGAAGTAAAACGCAACTTTTCCAAATAGTGCTTTTTCTTGCAAACACCCATCTTGTCAATGAGCAGTTCCATGATCATTAGTGACTCTGGGTTCTCAGTGGAACAAATATATATTGTGTACTTTAAGAAGACGTGGTGCTTTTGACTGGAGCTGAGAATAAAACGGAGTGAACCACAGAACCGACTTTGGCTTCAAGGAAGAAAGTTTACTGAAGTAAAAGTTTGATGATCATAATGTAATATTTCACCTGGGTTGAATTTGAGCTTGGAAGAAGGGCACATCGAGAACATGGAAAAACTTGAAGAACAATTCCATACACAGAAAAGTACTTTAACAGATAAGATTCACATTAATTTTTATTCAGTCTCATTCAAAGGAAGTTAATTTCTTTGGTGCCAACATATTACGTTAAGATTAGTTGTGAACTCTTGGAGCAAATGGTTGTGGTTGGCTCTCTGTTTCTGAGCCACAACTGAATCTACAAGCAGAAGAGGACAAAAGGGGGATTTTGCAGCACAGCAGCACACAACGAAGAGCCTACAATCCTGGGAGGGGACTGACAGAGTAGCAGGTCCCAAGAGAAGCAAAGGCCCATCAAGGGCAGTCTGAGGTAGGGGAAAAGCAGATCTTTCTTTCAAGGTTTGGTGTCAACAGAAGAACTTTACTGCCAGCTGGACAAACACTTACTTCAGGAAGCTTCTCTTCCAGAAACAGGGTTCTAGCTGTGGCCTTGCCATAGAGAATACATGAAGAAATAATATGAATACAAGGGGATTAAAGAGGAAGAGCTGTGACATAATGCTGATTAGCCCATCCCTTTATTTTGTTGTTTTCCTTAGTTCTTTTTTTCCTGAAATTCTCCACTATTTTTCCTTCTCCCTTTCTCTCATTCAAGCTGTGTTTGAGAAACCATTCTTCTCCATGAGCTTCAATGGGCTTTGGATCAAACCCTAAAATACATTTACAGTTTGTTGAATTATTAAACACACTTGCTTCACAATCTTTGTGCTATATTTTGCTTCATCAAATGAAACAACAACAATATTTGATTATATAGTCTAATTCCAAAGAAGGGCTAACAGTCTGCCCTGGTCAAAGCTACCATGCCAGCTCAGCTTTTTAGTCCTTTAGAAAGCTAGGTTCCTCTAAGCACAGGTTTTCACTGCTGGTAGGTGGCTGGATTTACAATACAATAAATTACTTGCTCCTGGAGAGAATTGTGATCAGAAAAATACAGTGAATTCTTTATATTGTCTGGAGGCTGTCTCTGAAAAAAAACCCCAAAGCATTTTATAGAGCCTGATATAACTGATTTAGTGTTATGCCACAGCAATATATGTATTCTGTATGATGACTCGCTTTTAAGAATGTTTATTTTTTGAAAAGTGATACTTATGTTACTATCACTATTAACCCAGGCAAAGGAAACCTGTGGCTCACAGTCTCAAGCCCATATGAGTCCTCACTCCCAGTACATTGAAAGCATGAGGTAAATCTAAATTTATGGCTCATCAAAGTCCATTAATTATGGAAGAGATTTTTTTCTCTTATGATTTAACTTTTATAAGGTCAAACAACCTATTTAATAAATACCCATATAGAAGCCAACAAGGAGAAAGAACGGTTCAGAATAAGTTTCTCTGCAGCAAACACTCAAAGATTCCGAAGAGAATATGTCAGGATTATTGTCTGAAGATAAAGCTGGCATAAAGAAACAGTATGTGGTGAACATAGAAGTTAAAAAATTATTTAAAGAACCTTGACTGTGTACGCAAGACTGTGGGTTAGTCTAGACTCAAATGCATAAGTGTGGAAAAGATTTGAGGTTTTAAGAGGATAACGAGTCCCTGAGCTGGTGCTTTGGACAAAGACATTTAGTCAACAATTAAATTAGAAAAATCCCAAGTTTAGTTGTTTTCTGGTTTGTTTGCTTGCTTCTCATTTTGTTAAATTGCTAAAATACTGTACATGCCTTTAGGCAGCAAAAACTGCCTGCATTTCAGAGAAACTAAGTGCCTACAACCGTATTGTGTTGGCTGCTTCTATAGCTCTGTCAAGGAAACCTCTCTGACAGGGTTTAGGGAAGGCTCCAGCTCAGTGGTTCTCAAGCTAGAATTATAATAAGTAGATGGAGTCTTTGATACATCCTTCTTGCTTTTCTTCCTCCTTCCTCTTCTTATTAGCTCTGATATCAAAGACCTTCACCCTATAACACATTTTACTAGGACTGCAGAATAAACACATCCAGCTCCCATGGAACCCGAGGAAACAGGATTCTTTCCCTCCTCAACAGCAACATTCCTAAAGCAGGATTCTCTAGGACATTGCCAGAAAAACAAAACCACAGAACAGCAAATACCTCACAAAGGGCACACTGCAAGTGGGGTGAGTGAGCAGGGGAGCACATGCCAGCAACAAACAACTCTCATGCCTGTAACAATTCCTCCTAACTGCATCTGCACATCTGTTGTTCATCTCTCTCTTTATATTTGCTAGCAGCTTTATGAATATCTGGGCCACTAAGCAGATTTTCTTTTCAAAATCTGTGGCCTACATTCTTAAGAACACACATTATGCTCCCTAAAAGGTCAGAGGAGGTGTATGTTTGTTTAAAAAGCAGAGCTGATGAGCTAAATTATTATGCATTTTCACAAGAAACAGTGGAAATCTGCCTGAGTAAGAGCAACAATAGCAACAGATTTCTGTTTTTTTCTTATCAGTACCTGCCCTGCATTCAACACGCCTTATGTTGGTTAATTCTGTCAAAAGTATAAATAGTACAAGCTAGGGGGTCCAGCCTAGAAGCCAGCAACTGTGTCCTGTGCCTCCTTAGGTCCGGAATGCCTCATGTTACAGAAGACTGCATCTCAGCTACATAATTGTTCAGTCATATAAAGAACCAAAAACATTTAAGTGTTTCTGTACCGTGGCCTTACATTGGCTGTCAGTTTTCTGAAGAGCATCTTTTCACCTTAGAACACAGTCCAAACCAGTGAAAGATCCCACAGCAGAGCCTCACATACAGGAGCACTAATGAAACTAACAGCTGATGGTTTTAGAAGGACAAATTGTGTATTTCAATTTGGCTGAGAACATCTTATGTGGATGTGGAGTGGAGGGATTTCTTATGCTGATAGCATGGGCTGGGAGTGCGCTCACCTGATTCTGTTCCCTGGCCTTAGCTAGCATCACCCTGGGCAGACCACCCTGGCTATACTTAGGAAAATCCAGCAAATGGCTTGCCAAGGTTTTGTTGCAGAATTCTCCATTATGTGAAATGATTAAATCAGGATTAATGGTGTTTCTAAAAATACAAACTTGCACGGTCACAGGTTGTTTGGTCCAATTCAGGAATTACAGGGTTAAACTGTACAACATAAGCAGTTCATGTTGGGGCTCCTAGCAGTCTCTGATGGACATAATATCACAGAATCACGGAATACGCTGAGTTGGAAGGGACCCACAAGGATGACTGAGTCCGACTGCTAGCCCTGCACAGGACCATCCCCAAGAGGCACATCAGGTGCCTAAGAGCATCCATGAATTAAGGTCGGAGAAGTGATAAATGCAGTGTAATTACTGATTCCAGCTCCCGCTGCCTCTTGTGAAGCACTCTCCAAGCCATAGTAGTTTGCTGCCCACATTGCATCCCTGATGAAATATACTGTCAATATATTGAGGCTGGGATACAGGGTACTGAAAAGCAACAGAAGAGGCTACATATTTTCTTATTCAAGAATATCTGCATTTTGGTCATGAATGCAGGGATAAACAAATCTTCAAGAAGGAAGCTGAAAATCAAGGGGACCAGAACAGATGTTTCCTGTCCCTATCATTACACAAGCAGCAGACATTTGGGATTTCTTGTGCTATCCTTTTCTTGTGCTAACCTTTTTCCTTTCTTTGCTTAGAAGACTCAGACATTGACCATTATTCAAGTCTGAATCACAGAATGGTTAGGATTGGAAGGGACCTTAAATATCACCTAGTTCCAACCCCCCTTCCATGGTTCCACTAGACCAGATTGCTCAGAGTCCCATCCGACCCGGCCTTGAACACTTCCAGGGGCGGGACAACCACACCTTCTGTGGCCAAGCTGTTCCAGTACCTCACCTCCCTCACAGTAAAACACTTCCTCCTAATATCTAGTGTAAATCTACCCTGTTTCAGTTTAAAGCCATTCTCCCTTGTCCTATCACTAAAAAATTTAAAATCTTAAGTGACTAATGGCTTGATCCAGAAAGGCAAACCCTAATTTTTAAACTATGGCACACTAGGAGATATTTGTCAGCAACACAGAGAGTAGCTGACTTTGACAAGAGAAATTTTTTTCAGTGTAAGCTTTTAGGTTCAACTGTTTATCAAAAGTAGATCACCCAAAGCTGACCTAAGGCAGTGGTAAACCTTCCACATGACTTCAGTGAACCAACTCATTGGCATTGCTCTCATTCCAGCCACCCAGCACGAGTCAACTGACTGCATTTAGGAATTTGCTGTATGCCTATAATTTATTGTGCTGTCATCTCAGAAAGAAGTATTGTTGAAGAATGACACACTCCTTCGTTTAGAACTTATTGTCCCAATAAAATTAATTACCCAACCTCCAGCTCCTAGAAAACTCCACAGAGGAAATCGAATTCTAAAGATGATCCATTCTTAGCAGTGGCAACGTAGTAAAAAGTGAATCATTGCACTGACCTCAATGAGCAATACAAATAGCCTTGGAGTGGCAATCAAACTTTAAAGGTCCATGCTTCACAGAAAGCATCAAGATGGGTAGTTGGAAAAGGTTGTATTGATTTGGAAGCGCTCCCACACTCTGAAGTATTTTTTGCTTTAATGTAGTTTGCAGTTGTTTCAGGATGCAAGAAGGAGCCTACCCAGGGCAACTGTGATTTAAATAAGGGTGATACACAGCCGCATGCCAATGACTGCTGTCATGTAAATGGTGGGAGAACTCTCAAAAACACATCAGGGCATGTGATTGCTCTGCAACTCAGGGTAGCACTCCACCACAACAGCTATTTCAAGGAACCAGATAAAAATGCAAAAGAACCAGTTAAAAATGCAAGGTTCTTAGGCTTGTGAGCAGAGCCATGAACGAATGCTAAGCTGGTTTGTCCTCCCATCCATGAAGCTCAGCGTATAGTAGTTTGCCAGGCCTGAGGAGGACCATACTCCCCTTCCCATGCTCTTATCATCACTCGGCACAGCACACACACTCTGTGACTCAATGGCAAAGCAGCCACAGCACTGGGCAGCTTCCCCTATTGCTACATCAGGAACAGTGTGCTTTACAATCACTGACGTGCAAAGTCCTATAACTCCTTCTGGTATGGATTATTTACTACTCCATTCAAGAGTTAGCAAAGTACAACATGAAAACCCAACAGGCTTAAAAATTTTCTGGTGTCTCACAGTTACTGTCAAAAAGTTTTGAAGAAAAAAAAAATCCATGCTAGAAACTTGAAATCCCACTAGCTATTGGATCCAGTTCAACACCAGTTCTTTTTTTTTTTTTTTTTTTTTTTTGAGAGAAAGCTTAAGTTTATTCAGCTGAATGAGTAAGGAATATAATTTTCATGAGTCTTTAGAGGATATGCAGAAATCAATAGCACCATCCAAACTTTGCCACTAATTTGCTATATTAAACTCTCCATTCCTGCTCATAAAGTAAAGACAGTTTTAATGACTGCTCTTATTACAGAAATACTGGAAGATTTAATGAGCCAATGTTTTTCCAACACTGGAAGTATGTAAAGTACTCAGCAAATGCTGAATGTTATCACCAGTGCTGGAACACTGGTGGATAGTAAGAGTGCCAGCACTTTTCACTAAGGGAGAGACAGGAAAAAAAAATCTGTTTTATTGAGATGGAACAAAAATTGAAATGGGTTCAATCCTTACTAGCCGGTTGTAGTTTCACAATTGCATGTTCCAGAACTTGCTTAAAACCACAGACATTGTGAAGTCACACAAGTTATTTGCTGCTTTTCACAATCAAGAGAGCGACTCCCTCATCTCCACAAACACACTTCAATCTTGCATCTACTGCTTCTTCACGTGCAACTTGCCATTACATATTTTAAAATATCTATGCCAGGCACAATGAATTAGCTCAAAAGTCTTACAAAGGAGAGATTTGTTTGATAAATACTGTGCTTCAGCCTAGGCCGGTTTTCTACTGCAGATTAACAGAGGAAAGCTACCAAAAATTATCACAAAGCACAGGATAAAACACTCAGGTAGTATAAAAGTAACTTGTTGGCTTAGGATGACTTATACTTTGAGGATCTGGATACAAACTGGATCCAAGAGGAAGCTCGCCAACAGAGTTTTTCCTCAGCAACTATCTGTCATACAGAGGCTAGTGCAATCCCAAATAATTTCCTCTATTAAACTCCTCCTACAGTTTAGGAGTTCCTTCCTTTTGCAGCAGCACTGGGAAAATAAGCCCAACAGCATCAGACCTGTCTGTACAAGTAATTTAACAATGCATAAAACATCATTTCAATTTGTGCACTGTGCTTGTAAAAGATGCTTGAGACCCAGTTTCAATTAATAAGGAAACTTATTTTTCAAAGCCATCTGAGCCAACATGTTTACCAAAGAACATCATCTGACTCATGGAAATCAAGATCCTCCTTGGCAATAAAAAAAATGAGAAAAAGAGGATTTGCATCTTGCCCGTGATGTCAGTGGGATTGGCTCAATGCCAAAAGACGCACTGATCACCAGCAGCCTAAACCCAGCTCAGCAGGCAGCATCAGCTAGTCTTGTCCTTGTGCTTATCTCAAATGTGTTCATAATTTCACTCATTTAATCAATTCCATTAAGATCAGAATGTTCGAATCAGTAAATATATGCATTTGGTCAAATAAGCTTTTATGATAAGATTACACTCAGTACTGGAGTTTGCAAAACAGTGGAGAATGTGCAGCTCTGTGCCATCAGCTGTTGTGTGTCTCCGCTCATCCACTTTACGAGATACCCTTTCCTCACAGTGCTTGTATCTGTGTCAGGTTTGAATTAAGGTGGTGCATCATTAATATCCCTATGGCTGAAATCCCTTATGCATTTGCAGTGATTTAAAAAACGTAAGCATTAGCTGGAAAAAGGTGCAGCTGACAGATTTCTCGGAGTCTTTCCTTCCCTACGCACACATCTGATGCTTTTATCCACGGCACCTTGAAACATGCCATTTGTCCACTTGTACCCCAGGCCAGGACTGACCTCCCCTCGTACTTCACCTGCTGCCTGCCACCCGTCTTCAAGCCCTACCTTCACCCCAATACATGTGTGCACAGAGGCATTACCTGTGTTCTAAGTACCCCTATCATAACACATAGGCCCCCTCTAAGGTGGTGAGTGATGGCAACTGACATGGGAAGGTGCCCGAGACACCAACAGAAATGGTGCTCATGCTCCTCTGCTGCCAGAATACAGGCCACATTCATGGTTTGGGTCGTGGTCACTAAGGAGAACAGCAGACTAATATTTTTTTCTTATTTCTCCCTTCATTGTAGCATTCAACTTTGTTAGGTTTATAGCTTTCACAGAAAAATACAGTGCTAAACACAGATGAGGAAAATATATAGCACATACAGAAAACATATCCTGTAGGGACCTTTCAGTGTCATTTCCAGATACCGTATTTTTCTGATTATCAAACAACCCCTACATATCCCTAACTGTGCAGGGTGCCATGACATAAACCCAGCATCATAAAATCAAGGAATTGATTTGCTCCCATCTTTCCTGCCGTCAGCTGTATATCATTTACTTAAAAGCAACTTTGGAATACAAGTATTTTGACCTCAAGTACTTTGAACCACCTCCAGGCAACCTCCATGCGGGATCAGCTGATATAGTCCCATTTCCAGCATGACATGTTATTTGATCTGTCTTTTTATCTTTCCTAATGCTTTTGTCTCTTTTGCCTGCTCCTCCAGTTACCTCGTGTGCAATATGCACCTTTAGAGATTCAGGGTACATTGTCTCAGAGAGATAGCAATTAATTATTAAACCTGTCTCTATAACAGCCTTCCAGGTGTTGAGACAATCTGTAAGCTAAGCACTGATGTTTATGTCTGTAACATGGCACTAACTGCATGAAATATGTCAGCCACATGGCTGCATAAGCTTTTTTTAAATTTTTTTTATGGAATTGCCTCACAGTGGAAAAGTGCCTTTTTTTACAGAAAAAAATTAGAATTAATCTGTGGTTAAATGCTCCCTTTTGTCCACTTCTGGGCAGGTATGTGTCACCATACAAAATCTCACACTGATTTCAGTACTGTACTTATCACCTTTGCTGTGTAAGCAGTTAGGAGCTGGAAGCCTGGAACCAGGTTTAGATTGGTCACTTGCCATTCGCAAGCCAGCTGATTTCTTGTGGGGTTGCACAGGTCTGCATGTCATATGGCTACTTCTAAGGTTGCCTCTGGAAAGGGTGAGGACTTAGGATCTACTGCCAGAAAAAAAGCAACAAAATGGTGGGGTGAGATTCTGTGCCCTGCAAGTGTCAGATAAACCTTTGGTGATTAGAACTCCTTTATCTGCCTTTATCACTGTTATTACAGTTTTTATTTTCATGATCTGCAGTAACACTAAAAGTCCCTCTCAAGAATCTAAAACTATTGTCCCAGTCACAGTGCAAGCACTTAAATGTAGTTCAACAAGCACTAGAAGAGTCCAGATTTTTTATGGGTTTGTCTCTTGTGGTCATTTGCAGGTACAAACTGAGGCACTTCTTTTTGATGCTTAACTACTGTAACTCCCTTATGAATTTTTTGGTATCTACTAAGGTACAAATTTATCTGCTACTTTTCATTCTGGTGTGTGACTTCAGAGTTCCTCTCTGCTCCAGTTAGCTGCGTACTTGCACAAAACTTGCAGAAATTCAATTAGCTTTGAGCCTACTTTCCAGCAGCCAAATTAAATCAACTGGTGTATTTAACAGTTATCAGAGGATATACAGAACACGAGCACCTTATTTCCTGAGGAAACCAGACTAGCAATTTCTACTTCTAAGAGCTAATCACTTCCAATGGATGTATGAAATAAATGGCAAAATGAGAAGTGAAGAAGATGGCAGAAAGGCTGAAATTAGGTAATAAGATTCCAAGCATTCTACTGTGCAAGAAAATGAACATTAGTCACAGTCTAATGCTAATAGCTGGTACCAGCTTCGAAGCCTGGCAAGGCATTTAAAGGAAGAATGGGCAATTAGGAGGGAGGTGGCAAGGTGGGGTTTTGTCCCAGATCATCTTATATGTATACAGCACCAGAGGGGGAAACTCCACTTGAGGAGAAGTTAACTATTAGGAGGTGGGCAAGCAAATGTGGTTATGCCAAGCAAGCAGGGACAAGCTGTTTACCCCCAGATCCAAATGCTGATCTAAGATCAGCCTCCAGCCTTGCGCCATGGCTTGCTGTTCACATGTGACCTGGCCTAGGGGCTCATCTTCCAGCTGAGAACCTCAAGGAAACACTCCCGCCTAAATGGAGCAAGGGGAAGCTTACAGACATGAACAGATAGAAAGCTGCTCCTGTGTGAAGTCAAGAGACACAGTAACTTTTTTCAGTCTTTGCAAATAGGGTGTCTGTCCATCTCCTCCACAGGGAAACTGTTCTTGGAGAGGGACTGTGTTTTCAGGTGCCATCTTTACGAAAGCATAATGCTTGGGTTTTATGAGGAAGGGAAAGGAAATTAATGTGTGTTGAGAGACATCTCAATGTGTTTCTGGCATTTTCTGTGTTACGGGAGACATCTGGGCTCTCACCTTTCCTCGCATGTGGATACTGGAGGTTTGGCTGGAAAGAAAACCTGGATTTAAATCTGAATTTAAAGAAATTCTGTGGCATATTTTGGCTGATGTGGGTCTAACGAGGAGCAGTAGAAAACGGGTGCTGGTGGCCGAGTGGTAGGATATGTAGGCTGCAATGACAATGAAAGACAGGACAGGGTATGAGGTTCTGTGGAGCTAGGACTACTCACAGTTTTGACTGTTTCACGTATCCATAAGGCAATGTCAGGTTTTCCATTTGGTCAATTGGAGATGAGCCTGGAATAGATAAATGTGAGAATTATTAGCTGAAGCTGTGACAAATCAGACATATGCTTTTCCTCTAGAAAACCTTCTGCTGTCCTTCCTCTACCTGCATCAAGTGCAGGAGATGGCAGGCTTATCAGCTCTTTCCCTTTTCCAGCTCTCTGCTGTCAGGGCTACCTTGTTCCAGGAGAGTTTTTTTTCCCCCCCACTAGCTAAGCCTGATGCTTTAAGGCCCATGAAGGCTCTAAAGCTACTTACAGATTGCAAAGTGACCTTTTTTAGACTTCAGATTGAGACTGACTCACGTGAACTGAGAGTCCCTGAACATGGAGAGAAAATTCTCTTTCACATCTCTCAACTGCCAGATAGTCATTAGTTATAAATAATAAATGTCACGTGGCTTGGAAAACATATATCCAACCTATTTAAGAATACTTAATGCTTGTGACAAGACTTTTATTTTAAAGTATTTTTGGTTTTAACTAGTGTTTTCAGTCCTTGGCCACAAAACTGCCTATGGGAGGGAAGGAGAAAGGTAAATATCATACATTATACTCTTACAAGGTGAAGACAAAAGAGGGAGTAAGCCAAAGGCAGAATCTGGATAAGACCCAGGAGGAATGATGATGGTCTTATGCACACATCAGCCATCACGGTTGCAGGGCGTTGCAGAAAGGCTGTGCTTGCTGGCTGCTTGTTGCCAGACATCAGGCAGGAAGATTTTCTGCAAGCCCTATGCTCACCATCTCACCTCTGGGAAAGGTAGGAGGCAGAGTGGGTCAGTCCCCACTTTTCCCAGCTGCACCCCACAGCTGACTGCCATGTCAGTCTGCAAGGCAGGCAGGGGATGTATATCTTGGCTCTGTGTGAACAGAACACGATTCCTCTTTCCTCTCTCCAGTTCACTAAACTCTCATTTCCTATGCCTCTGCTAGTGCAGTTCAGGCTGAAAAATAGTCTTCGTAATGGCTGAGTTTGTTTGCTTTCTTTGGGGATGTTTATTTAATATCTCTTCACTAATGAGTCAGGCTTTTTCTATGATCCACAAAACATCAATATTGCATGTGCTCGGAGACCTGAATGCTAAGAAATACATGGATGCTAAGCACTGTGTATTTCAAACAGCAAGTGTTTTGTTAACAGCAACTGCTAAACAAGCCAGGGAACAGCCTGAACTTCTGGAGCCAAAGCAAGATCAAAGCATGCAAAGGTTAATTGGCAAAATGCCACAGGAGCCATTCTGCAGTGAGAATTTATGATTTACAAGCATACCAGTAAAAGACTGCTTTAATCACTAGATTACACTAAGTACTTGCCACTATTTTTTTTTCTGCTTTAGCATCAAAAAACTTCCCTTCTTAAATATAGAAACATATAATCAGATTCCTATCAAATGTTTCTCCCCCATTCCCCCAAGAAGAGCATTAATATTATAAATAACACCATCAAGATCTCTGAGAAATACATGCAGGAGAATGGGGTGGGGGGAAGAGATTTTACCTCTTTTCTCACTCACCCTGTCCTGTTATGTGCCTCCCATGACTATCTGCTCGGAGGCACTTTCCCCATTTGCCCGTGCTGCCCTCTGGGTTATTTTCTCCATGACTTGGAGTTGTCCTCTGAGCACAGAAATCCCTTCCCCAGTAGTCCTGTGTACCTCACTTGCCCAGCATGCTATTTGGACAACAATTTTGCTAAAATGAAAGGGGGAGGGGATGCTGAGGAATCCCCCAACTGTATGTCTCTGGTGCCAAGGACATGCCACTTAGAGGGTCACCCCACAGCCAAGGGAAGCTGCTGCAGGAGTGAGGCAGCAAGCCTGGCTCACTGCCTGCTGAAAATGGTATGTTAAAAATTCTATTGTGTGCTTAAGTGGTATTTATAGACACTACCAATCACAAAGGTCCTAAATGCATTAAACTGAGATTCATTTAAAGACCAGTGTTCTTCCAGACTCCTAAAAACAGCTCAGAAAAATAATATCATTATAGCCCTCACCTAAATCTCATGGTTTCAAATAGGTCTCTGATGCTCAGCAGGGCTTGGTTTGCACTGACGCTCAGTGCCTGCTGCCAGTATCCTTCACAGAGAGGAACACAGACAGCAGGAAGCAAGCTCAGACTGACCCTTTGTGTTACAGGGAGCAGGGCTTACCTTCACGAAATTCAGTGGCATAACATCAGTGTGCACAGAATTAATGTGTAGAATAGGCTAGACCAGTAAAAAGACAGAACACAGCCCTATCTCTAAGCCAAGACAAACAGCTGATCTCTTACTCTGTTTTTAAACTCCAACCTCCCCCCTCCCTGGCTCTGGCCATAACTGGGCACAGCTGGGCACCCGCCACTCGCCTCCAGCCTGGGGGAAGTCTGAGGCACCAAACAGAAAACACATGTGAACTACAGACCTTCCTAAATGGCTCTAAGCAGCATTTTTCATTCTTGATGTGGAGACATTTTAGGCCATGTTGGAGTGCTCGCAGGGGTACAGTTCCTTGGGTGAACTCTTGGTTTTTTGGTCATCTGAACCTAATTTATACAGCTGTAGCAGAGGTCCCATAGCCTAGGACATAGGGATAGCAGCAGGCAGTATCAGTATACTAACAGTGTGATAGACACAGTACATCAGTATTTATATTGTTATCCTAATTTTGACTCTTAAGTCTAAAATTAGTTATTTAACCTCTTGAGTTTGGGTTTCCCTGGCTACCTGTGTTTTTATTTGCATTTACCAATTCATTAGTGCTGTCTGAAAAGATAAGACAGCACTTACAAGCCACTGTCAAGAGGAGAGTCATTTTACGTCCTGATATTTACTAGAGCAATGGTGCTAGAAGCAGAAATAAGGCATAAGTTAGTGTGACTTGTTGCAGGAATGCTGCTGCTTATTCCCTGCATAACTAATTTACAAGAGCAGAGAAATATTAAGGACCATGTAGGCCACTGATTTCCTTATGCATGCAAACCCTCCACTGCACTGTCTATACTTATTGTGCTACTGAATAAGCTGTAATGCAGTTTGCTTTTCCTTCATTAATGTAATTTTGTTTCTATTTCCCCCTCACCCCCTCCTTTTTTTTTGCTAACTGTTCTGCAGAAAGTCAAACCATAGGCAGCTTTCTTCTACAAACAAATCCAATTAGTTAGGATTGTGAACGGATTAAAATTCAAGACTCCGCAGAGATGCATGGATGGAAATCCTTTAGGTTAGCTAGTTCTTACTCAAAACCACAAAAATAAGGGTGGAGGACAGCAGCACATTTAACTTGGGGACTGGTGGGTGGAAACCATCAAATACTTAAAGATCTCTCTTTATCACCCTTGGAAAAGGGAGGGTCAGATAAGCCAGGATATGACCCATTACTGGCAAGGACAGGTATGTAGGTCACTGTGTCACATGGAATGACGCAGAGCAGAGCCTGAGCAGTAACCTGGAAGCAGTGGCCCAGATCAGAGAAGCTGGGGACACCTTCAGAAGGAGCTCTGGCCACGGATCAAGGAACAGCAAGAAGTTCCCAGTACAAAGGAAAACACCATACCCAGCTCTTTTCTCCCTCTGGATGAACAGATGGCCATCTTGGCTGCTGTCAGGAGATAGCTGATGAAAAAAACCTTTGATGAAGAATTCCTAGGATTTTTTACAGCCAGAAATAGGGAGGGCAAACAGGTGCAAGGAGTATACAGACAGCTGCGTGTACAGTGAGAGTGACTTTTGCTTGGTCCCATTCTTGCTTGTCTTCTTTCATCCAGAAGAACAGACGAAGTGAGGAGAAGGGAACAAAGATTTCTCTCCTATAGCATGGAACACAAATGAGGCAGACAGCAGGGTTGATGCAAAGGTTTCAGACATTCATTTTTGTTAAGAGGTTAGGAGAGATCTGAATCCACCTTCAGCAGGATGAGCCATCATCTCGCCTGCAGCTCTGGCTGAATAGCTGCTATTGCCTTTGGAAATAAAAGCTGCCAGCATATAGATGCCAATAAAGTTGGCATGGTCAGCTTAGAATGATTGCATGAGGTCACCCTGGAGGATCAGCTATCCGGCAGGAGTCAGTAAGGGTAGAAATGATGACAGTCACTTCTCCACTGCTGTCTAGTGATGACTATTTAGGTCCACGAGACTCCAGCAGCCACCACACTTGTCATCTGCCAGGCAGTTCTCTTGATTATATGGTGTTGCAGAGGAATAGATTCTGACTGTTTCCCTGGACCAAGAGGTGGGTATTTCAAGACAATGTTTATACAGTAACATCTTGCTGCAATGGAGTCATCAAGTGTTTTCTGAGGTTACTTAGTACTGCAGAAAAACCAAACAAAAAAACCACCTGAGGTGCCTAACCATGACCTGGGTCCCACAGGGTGCCATGAACCCTGTGGAAATGTCAAGGGCTCAGCACAGAAGCAGGAGCTGCTTTGGGTGTTAGCAACCCACGTTTTTGCAGCCTTTGATCTAAACAGCTTGAACAGTGGGGGAGAACTCTAACACTGCAAATGTCTCTTTTGTGATGAGGGTGATCAAACACAGGAGTAAGATGCCCAGAAAGGTTAGTAGGTGCCCCATCATTGAACACATCCAAAATTGGGTTGGACAGGGCTCTGAGTAACTTGGTCTGGATGAATATATTCCTGCTCATTGCAAGGCAGTTGAACTACGTGACCTTTAAAAGTCCCTTCCAACCCAATCATTCAAAGATCTCAGTTGTATCAGGTCTTCCACCATCATCAGTGCTTCTGCTGCTACCAGCTCTGAGCAAAATGGTGCCAGTTTATCATAAATATCTGCCACCAATAGAGCTTCCTAGAGGGTAAGACCTCTCTCGTGTGAATGGTGAGTTGGAAATACATGTTCTTTTCACACTCTAATAAATCTGAATGTTGCAAAACCCTGAAAAACAATTATTTAGGATTGTACATAATGCAGAAGCAATGTTTTTTAATCTGCCTATGGAGTTCTTGTGTTTTTATGAAAACAAACTTTTCACGTGGAAAAAGGAAATGTATTCTAAGAAGTTACCGAAAGTAAAAGCAGGAAACCACCACCGCTGAAAATTTGCAAAACATGAATTACTGTGGAACTGTGTTTTTTCCCTGACCGGCAATGGCTATAATTGCTTATTGGTTTTTTGTCCAATTCTAATCAGTGTAGCAATATCCAACAGGGTGTGCTGAAAAATTATATCACATTATATCAGCAAAAATGTTCTTATAATGTATTTGTAATGACAAAAGAACAAAGCTGATAAATGTAGCTTATTTCACCTTGGGAGGGGCTGATATGGGAGAGCAGCAAAAGGCTGGTGGGCACCAGTTGAGCCAATGCTAGAAGAACTGCAGGAAGAGCTATACCATCAAATCCTTTCTAGTAAGCAGTGGACAACATCAAAATATTAGATTAGGGGCAGAGTGGTCATTTCGAGCAACTTTGCATTTTAAAATGCTGAGCAAGCAGCAGGCTGAGAGAGACCAGGAAAACAAAACTGGGGTTCCAGTATTAGCAAGTCAAATTGTGAACTGACGTCAGGAACATAGGGATGATTACATCATTAATTTCACAATATTTGGTGCTGTTTTCTACAGCCCTTGCTCCTGCAACTCTGTAATTGCTTTAAAATTTAACATTAACCAAGCACTCCAAATGAAAAAAAAAAAAAGAAAATAAAAATGCACATCAAACTAATTTTTAACTCCCCCAAAACTCTCAGGGTTTTCCAGCAGACAGCTCATGCAGGGTGATGGTCTGAATTGAGCTGATAGCTGCTGGCTGCTCAACTGGTGAAAGTTTGGTTTTCTTGAAGGAGAGCTGACTAAGAGGGAATATCTGTTTTTAAAGATAAGAGAGTAAAATATGGTGTCTGTGTGGTTGGTAGGAAGAAATAGCTGTAGTTTTCATGTTGACTTTTTCTGCGTGTGAGAGATGGAGCTAGGAGAAAGACTGAAACTGGATCCTAGGTAAATCCTTAATGACAATTTTGCTCTCTTTGTCTGCATTTCTTACGTACCACTACAGAAGTTTTCAGATACCTGGGAAATGCATCACTACCTGGGGGATATATACACATACACGTGTGTACATATTCATGTATATCTGTGTATGTGTTTTAAATGTCTGCAACCCTTTAGTCACCTTGACCTGTAAGAAGCAACAGCCACAACATTCAAGAGTTACAAAATAAAAATGTAGCTGCCACAAATCCATCTTTAATCCTCCCTTAATTACACGGCCTAGTGGGGCCTTAGCACTGAGACAGCTCTGTGCTGCAGAGTGCTCCAGAAAGCATAAAGGAAACAGCAGCACCTGATGATGCAGGACTATACAGGACACAGTGTGAAATGAAGGCTGTAATTAGGAAACCACTTCATTGTAAAGCAGGCGGTCTAATGAAAGCAGCTGATGAAACCAGCTGATAGCATCTATGTTGACAATAGCCTGATAGCATCATTAATATCTGTCTTCCTTTTTTCCCCAGCCCCAGCACATGTCTGAATGTATAGAGTGGGATAATCTGCCCACACCATAATGACCAAAATCCTTAGTGAATTGCTCCACTGAGAACTGCCCCTACTCCCGTGTTGTGATGGCCACTATGTTGGGGGTGGGGAGGAGAATTTTACCTCTGAGCCCACATATGGCAAACAGCCAAGAAGCGATGGCTGTATCCTACTCCTGCTTCACACATGCTCCCTCATGTGTGAAGGACATGGACGAAATACAGAAAATACAACTAGGCAGTAGCAGATGCAGAGGAGTAGACTATGCTCAATCCCAGCAGAAAGGTAACAACAGATGCAAGGCACTTCCATAGAGCTCTTCCTCACCGGGCTTACGATGCTTCTCATGCACTTTAGTGAATTCATCTCTCCTGGCTCTTCTGAGAAGGAGTCAAAGTCCAACTACCTGTGGTCCACTCAGGAAGACTGGGGTAGAGGAATAGAGCAACTTGTTTCTTTGACGCATGACATACGAACAGAAAAAGAGTCCCCTAACTTGCAGTGATTAATTCTGAAAAATTTAGCTTACATGCCTCAAAAAGACCTTTGGAGGTCCCTGATCCATCTGTCTCTCCTGTTTGATGCCATATACTTTTTTCCTCCCCCACAGTATTTTGTGCAGTTTGGCTTGGAGAAGCTGATAACTTCTCTGCATATGCCGACGGACTAGCCCCCTGCTTTTCAGCTTAGCTGTTAATGCAACTGGAAATACATCCAGGAAGAAGCTTGCCCTTTTGCTGCCCTTGATGCACCTCATCTGAGCCTACAGGCTTTTGGGTCTCCCCAGCTCTCCATCTAGCAGCTTGTGGAAGCATTTTGAATTTACTACTCTTTTAACCAGCAAAGAAACTAAATCTTCCTTGCCATAAATGCTAATGTTGGTGCACTGAGAGATCCAAAGGGAGGCTGCAGAGAGGGAGAGAAACATTCCCCATGCAATGATTAAAGTGCCAGTTCATGAAAGCTGACGTCAGTGCGTGCTTTCAGGGTGGCAGAGCACTTTGCATTTATCCTTTCCATGTTTGTGCTTCATCTGGATGGGCTCCAGTGGAAAAAAAAAAAAAAAAGAGGGAAAAGAAGAAGCTAATGCCTTTCTAATACACTTCTGAATTCCTTCTGTTTCATGCAGGGAGCAGGCTGTGAGACATCTAACGTCTGCTTGCCCAGTTCAGTGAGTTAAAAGAAACCGAAGGCAGCTGGTGCTCCCGGCCAAACTAAGTCATAATTAGAATTGTCATAGCAAACAGGCAGCTGGGGCAGCTCCAAGGAGTACCAAACGGCAGTGCAAGGCTAAATCATCATCTCAGGATTTGATAACTTGTTTCCTATCAAGAGGATTCATTCCAGCTCACAGTTGCTTTCATATAAAATCATGATGGTTCAAAACTCAAAAAAGCTACATGAGGAAGCTACAGGTTTCTTCTAAAAATGGTCCAGAGGGGAAAATGCGCCAGAGCAGTTTCCCAACTTCATGATGTTATTCTCAGGGTAGAGGATAAGCAGGGCCAGTACTAGGCTTCCTACTGAAGGAGATCTCCCTTCCCTGGGCTGGAACACTACAGGAAGTTCTGCACGCTCCCCTTTTCCTTAACTTCTTGCTCCCTTCCAGCAGTGGCAGTGCCAGTTAGGTCAAGCAGTTTGTTGAAGGTGTGAGCTGTGAACATCCTCACTGGAGATGGTGGCTGCTGTGAAGCAGCCCTATGTGGAAAAATACTTTTTTGTTGTTTTTGGTTTATTTTTTTATTCCAGACTACAGTTGGAGTCAGTGGGAAGGGCTTACCCAATCACCGTGGTCACACACATGATGCAACTGCTACAACAATTACACTGCAGGGTTTCTTACTGAAGATGGCTACTGATAATTTGTTTTTAGAGCTCGACACGGGTACAGCCAAGCAGGATGGATGATGACTGTGCACAACAGTGGCTTTGGTCTGTGGTCACTCTCATAGTTGGCAAAGTTACTTGGTATGCATAACTCATGTTGATCAATACAGGATTTAGCTCCTCAGTGAAACTGCCTCACAAGCACTGAAAGAACAACTTTGAATTTTTTGGAGCTAATCAAAAGAAACAACTTTTCTTTCTCCTCAGACATGCTGATGATTTAGTGTTAGTTCTCATTTCAAAAGTCAGGATGGCAATATAAAAAAATCAAAAGGTTCCAAATCACTGATATTTTTCAACTATATGCTTTCAGCTGGAAAATAAGTCGAAAGTCAGACATCCTGCATTGCTGAATATCCTGAAACTAAACAGCCTTTGAAATAACATTCTGAAATGAAAAAACTCACTTTAGGTCCACTTTACCCTATAATTTGTCTTCCATCAAGTAAAAAATGAAAAATAAACAGACCAACAACACAAGATAAAATTTCCATTTTGGCAACCTAATTTCCTCTCAGTAGGATCTTTTTTTCTTCTGTTCTAAAGAACATACCTTCACTATGTAAACAGATCTGAGATCAGATTCCCGAAAGTCCTGCCTCTTCCTATTCTATTCAATGTGCAAGGATCCCTTCAGAGCTAGGTGAGGAGAGGGTGCAACCTGCAGCGTTGCACCTTGCAGACTGGAGGTGGAACGTGGTGAGCTAATTACTGGGTGTGGGTAACGCAAGTGGGAGCACGATGGGAGAGTGGTGAATTTCCCTTTCCTCTCTGTTCCCCACCCTGTGATAATCACGGCCTGGGCCTCCCCCATAGCACTGCCAGGTGCTCAGTGCCCCGTGTGTAAAGGGAGTGCCGGGGCAGACCCCAGTGACCTGCACAGCGCAGAGCTCGCTGCTACCCACCCCTCTCCCCCCACCCTTGAACACACTGCCAATGTTTTGCTGTATTTGCATTCAAGGTAAGGTGAAAAACAGGAGTAAAGTTGGCACAGTCACCAGTCTCTCTGTGTTAGCGATTGCCTGATAAGTTGAGCAGTGGTTACACAACTGGGCTGTGTCTGTGGAGCCAAGGCTGCTGGGTTTAATCTCCTGCTCGGTCACTGACTCATCACATAGCCTGGAGAACATTATTTCACCTTTCTGCACATAAATTTAATCTTCTTTAGTTGCAGGGTAATAAGGCTATCTCACAGGAATGTTAGGACACGCAAATAACCCTCATAAATATTTGTAAAATACTTTAGATGATGCTTCAACAAAGGCAATAAGTGTTTTATTGTTGAATAAGTAACAGCCAGGGGAATGATCTGATTGCCAGGCTGGCTTATTTACTTTCCTTGTACCAGAGATTTCTGGCAGCTGTACCGAAAGGGTGTCTCAGGTAGGGAAAAGGGTAAAAAGATTGTTTGACTACTGCAGTAGGAGCAGCGGCAGGAAAAGGTCAGCTGATGCCACGAAACAAGTACATGATAGATAAATGTTATGCCAAAGGCTGAGTGGCATTTGTGTAGTTTTCAGCCCAGATGCACAAGAAGCTTATGTAGATGACACAGTGATGCAATACGGATGTCTAATCCTGTTAACTATCTTCCACAAAGTCCCATATCGTTCCTTCAGAGTACATGCTGAACTGTGGTTTTAGGCTTAAAAAGCACCTGAAGTTCTGCCTTTGCACCTTCCCAGAGGTGTTTTTTTTTCTTGCCTATGCTGAGCATCTCACTGTCTGCCTTCCACCTGAGGCTGTCTGGGATTCACAGCCTGGGTATGTCAGCACCTCAGATCCCCAAAGGATCTGGGACAAATACTCAGGGGTACTACATGATTGATACAGTCACTCAGTTTTGCTGTGAGATGTTAAGTAGCTGCTGCACTCCAGGCCCCTGGGGCTGTACTTGCAGACAGGCAAGCTTTCTGAGGGTCCCAAAGTCTATGCTGAAGTAATACAAGACGGTGGCTGAGAGAGCTAAGCAGAGAGACAGTCTTGGAAACTTTCAGAAGATGCACCCATAATTTGCACCCATCATTTCAGTTGTCTAATCCACAACAGAAGCTGTGCCATCCCCACTTATTCCTAACTTCTGTGTTTTACTTTGATCTGAAAGCTGATTCAGAGGATACCTGTGGGCAACCTGGAAAGTGCAGGTAAATCCCTTGTGGGTGGAAAGCTGCTGAACCGGTCAATTCATGTGTCTTTAACCAGAGGTACCGCCTGCAAAACTGAGTTGGTTCAAGAACACAGGCAGTACTTTTCTGTCTCATCCACACACTGTGAAGGTGTTAAACATATTTTTCTGGAATGCCCAAGGCCCAGCTACCCTGCAGTTGTTAAACTGAACCACCACTGAGTAACCCTGGCCACTGTCACTGTGGGGATTATCTCCTGTCACAACCTAAGCCCAATGGGGCCTTCAGGTGGTGTTTCCAGTCACCTAAGCAACACAAATGGCAGCTAAAGGGTTTTCCTTCATGGCTAATTTTTAACACTGAAAGGAATTTTTATAAAATCCTTGATGTTTATGATAGAGAAACTTTGAAGATGTCAAGCCTCTTTTCTTGACAGCCATAATCATTTTACACCAATGAGAAGACACTCTTAGAGGTTTGGAAATTGGTTTCTCCAGCTGAAATAACTCACTCCAGGATCAGCCCATGGATCAGTGGCAGAAATTCCTGACTGCCTCTCAGTGAGCCATGTCCCTGCAGCACCACTAGTTCAAAGGGATTATTAAATCCTTGTAAGGAAGCAGAAAGCCTGGAAACTATAAACACCCTACCACAGAAACACATTAATAGATCCCATACTTCACCCAACAGGACATTTGCACATCTCCATACCCAACTTCTACAAATGCTGCTGAAGGCCTGCAATAAGGGAAACACCAGATAGTTCAGCAAATGAAATTTTCTCAGTTACATCCATGTAACTTAATGTAGTTATAACTTTGTCATGAAGGACAGTTGCAGAGAAATGGGAAGACATAAGGAAATTTCCTCCAGCTTTTAGCCAGTGAGTAGTTCCAACCACCCCTTAAATAAGCTCACCTGTGTTTCATTTGATTTGTTTTCTAAAACTGCTCAAGCTCTGGCTTTTTCTATCTTTTCTCTTGGGCTACTGTTCTGTCCAATAGTCAAGACCAGAAAAATTTTGCTTTGTGCTAGGACTATCATCAAAAGCAGCTAAAGTTAATCATCTCAGTCAGGTGTGTGCTTAAAGTGTTGAGTTTCAAAATGTGAAAGGGAAATCTACGGATCCCAGAAAGATGGAGGAACTTCTGGTGTCCACCAAAGCTAAGTGATGGCAAGTACAGTTACAAGGAAAATACTCAGCGTATTCTAAGTTACTGTGTGGCAGCCTTTTTCCTTTCTTCCACTACCCCCTTTTTTTTGATACAAACTCCTACTGCAAGAGATGCTTCTCAGGTCCCTGGCCAAGCAAACTTTGGACAGAAATAGTTTTAACACAATGGTTCATAGGAGCATCCCTTCCTGTCATGCTCAAAGATGTATAATACCCAGAAAACTTGTTTCATTTAAGTGATTTGTGAGCTACTTTATGGATAGACTTTTGTCTTGCTTCTACCAAAATCCCAGGTACCTTCCTTCTAAAAAAACGGAGGGGAAAGAGCAAGCATTGCAAACCTATGATCCTCCAATAGCAAATTCTTTAAATACCTCAGGGAATATGAATCACACAAATGCAGAATTGTAAAAATCCAGAGCTTTTCCATACTCCTCTCTTCAGGTGGGGTCGTTTCACCTCAATATTTTAGCCAAATATCCCTCAAAGTAACAGAATTCTTGCCCAGATGTCCCAGGCAATTACATACTGCATAGCTGTGAAAATGATGTCATTTGTCATTAGCACATCTCACCATCTAGAAGGTTGTGGGAGGAAATGTTTAACAATCTCCAAAGCCACACAGAATTCTTGCAGATTTCTGAATTTTTTTCACTTTTCCCTAAGTTCTGTGGGCACCTAAGCTGGATTTTGGGGCAAACTGACCCTAGACCTTACAAAAGAAAATGCAGACACTCTACCATGACAAGAGGAAGGTCTATCAGGAGCAACAAAGGCAGCCAGAACTTAAACTCCAGAACTGGTGAAGCTGCAGGCAAATGTTTGCCAACACTTGTCAGGCTCCATCACTTCCCTGTTTGAAGAACAGATTATTTCTTAAGACCAGAGAACAGGGTAAAATATACCCACAATGTCCTTTGTGACAACCTGAGCTAGACAGCAAGGCCAGAACCCCCCATGACCACTCATGCAGGCTGAGCTGTGGCTTTTCTCCAGAAAAAACATTCACAAAGCCTGTTCTCTCAGAATGTTGGGAAATCTCTTTACACAAAAGAGGTGCTTTTCACTAACAGGCAAGACCACCACTGGCCAAAGCAAAATCCTGGGCTGAGATGGCATTTTCAGGTGTTTTTCCCTACAAACTTGAAGTTCCTTCTAAGCCTCTCTTCTTTTGTGCATCAGTAGGCAATCTGGCCTATGCAGCAGTCCACTGAGGCAAAATGCCATAAGGGCATTTGAAATCAAGGGCATGTCATTACAGAAAAAAAGGAAGAATGGACAACTGACAGATAAAATGTAGAGATTACTTCCTAATTTAATGTGATACTGAATGCAGTCAAAGATCCAGACCTAATAATTTGTCATTCACTCCGGATTAATGTTACCTCTGCTTAATAAGCATGGAGGGAATGCTCAGCAGGAACATCTTCAGGGAAATATTTTTGCCTATGGAGCAGCTGCAAACTGCATGATTCTTGATTTTTTTTTTCTTAAATGTCAGTGCAGTTCATCACATACTTTAGTCTACAGAAGAAAGATGCCAGAAGATACTTCCATAGACTAAATCATACCTCGTCAGTTCCTGCTCCAGCTCCTGCTGTACTAGTGCTTTAAAGCTACACCACAGCTAGAGAAACTAGGGGAAAAGTCTCCTGTTGCATTAGCAGAAGAGAGCCAATATAATTTAAGTTTGATGGCTTCTCAGTTCCCAAAAACATCAGTAAAGGCAGCATTCCTTACGGGGCTAAATACCGCAGGGAACTGAGTATGTACAGTCCAAAAGCAGAATCACCTAGGCTCCTGCACAAGAATTATTTCCACCCTAGAATCCTTCAGAATAGTGACTAAGGTAAGAGCCAGCTTTCCTTTCGCTTCTCAACCGACCACACTTCTTATGTTTTAGCTTTTAGATGCTCAGAATAAAATTTAGCTTTCTAAGTGAGGAAAGGGTATGTTTAGTTATTCTAGCAAGGGGCACCAGCATGAAAACCAAGATGCACTTGTACCCATCTCTAAGCGGGACAAACCTGATGTGAGAGACTGCAGTAGCTCTAACTCATGCTCCAGGACCCCCTACCCCACTTCCTGCATGCACACATGAATTAGAAAGGTCAGTCAGCACTGCACTACTGTTTTGCGTTTCCTTTGAAACACCTAGTACTGATGAAAGCTTCTGCAGAGAACTATTATCTTTTTACTTCTTCCCAAGCCAAGAGCTGTATGAGCAGTGGCTATCCAAGTTCCTAGTCGGGAAGAGGAGTTACAAGAACAACATTTAAGGATGAGAGGTGATTGTAGCCTTCTTGATCCACTGGATATTTGCTCAGGTTCCTCACTTTTGAGGCTTATATTTTCCAATGTGTCTGAGGCATAGGTGCCGTGGAATGGACTGGAATACAGTAAATCCTTGTCTCCTGCAAGTTGGAGGCTGTGTTTGTTTTCTTTTACTGAGCAAAACAAATATCATCAGTTGGGAGATCAGGGAGATAGTAATGAGCCACAGTGAAGACAGGGACAGGAAGAGCAGCCTGTGCTGCACTGGAACAAGATGCAAAATGGTTCTGTTTTGCATTTTGGGCTGCATGTAGATCTCCCAGACACACATCTGTGGATAAGACTTAGGTAAATAAAAGTCCTACTATTAATAGCCCAACGTCTGAAAGCAGATCAAAGAAGAGGTGAATGGAGCTGCAGCTGCTGAAACCTAACTATACAACTTGTACTCTACCCACCTCTTTTTATCTTAGCAAGGACAATGACAGGAGTGAAATGGAAAAAGGAGGAGTCTAAATAACTTCTATATGCATAGCGAGTAGATTTAGGAACTCCAGAACACTTTCTTCTTGGAAACATTTTAAATTTCTGCTCATTTGTATTTCTGGAGTGGAAATGTAGCACACTTCAAAAAAAAATTGCACTAGTGCAAACCACACTTTGGCTTCAATAAAATCAAAATGAAAGGTATTTGACACAGGAAGAATCATTCTGGAACCAGCTGCCATACAGTGATGGGCAGGAAGGTACAGGACTGCCCATGGGCTATTTACCGCTGCAGGAGAAGTGATGGGCATAGCCCAGCTCCACACCCAGTCCCAGATGGATGGAGCCTGGAGTCCAAGGCAGTGGAGAGGGTGCAATTATTCTGTCTGTGCTGCTCAGCACTGCATTAGGGATGCTATGTGGATGATCCAAGTTGCTCAGAAGCTGGCTTAAAGATGTTTCGAAGGCATTGTACTTGCTCCTGTAGAATCACCTTAACACCTTCAGCTCAGTGATCTTGCTGGAATCTAATGTGAAATTAGAGCTGCTATTTATCTCACATCTTGCTATTGGGGGATACCAGGTTGCAATCATGGACTTGTATCTAACATGTTAAATATAGTTCTAAAAGAGAAAAGGACAGATGCACAATGAAGGTGCCAAGATGCACGAACAAGTTTTCTTGCTCTGTGTTGACATCCTGAGTATTATTCACAAAACAGAGAATTGCATCCCCAAATGAAAAACCTTTAAGACTTTGTCCTGGTTTCAGCTGGGGTAGAGTTAATAATCTTCTTAGCAGCTGGTTCAGTGCTGCGTCTTGGATTTAGTATGAAAATAATGTTGATAACACACTGATATTTTAGTTGTCGCTAAATAGTGCTTACTCTAAATCAAGGACTTCCCAGTTTCCCATGCTCTGCCAGCACAAGAAGCTGGAAGGGAACCAGGCTGGGACAGCTGACCTGAACTGTCCAACTGGATATTCCATGCTGTAAGTCATCATGGTTAGTATATAAACTTGGGGAAGAAGTGCAGGAAGAGCTGATGACTGATCGGGGATGGGCATCGGTCAGCGAGTGATGACAATTGTATTGTGTGTCACTTGTTTTTCTTGGGTTTTACTCCCCTCTCTCTTTTGTGTTCTTTCCCATTTCACTACAGTTATTATTATCTTTTACTTTATTTCAGTTATTAAACTGTTGTTATCTCAATCTGTGTGTTTTACCTTTTTCCAATTCTCCTCCTCATCCCACTGAGGGGGAATGGGGGGGAATGAGCAAGCAGTTGTGTGGTACTTATTTGCCAGCTGGGGTTTTTTATTCTGCTACTCTGTGTCACACCAAAGAGCAGCCAGAGAAAGATGTTTGTTCGACTTGCGTTACAGAGGGGTTATTTTAATGTCCTTTTCTATGTCAGTCTTACGTTGGGACTTCTTGGCTCTTCTTCGTGACACAGTGCAGACGAGTAAAGAACCCAGCAGGACTCCGGCTACTGCAGCCACAATGACAGCCCAGTAGGGGACTGAAGGTTCAGATTTCTCCAAGCTGAGGTCTGAGTTTCCAAATCCGCTATTTCTCCGTGTGAAAAGAAAAGGTTTCTCCTACAAAGGGAGAGGAAAGGTTTTACTGACCACAGATCACTCAACCAGCAGCATTCCAACAATATGCCACTGCCCCTTCCCAGAGAGGGATTATTGATCTTTAGACAATCAACTGTTGTTGCCTTCTCTCTATCTTAGACCAAACTCTTTTCTGCTTTATTGCCTGATACTTCCTAGAACAAAAAAAAAGGAGCCATTTCAGAATCAAGAGTGATGGTATCATTTCCTAATTTGCTTGTTGCAGACAACCAAATGGAAACACATAGACTCACTAGAACTGACTTAAATGAGAGGATTTTCACTGCAATGAGGATAATTTTTTTGGTCTTAAATCTTAGGTAGATTTCTCTGTCTCTAACCAAATAGGAGTGCATTTCAGCTATTTAAAACCTTCACAAAGATACTCTCTTAAAGAGCTTTACTGTTAGAGAATGAAGGAGAAAAATAGAAGTAATTCATGGAGAGGACATCTTGGCCTTTACTTACTGAGTTTGGACACTTGAGTTTTGATCTGTCAAGGGTAAAGTTGTTGTAAGTCTGCTTCTCACCAACTGGCTCCAGCTGAAGAAGAGAAAAGCAACAGCAAATGATGATGAAATTTTTTTCCTTCTCAGACTCTCTTGGCTTAGGCAGTTAAAATTTCTTATCCAATCTTTTGGTGCTTGCAGTAATGAAGAAGTGTGGTAGGAGGTGCATGGAATGTTTGCAAACATTTTAACCCTCGTGAACTGAAGACATTGAGCATCTGATCTACTGGCTGCAGAAAAACTTCCTCGGAAGCAAGGAATAGGAGAAGCCTTTCCTTGTTTTGCATCCCTCTGAATAGCACATACTTTAAACATTCTGCTAAAACAAAGTGTTTTACTATATGTCTGGTTCTCCCACGTGCACATCTCAAATGGCAGTATAAACCACAAAGAAAAAACCCCACATGATAGATGTTAGACATGTTACTTAGCACTTAAAGAAAGATGCCTAGGTGTCATGGTGATGGGACTGACTTCAGAAACGATGTAGAGTTGCAGAGACAGAATGAGATGGTGCCAACCTTTGCAGTCTTCATTCAGACAAGAAATTCCCTGGGAGTTATAGCTGAGGCTGGGTTCACAGGATTGCAAGAAGTGAGTTAAACAGAGCCTTTTATATTATCAGTTGTCAGCTAAATTGCAATAGCTGACACCATGGGCTCACCACAGGTCCATTTCAAACTCAGCATAAAACATATCGAGGCTAACAGCAGAGCAGTTGTGGTTGGCCAGGAGTGCACATACCACCAGTTACCATAGTTAGATTAACGAGTACAGGCTTGCTCAGTCATGTTAACTGAAGTGTTTACAACTGCTGTACGGACATGCCTGAAGTAATGACTTCAAGACTGGCCCATAGCAAACTGCAGAGCTGTCATCCAGCACTTCTGGGAATACAGCACGGAGGACTGCTGTTGCTTCTGCTGTTGTCCATACAGGCATTTACTGTCCTCAAGGGATTAAATTGTCAGCTGTGCGCTGAAAAGAAACAATATTGCAAGAAGCCCAACACAACATGGAAAAAACCAAATATGACTAGGGAAGAAAGATAACAAATGAAGAGAAGATGAGAAGCAAAACAGAATGCCAGGTTTTTCTGATGGTTGTGAGCTCCTGCTGGACTCTTACATAAGTCCGAATCCCTTGGCCTGCCCACCAGATAAGGTGGTGAAGACTGAAAGTGCTAGTTTTGCTGCACCTTAAAGGGAACAGTTCAGATTCTGCTGTGGTTATTTGTAAGATGTGTGGCTCATGTCTGGTAGGATTCTGCCTGCAGTGCAACTGGTTATTTGTAGATAATTGTAACACTTCCCTTGCCAGGGCACTTGGTAAGGATTCTGGCACGGAGCCCAGATGAAAGATGATAAAGTGCAAAATTCTGCAACCAGCCATGCGTACTTCATCTCTATGCAATCTGTTCTTCAGGAGCATTAGCTTCTGAGCTTTGAAGATGACAGTATCCCCAAGTCCATGAGAAGACAGCACAACTTCTAGAAGAAACACACAGCTCTTCTAGAGCATGTGCCAAGCATGGAGGCAGAACACAAGCTAAACACACAGAGTCCATGTGCTCTTCACCCGGGCCAGAGAACTGAAGAGGTGGGTTTGGGACAAGTGGAAGCCCCTTAGGACTAGACAGTCCTCTGACTTCAGAGAGCAGGATCACACTTGGCTTTGCACAAAGCAAAAGGGGAAAAGAACATTATGCTGGGGGAGAGATTCCTTAAGCCATCCTGATCCCTGCATACCCACACGGTGGCCAGGCACAGTCTAGCCCTTTATGTGTACTGACAAGAATCCATGTCATTTGGCTACAAGCCTACAGCCTGCCGAGCTTTTCAGGGAACAGGGAAACAATACAGCCTTACAGTAAGCTTGCACAGCCTTGCCGTACATGGACTGCAAGTGAAAAGCAGGGATGTGTTACAAGAACCAGATTTAAATAGTAAACAGTAATATCTTCAGCTGGCGTAGACCAACAGATCTCTGCGGGAGGGAATAGTTGTCCTTCACATCAGTAGGACTCTGATCCCTCCTGCAGTAGAAAGCCTTCTGTCAATATCCTTACATGCGTAGGAGTTGAGTGACAGTCTGGACAGAATAAAACTCTGATAGCGTAGAAAAAAAAAGACTGATGGTGATTCAGGAATGAGTAATGGCCAACAGGAATACCACATGGCAACAGAAACCCAATTTAAGGCTACCATATGTCCAGATACTATCTTTTTTCTTCTTGAAATCTCCAGCCCTACTCAATTTGAATTTTCTTCTACAGTTGCCTGAGGTTTCTGGGCCACCATTAGCCCTGTTTAAGCTACGAAACACAGTGAAGCCTATCACCCTGCTGTCATCTGGAGTCCCAGACAGGGAAGGCTGATGGAAAACAGGCAGATTTGCTGCGCATGCACAAATCAATTATTCTGAGCGCATGTGTGTATCGTATGTCCAGTGATTTCTATAACCCTGAACCTACAGCTCTTATGCTGTACTGGGCAACTGCAAGATTTCTGCCCTGCATTTCCCAGTCCTTATGCCCCAGCTTATTCTGGGGTATCCTCTAAGTTTCTTATCTTGCTAAAACTTTTACTTAAATGGAAAAAATATCCCCTCCGTTTATGGTTGCATCTTGTACAAACCAGGATACAGGATTTCTGCTTGCACAATGTGTTTGGGTAGTGGTGTTTATGAGACAAGAGGAGAAAATGTTGCTGTGGCATGAAAATGCTGTAGTCTTCCTTCCAGCATGGGGAAACATCATGTTTCTGAAAGCAACTGTGATCTTGGAGTTATCAAGTCTAGCACGTGCCTCTTATACACTCTTCCAACACTGTTAAAAAGCTGTAATTTTCCTCAAAACGACAGAAGGAATGTGACTGCAAGCAGAGGCATCATAGTTTTGATGAACCCCCCATTAGCTTCAGTGACTCTAGAGTTGTCTCAGATACTAGAGTGGGTGGTACAACATGTCCACACTATTAATGGCAGCAAAAATTCAGTCACATATACATTTTCCTAATAAATGTAAAAGAATTCGCTGAAGAAGGGCAAGCTCATTGAAAAGACATTTTCAGAAAACCTACAGGACCAAATGTTTAACTAGGCTGATTTTTTGCTTTAATGTAAATTATTTACCAAATCATAAAGGAATTTTTTCTTACTTTAAGACTCTCAGGATTTCTCATTTTGAATGAGCAAAGACTTACACTGTTTTATGCAACATGATCACTTTGGATTGTGTTCCTAAGCAATGCAGACTGAAGAGAGTCTTAGAATTGAGCAGCTCCCCTCTTGTTAGGATATTAATTTTATATCAGACATCTTTATAATGATCTTTGTAGGGACTGCTACCACAATCACATAGGGAACTAGGTTATAGCCACTTACCATATTATTCCAGAGAGCCATGGCCATCTCAGCATAGCCTCTTACACTGAAATGAAAGCAGTCTGCAGCAAAGAAACTCAGATCTGGCCTGCTGGTCTGCAATAAAAGCAAAGACGTATTTCTCAGCACATTTCAATCTTTGAGATATTTTGCCATATTATATCTCATAGTGTACTGTACTTGGTATACCTGCTTCACAATTTTGGTTATCTTCCTAAAGGTAGTATGCTCGTATTTTGACACTGCAAATCAACTTAGGTAGTCCTAACTGTGGGATGATTAGTGCATCTTGAGACCTCCTGTGTAACACAGCTTGCTCAGTTTCACGCAGCAATTTTCATAACAAAACTAAACTTATCACTAAACAATAGTCATGGCTGTTACACTGTTACACATGGCTGTTACACACTCCACTTCGTGCAGAACTGATAGAAAACAGTTTTTTATGCCTTGTTAAACTTCCATAACTCGGAGTTACAGCCTTTTAGCTGTTGACATTTCTGCTGAATTTCAGGCAACAATAAAAATGGTGGGCTTATCCAGCTGTGGTAAATGTCTGTCTTCGAAGGAATTTGCCTCACCTCATCGCTACGTGTATGGTGGCCACTGTTCAAAGTGGTCTTGAAGGCTGACAGAATAAAAACAGGTGTAACATGACAAAAAGATCAGTATTACGCAGAACTGGGTGATTTTGGTCAGGATTCATGCTGAATATTTGTATCCTTAACTACATGGCATACATAATACTAAGGCTGGAAAAAAGGAGGAGAAAAGAAGGAGAATCAGTGCTTGGTTTCAGAGGCTGTTTCCTGTTTCCAGGTTGGAAATGCTGGTCTCCATTTGGAGAAACCCTGAACATATTCCATAACCTAGATGAGAAGAAAATTGTGTGCCAATCAACAGGGGAAGCAACATGCAGTTTAGAGGGAGACAGAGTGCCTAGGTTTAATGTGTACACAACTGTGAATGTTTCATAAAGCTATTTTGATTCACAGGCAGCACAGTCTTTCCTCATCTTCTCCTCTGTCACCTCTTATCACACGTTCCACCCTGTGCTGCTAGACTATGCAAAGAGAAGAAAACACAGCCCTTGTGGCATGGATCTTAACTGACTCAAAAGAAGTGGCATGGATCTTAACTGACTCAAAAGAAATCAAGATACTGGCCCTTACATAATGGGAAAGAAAAACAGGACTCACGCTATCCAGGGGCAACAAGGTGTTTCGGAAAAACGGCTGCGTGACAACGGCAAAGTCCTCACGGTTTTCATAGCGACCACTGTTGATCAGCTGCAAGGCTTCAGCCTGTGTGGAGTATAATTATTGGAAACAGAAAGGTTACTTGCCAGGCTCATCTAGCATTTGTCAGCTATCAAAAACGTGCATATTACACTACACATATTACAGTGTAGGAAGCCGTGAATTATTAGTATAGATCCACTTAAATGTTATAAAGCAGTCAAGAAAATGGCTAAGAAAATTTGGTTCATGAGGAGATTTTTACGAGGAAAATGCACAGAAGCTGGTTAATTCAAATAAATATAAAAGTAATAAAAAAATAAAGCTGCATAATTAAAAGAAAAAAAAAGGAAAAAAGCCATTCAATCCTTTCTCATAGAAACCAACACTGCACAACTGCAATGAGATTAAAATCTACGAAGAATTATAAAAAAGGAATAAGACTAAAATTTTTAGAAGCGACAAATGAGTTCAGAATGCCAACCTGAGGCTGAAATGCATTTGATTGTTAAGAAAGATGTGCTTGGATTAAAATAAAACTTAAACATTGAAGAACTACCTGCCACTTTTAAAAACTCTGGTCACAGACATTGAGACGGACAAAAAACCCCATCTCATTATTACTTGCCATCTTATGGGTATAAACTCTAATGATCCTGATCATATCTTAAAACATTCCTGATCCCACTTCCTTAGTTAAGGAAAATGACCCCTCTAGTAGGCTTATACTAGCACTATCCAAGGTGAATTTTTTGAGCTTTGTCAGATTCACTGGACAACATCCACTGCCAGAGCCAGAATGAAGGGCTGGATAACTCAGTGTGATCTGATACAGTGATTCCTGTATTCATAAGAACATCAATGGAAAAACCTTCAGCTCCAATAGCTATTTATAGCCTCTGTTAATTTTGAGTGAATCTTACGCCTGAGGCTATGAACAGTTACTCTCAGATAACAAGCTGACCCATGGTTGGTTCAGCTATTTTTTTCTGCTAAGGGTAACCACAAAGCAACTGATGCAGGGTAATTTGTCACTCTTGCAATGACATGTTAAGTCATGTGAGCTATTCACTGGGTTCATAACAGGCAAACATACATCAGCAAAGAAGCCATCGTCACTAACTCAGCTGTTGAAACAGCAGCTGGAAAGAGAACTGGTCTTGATCTCTATCCAGCTCAGAACCGAGGACAAATCATTAGGAACCGTGGAAAGACTTGGACTGCTACTATCTGGTTATCTGGGTAGGGTTTTGATTAGGCTGTATCCAAGCTATTTCCCGGTTACCCTTCTCTGTCCTGCTGAGGATATGCATGAGAGGAAGGGCAGTGTGGGAAGCAATATAAAGAGATACAAGTGAAGATGACCAATTACAGAATCCAAGTATTACCTGAAAATCTCTGTTAACTCTCTTAATTTCTTGTAGTTCAGGAGAATTTTCCTCGGGGTTTAAGAAACATGGACAAATTTTCCTTCAATGAAAGAAATACTAGAATTAAAAGCCAACCTTGAATAGCTTATTTGCAGTTCTTCAGCAATGTGCGCATCACATCAAGAAGCTCAGGATGGGTGCTCAGAGCTCACATGCAGAAGGAGAGCCACCTCATTGGCTTAGAAATGGACAGATGCTTCAGAAAAAAATCCCTACTGACTGTTCAAAATGAACACCTGTCACAGCTGGCGAAAGCTGTGAGGTCCACGATTCTTAAGTCAAACACATGTAGTATGCCACATATTAGCAGGAAATCACGTGTTAGAATATTAAAACACACCCTACAAATAAGCTTACAGCAGATCTTCAGACATCTGGGAGTTTAAAGTTGGAAAAGACAAATTGTTCATGTACTCTGAGTCCTTGCACCACTGTGTTTTATTTTGTTACTCCTATATCAAGAGGTAATAACTTGTGCTTCACTGAAGTGCATCCTTTAAGAATGTGCTTGGAATGAATATGAAGACATTAAGCAAGACAGTCAACTCGTTATTTTCCCTTCTAGTCTGTTCCAATAGTTAATCACTTGTATTATTAAAAATCTGTGCTTAACTTCATTTGAATTCATTCAGCATCAGCTTCCAACTACTGGCCTTTGTTATACCTTTGTCTGGTAGACTAAAGAGCCTTTTCATGACCATTCTGGCTCCTGTAAAGGCACTGCTGCTTTCCAAAAGGAGACCCTCAATGTTCTTTGAGGTAGGATTTTTGTGTCCTCCATTAGGTGTGAAAAGCTGTTCCCTGTTGTGCACTCTGCTGTGTGCAGCCCAGCCCAGGCAACAATACTGGGTACAAGGAGAGGCATCAGGGATGTCAGCCTATGCTGCTGACCAGAGAATGGCTGGGCAAAAAGAGGCTTTGAAATTCAGTGGCACAGCAGTTACATGTTGACTTGTGCTGTGACATGCTGCCTTAGAGCTGAGAAGTGATAACTCCACTATCTACAGGTGCATGCCTTTTAGGTGAAGTATGGGAAGAAGTCATAGGAAGTTGATGGGAACTAGTGCATCAGGTAAAGGCTGCAATGCAAATAGCTTGGAAAGTTCAGTGTGGATACTTACTGTAGAAGTTGAGATTGAGCCAAAAAATTATCACTTTAAAGGCAAAGACCTGTTTTGCTCACTTACTTTGCTGTCAAAGCACACCCTGAAGAGCTTGCCGTGATCTGACGCAGTCCAGAAAACTCTAGCATCTCCACCATGTTGATAAAGACTCTTGGGAGCTGCAAGGATTATAATAACCAGACATACCAAATAACAGAACATGATACCACTACAAAGAGAGCAAGAAGTGCCATCCGTAGGTCAGGGAGTCAAAGCAAACTGCACTGACTGCAGCCAATGGCATGTGCAAGGATGATGTATAAAGAGAGGGGGAGGGAGACATACAGTGGATGTCAGCCAAAAAAAATTCCAGCAGCTAGTACAAACTAGCTGAAATGCTGCTTCACTCTCTGGGACATTTCCATTTGCTCTAGGGTAGGTGAAACTTTGTAACAAGTGGTTTAGTCACCAAAACTGGCAATAGGATCATGTATGTTTGGTTCACAGAATAAATACTGCAAAACACACTTTTCCTGAAACTGCAGCCCACTTTCTCAGGGCATTAGATAATACAGTTGTTGAAATGCAGCACTGAGGAGCAGTCTGACTCCAGCTATTTGAAAGATGACCTTGTATGAAACATAATCACTGACAGTCTACCAGAGGTGAAAAAAACATCAGTGTGCTTGCCAGGAACATAGCTTGCTAGGGTATCTTAAAAGCTTACCTCTTTATAGAAAATATCCAAAGTGTCCTGAAGGTGCTTTACATACTTTTGCACTGAATGGGTTTCCTGTGTTAAAAAGAAAGAAAGAAAGAAAAAAAATTGGATCAGTCTTTTTGCAGGAACCAGAAAGGTAGTCCATGAGAAGATATACCAACTCAATGTTCCTTTTTCCTTTTGTTGGCAAATATATTTTCAGATCAAGAAATTTATTGTCACATTTACAGAGGTTATCTAGTGCTTGTGTTTCTATCTCACTAATATATTCCCCTAATCCCTGCAGAAAATCCTAAGACATCTCGGCAGAATCTTTCCCTGAGGAATGACTATATAGATCACATTTCTGGATCTCATGTTGTTTTATGGGACCCAGAACAGATTTAGTTGCCTTATGAATAGAATGATACCTTTTTTCCCAAACTGCCAGTCTGGGGAAATTGAAATGAAGGCAGTCAGGCCCCACAAAACCCATAAGCAAAACAACTTTGTAACTATAGTTATAGAGGTGGAGTTGAGGGGTCAAAGGTTCCAGGCAGCAGCCTGTAAAGGAAAAAGAGCAGAACAGAGAACAGTGCCTGGTCATTTCAACAAGCTGGGGTCCAGATCTCCAATCTGTGCCTCATAAACTGTTCCAGAGGCGATGACCCCAGATAGGTAGAGAAAAGACATCTTTTTCTGTATAAACTGATATTATTTCTTCTGGTGTCACTCTGAAGCATTCTCAGTAATTACTGAGTGGAGATACTTTCCAGAAAACTTCATTTGTGTCCCATAACAACATTCCTAAGACATCACACTGATAGCTTTGTCCAGTTAAGCAGGGAGTTTATTCTTGGTATTTTGTTCAGTACAGGGCAGGTTCCTATTTTTAATTTCTTCAGAGCTGCAGTGCCCCAGTATTAAAAGCTGTGCACTTGTTTCTGATACAATACAGCTGAAAGGAGCTGGACTTTAAGTGCTTTTTAAACAAAGAGGAACTTTGGCTCCCTGAGAGAGAGAAAGGTTCTATTTCCAGGGCTGGTCATCTGCCAAATGCTTGGATAAGCACGCCTAATTCAGAGATACAAACCTTGTCCAAGCAGTATTGGCACAGGTCGCTGCCTCCAACAAGGACAGTGATCAGCTTCCAGTCTTCCTTGAAGTTAATTTTCTAGTGGTACATAAAACAAAAGAGATTGTAGCCTCCATTGCTTAGGATTGAAGAGGTAACATTCACAAATGGGGCTAAATGGGGCGTAGACAGCAGGGCAAAATAAAGGAGATACGCTCAGTTAAGTGGGCAAAAGAAAAGCATCTCTCCAGGGGGAAAGTGTGAACTGTTTGTTAGCCTACTGCAATTCACCTTGGCGTTTGTGAGGAAATTCCCTTCAGCAGACACGATCTGTCAGGGTAACCAAGCATGGAAATGTGTCTGTAGCAGCAAGCGTCCCTAAATGAAAGTTAGCTTCGGGATAGGGATGGACAGGAGAGATTTGCCAGCCATGGCTAAACACTGCAGGCAGTGTGGGGATAAAGGAGTGTGGGAGTGGAGTCTGGAGTGACTCATGAAGCTGTGGAACTGGAGCTGCTGGGGATCCCTGCCAGCTGGGCAAGTATTACCCCATGGTCAGGAGGGGCGAGGGGTGCCCCAGGGAATAGACAGCTGGATTAAAATAGAAGAGTCCAGGAGGCTGGTGACTTCACTGAGCTCATATAAGGGCAGCTGCAGCATCCACGTCACCACGAGCTAACAACAGGCACTGCTGAGAGCTGGATCTCATCAAAACATTTTGTAACATTCAGTACAAAGAAAGGAATCAAAGGCAACTATTTTTAGTGTGGTGCATTTACATAACAAACATCTGCGAAAGGATCCCACAAATAGAGGGAGGGCCTGGGAATCACCCACAGGTCTGAATTCTCCTCTTTAAACAAGCACTTTGCTCCGAAAGCCTTTCGTGAAGAGGCAGTGCGGCAGGGACACACCCCCTCCTTTTTTTTTGTTTTTTTTTTTTTTTAAATGCATAGAAGGCTGTGACTAAAACAAAGCTCTAGATCCAATTCTATTCTGTTGAAGGTCTACGCCAGCTCCCTTCACTCTGCCAAACAATTGGTAATGCAGAATGTGGGGTGAGCATGCAGCATCCATCAAGAGTGCTTGGCATGGAGAAACACATGCTTTGACAAACCCTGCTTATTCAGTACCTTCCTTTCCCATTCAGTCTGAGCCAAGGAGCACCAGGCACTCCTATTCTCTTAGAGGGAATGCTCTCCCTGAACCAACAGCTCACACCCAGACAGTCATCCACCCGAATTCAGCCAACACTTGGCACAGGGCAACCTTGGGTTTTCACAGACTTCTTTCCCCACCCCAAACTGCAGCAGCAGCCACTGAATTAAAGCGAGTCACTCTTTTGGTGCCCTCTGTAGCCCTCAATGGAGCTGGCACAGCAAACTGGTCCACAATGCTAGATCCCCTAATAATTCCCTAAAAGACCGAGATTGTGACATGACAGGCATTCCTCCAACCCCGAGGTTTCTGGTCACTGATTAATCATTTACCTACTCAAAACCAGAGTTTCAGATGGCTTATTCTCCTGCAAAAACTTCAGTAGTCCCTCTTCCCAGTACTGTGAATAGTGTGATTCATACTGGTCTGCAGGTACCTGCTCCACCAATGTTACATTCAGACTTTATGACCTCCACTTGCTGCTCAACTAAGCAGTCCTGTGATCTCACCAGAGCCTTCAGACTTCTCATCTTCCTCACTACCATTGCTACATCTTCTGCCTGCACTGTGCCCTACATTTCTCTCTGCCTTGTGTGTTTGCATCTTACCTGCACGGATTTGTATAGGTGAATTATAATCTACTAAAGGCTAATTATTCTGGCACATTCATCTTGGAAACCACAGGAGAGATAAGGACACTGACTTTTCTTTCAGCAATAAAGCATTCTTCATGACTCAAACATCCCATCAATTAAAATAATTTCCCAGAGACCAGGGAACCACTGAGGGTTTGCCCAAATTCCACTTACCGAGCTGTTTCTCATAAGCTCCACTAATTCACGTGCTTGGGCTGGCATGTTGCTAGAGAGAGAGGACAGAAGATTTTATATGTTTGCTCCAAAAACACACCATCTTCTTGATTTCCCACTCCTCATTTCAGGGGATTTTAGGGTCAGCAGAAGTCAGTATAAGGAAAGTGATGCTTCAAAAGGATGAGCAAACATTGAAAGCACCAAGTTGCACAAGTGAATAATCAGATCTGAAAGGACTTCAGCAGGGATGGCTGCCAAATGGCAGGCACCTGGTATGAGTTCTTCCCATCTCAGAGTTGGCTTAAGTGCATTTTGTTTGGAGAAAAGCACTAACACCCAGATGCACAGAGACATTTAGTTTAGTCCCTTTAAAACCTAGTGGGGGAGTTTGGTGCTTACACAGCACCTGGGCACCTAACCAGCCTTTCTGATCCGTCCTTAAATTCCTATGGCTTGTCTTATGGCTGGAAAATACTGCTTATATTGTGGGACTGCCAGGCTGGAGAGTCCCAGTCCAGCCCTGGGCAGGGTGCAATGTCCACAGGCCAAAGCACAAACCACACTGAGACACCAGCTGGAAACGAGCTCCTGACATACCAGAGTAAGATTCTGCTTGAGTTAATAAGCCGTGCCTTTCTCCAGCACCCACACAAATGCAGTTACATTATTTGGATTCCCAGAACCATATTGATCACGCTGAGTCAGCTTTGCTCGGGGCACCCATGAAATATTTAGCAGCTACACAGGCTTTGCTAGCTATCCTAAAATTCTCTTGCAGCAAATCTAAGGGCTGTTAAAGGTGTCACCAAAAGTCCTTGAAATAAACTGTGTGAGTATCCATGGAGCAGGCACAGTGTATGCCATACAAAGTCTTACATATTTTGGTTCTTAACAGATTAGTAGATTTTTAGTTCAGGAGGAGAAAGGAATTAATTCCCAGGATGCTTATTCTGTTATTTTCTTTTGCACTGCAAACAGAGAAATTTTTTAATGACATTAGTGTAGCAGTGGCCTTCTATTTGTTAGTTTGAGCCACGTTTCCCACAAATAAAGGAATAAATGAGAGATGTGCATGATTTTTTTCTCATTACAGATATTGCCTGGCAGCGAATCAGGGACTTGCAAACTGAAGTCTGGGCAGAAAAAGGTACTGGTAGAATTAGAAGCATAAGTAAGGCATTGGCTCAGAAATTATGGGCAGAAATCAAATAAAGAAAGGAAGTTTATGTCTGATTTAAAAAAGTAGGCACATAAATCCCACAAATACTGAATTGAATTTATAAAAAAAAATAAAAAAGTCAAACCCACAATCAAAAATATCAGAGCACAGAAATATGCTCAGTACAAGCAGGTCACCAGAATTAACTAAGCCTTGACATGTGTCTCAAAGGTAACCTGCCAGTACATCAGTTCTCACTCCTTTGCCCTTTCTCGTTGGTGATTGCTCTTACCGCGCTGTGGCATTTCTCTCTGCAACGTTGAATCCAGCTGTTTCCTTAGAAATGCCACTGGAGAAGCCAAAGAGGTTCGGATTGAATTTCTTCAAGATATCTTGAAAACAAAAAACACAGTGTTTAACCATTCACAGCACAAACAACAGCCTTGCCTCCTGCAGAAGGACAAGCCAGTTGAATGGTGAGAATACAGACCTGAGAGTTTTCTCCTTATTCACTGTAACTTTATAGAAGCTACAGGCACACCTGCTTTGGAGACTCTAGTTACTGCCTTAACTTCATCACTGCAACTATTTCTCTCCATGCACTTGAGGAACTGGGGTCTGGTGGCCCAGGAAATGCAGAGGTCCTGGGTAACTCACCAGTCTTGAATTAATGTGTATTTGTAATAAAGAATATTTGTGGTTACTTTCTTTCATGTACCAGAAGCAAATGCTCTGAAAATGGTCATCTACCTCTCACTCTTCCTAGATAATAAAATTTATGGCAGATAATGAATTTAATTCACTTTTCTAGATTTCACTGATACCCTCAATGGGGAAGCATGATGCCTGAGCACTGTTTTTGTTTCTGAAGTACTGTCTGAAACCTCTTTATAGAGTCTCATTTAGAATGCATAAATGAATTGCACCTTCTATTTTTCTTTGAACACAGTGCACGGTACAAGACAAAGCAAATCAGATTTTATTACCAACAGTGTCAGGTATTGTCAAACTGCTTCACAGCACGGATCACATACAAATAGATCAACCACTGTAAACCAAGTCCCTTCCAACTTATTGTCACACTGACCACTTAATAGTTTCTATGGCAACTACAGGGACCAATTACATACACCACTAGGGCAAGAAATTTATAGTATTTTTAGATTTTTTTTTTCAGTGCCACATAGAAACTTGAAATCATCAGGAAGAAGTATGGCCTTGTCACCAACCCTACCTAGACGGACTGCTAATTGTTTCATAACCCTTCATTTGCACACAGCCATTACAGTCAATCACTGGAAAGCACAGAATAAGGGAGGAGCAGGTCTGCCATGAACTTCTGTCACCTTCAGCACATTTACTCCTAATCATTTTGGTCAAAAGGACGATACAATCACATGCATGTCCTGTGATGTAGAGGGGCTGAATCAACTTTACAGATAATCAGGTCAGTCGGGGTTTCAGCTGTGACTCACATGAACTGCTCATATCCACAAAAGATGGATATCCCTACTGTTTGCAAGGAAAGAATGACCATTTCCAAGGGGTTCCTAGCATCCACTTAAAAGACTTGCAGTGTAATACCCAACTTCTGCTTTTCTTACATTTATTTTCCATGATACTCACTAGGTAAAGTAGCCTGGATCTCCAGGGTCTCATCACCTCCAATGCTACAAAGGGAAAGAACAAAATCACCATGTAGGGTTAATCCTGCAACCATCTGTCTTATTCTTACCATATGTTGTTGCAGCAGCCTAAGAAGGAAGAAACAATCCCCACCAAAAATACTAATTTCAAATAGTAAGGAGATAAACCACAAGAATTCAGGGAAAGTAGTGAAAGGATATTTCACATTGAATAAAGCAGGGCATCAGCTAAGACAGAAGCTATGCCTTCAGGCTGGGAACAGAGCATACTTGGAGAACTGATTTTTTCACATGACAATTCTGGGATGCCCACCATGCAAAACCATATCTCCTCACTAAAGTTGCTCCACAGTATCTTGCTGAAATTACATTTATTTGCAGTTATGTATAGAAAAGACTGCATGAAACGCTCATTAACCATCTATCTGCAATTCTGCAATGTAGATTACGAAACGATCCTCTGCCTCTACCATTTAAAACTTGTCTGTGTGCGTAGCCAATACACCATTACACCACATCTGGCAGCCCCTCCTGAAAATAATCTATGCCTGCAGATACTACAAAGGGAGAAAGAAAGAGTATAGAAAAGAACTTATATGCATGCAAAGGCTTATAAACCATATGTCTGCCAGTATGAAGCAGGCAGTTTCCTTCCACTCTAGCACAGATATTGAGATTCATACCCTCTGATGTGCACTGTCTTTGTCCACTTTGCAATAGCAAAAACAGACACCAAAAAAGCCCACAAGAATCACTTCCTTTCTCTTCCAGTCCTGACTCCTCCAACCCTTACCAAGCAATACTTGCTGTCAGCATCCTACCCCTGCATTTTCACCAGGTGACCCACACACTTTTAACTGTGTGGACAAAAATAGAGAAAGACAAAAATGAGCATTCCCACCTCCAGGAAAGTCCCCTCCAGTCTGTTTCTAGGTCAGGTGCTTTGGCTCCTACTGCAGTCTGGAAATAATGGAAAGAACAATTATAAAATGCTAGTAGGAAAAAGTCCTAGAATTTAGGTAAGACACACATCACATTTTGAAAGTGCTGAAGAATTTTGGTAACATTACTCTGCCAAGTTTTTGCAATATCCCAGTTCTAGAATAAATGCTCCGTGTCCTTATTCATCAGCACACACTGGCCTCTGGGCAGCCCTGCATCTCTCATGCTTCAGTTTCACAGGCTTCCCCTCATATGCGAAAGCAACTCATCCAGATGGTAGACCAGGGAGCACTGGAGAAGATACAGTCCAGCCAGAGGACATCAGAGTGTAAGGTCAAGGACATAAGGCTCTAAAACTGCTGTTTTAGCAACCCAATGGGACTCAGATTAACATCAACTGCATTGTCTTTGTTTGGATTTTTCTGGTGGAACATGCTTCATATCCTGGCATTTCCCAAAGAAAGATGATTCTGAGAGACTTAATAATCCAGGAAAAAAGGCCTAAACACTGATGAAAAATTTCCAGCCAGTTTTAGCTGTACATAAATCAGAGGAGATGCTTTTTAATCTGCCAAGAAAACAAATCTTTGGTGTAAAATCCACTTTTCTCTCCTGGATCCAGTCTGCTAGTCTAACATACAGACGTGATGAGGACTTGATGACAGGACTTTTTTGCCAATATAGATAAGCATGCTGGTGTATCTGTTGCTTTCACTGTGCACTAGTACTAAGAAGTCAGATGGATGCATTCTAGCCAGTGACACGACTAAATTCCTCAATGTTTCATTAATCTCCAAGTGCATCTAGACTGAGAAGAGTCTTTTTTCCTGCACTGTGAACTTTAATATCTTTCAAAATTAAATAAATAAATACATAAAGCCATCAGAACAAAGACCTTTGTGATGAATTTGAGTAGCTCACAGGACTCGGACAGATCTCCATCAAGGTTCTTCTATAGCTTTATGGTTTCTTAGTGGTTTCACTTAATTTTGTATTCTTCAAAAAGCCATGGTACCAACTCAGGCATAGACACTGACTGCATTCAAGGATCTTTTGGGAAATACCAGGAGGAAAATCAGTGCCTTAGTGGACTTTGCTGCTGCAGTCCCTCTGTGCCAGGGATGGTTTTGCACTAAAAAGCAAACACTGCTGCTGGTGCACTTTATGTGCAGGAAGTGTGTGCATGTGTACCTATGTGGGAAATGCTCTGTCATTTTTTCTGGCCCCCCAAATAAATCACTTAATAAGACCCCCAATCACACCTTGCTGTGGCAATGGCAAGTAATAGGAACTGCACGAATAATAGCAATATGAGAACCTGCCTTGCTCAGCTCGAGAGAGAGACCTCAAGCATCATAGTGCGGCCCTAAAAGAATTACAATTTTTAAAATAAGAGGTATCTGCTAGTGCACATGTCTAGCATTAGATGTGGGGCAGAAAATAAAGCAATTAATTTTAAGAGTCATCGTAATGGATAGGATGGAGAGTTGTAGGTCTTTACTGAGGTCTTCTAAGAAAAGCTCAAAGCTCAGCAGCAGGGGGGAAAGCCAGGATTACCTCAGGTCAAGCAAAATCAGTTTCAAAGCTTATGAGGACGTGCATGATGCATAATGAAGATATGCACACCGGCCTGTAAAATAAGCCTGATTATTTAAGGGCTTCAGTCCCTTCAACTCCCTCTGAGCTCAACAGGAGCTGAAGCTGCTAGAATGAGCATCAGTTTAGCTCAGGAGTTAAAATTCATGGGAACTGTTGACACAAATGTTTGCTTTCATCCCATGCCAGAACAATTCTGTAGTGCTGTGTAATTCTAGAACTTTTTCTCAGAAAACTTCACTGCAGATCTGCAGTATTCCCTGCTATTCTTTTCTGGGGGCTTTTTTGTTTCTGGTGCTCAGTTTTTTCTTTTCAGCTTGCATTCCTTGGCACTTGAAACACATCAGAGGTTTAACTGGAAGATGTCTAATCCAGGAAGCAACATCTGAAAGCAAAATTCTGAAATACAGAAGTTTTAGAATTATCTCAAGTGAGAAGCACTTCCTTCTGCAATCAATTATTTCCATGGGAATTTTCAGCAAAATCTCTCATTGCACAAAAAATTCCAATTGCCTCCACCTTTTTGTTTGTTTGGTTTTTTTTTTAATGTCAGGAAAGACTATTCCTATAAGGCAGCCACTTCCCTTTTCAAAAACACTTGAATAAACTGTGTGCGATAGAGAATAGGATCCCATTTCTGTCCTGGTCTGAATTATTCATTACTGGATTACACAATTCCAGTGTCACTCATATCCCTTCAGGCTATTTCTTTGCAAAGGGAACCAGGTAGGTGAGTTTTGCTTTGCCGAGCCAAAGCAATTTGCTTTCTATCTGATGATGCCTGATGTGACAACATCTAGGTAAAAATTGACGATTGCTCTTTTCATTCTAAACGTGGGAATACTGCAGTACTCACAGTCAGGGAATCTCCCAGTGCTCCTATGACTCTGATGTCAGCAGGTCGTAGCTCATGTACTAAAAAACAGTAGGAGAATAAAAGCAGGATTACTGACAACTGACAAGATGCTGTTTAACAGAATAAAGATGCAAGCCTTAGGTTCCAATCTGATGGCATTTTTAGGGAGAATGAGGTTCAAGTTCAAGCTAGGAAAAAGGTTTATGCCTTCTTCTCTTGAGTACATCAGTTAAGTACATCAGTGTACTCAACTAACATGGGAAGCTGGAACTTAAAAGAGGTTAGGAAAAAATGGAAGCAGATTAGATATGTTTTCAGGTGCATACATTTCATATTTTTTAATTGTCTTACAGGTTGGGTCATAGATCAATATATTTTAATTAAAAATGTCCCTGTAAAGCCTTCCAAAGGCATACATAGGTTCCAACTTGTATAGGTTCCAACTTGCTGAGCCACTAGCCTTCCTAGGTAATTTTAATCTGCCATGTTGCTATATGATAAATTATGTATATGATACACAAGTATGATAAATGTGGTCACATTTATCCACAGAGAGCATACTTGCCGTCTGTCATGCAGAACTTACTGTGTATGACAAGACAGGCTTTCTTCCTTTGCTGCTAAATATACCAGCTTTTATTGTTTGCTTTCCACCTAGGATGTGCCATTTCAACATCTTACTGTTTTTAAAAACAAAAGATTAAATCCTTCCTATTTTTGATTTTAGCTTGGGAGTTCTTTCTTACCTGATGTTGGGACACGACTAGATGGAGAGTGTTCAGGACATGATAGCTCACTGCCCCAATTCTGAAATGGCAAGTTACAAAATTGTTTCACCTTATGGTTAGAAGATAATATACAATTCATATATGATTTAGTTGTACAGTGAGGGACAAAACAGAGTTAAGACTCAGATCCTAGTTTGGTGCCTATATAGCTCAACAGTCTTTTCCTCCTCTTTATGTAATACTCTCCAAACAATAATTACTTTTGGTGACATTTTCTAGCCAAAGCATAAAATTTTTCCAAAGGCAAAACACTTCATCACCAAATATTGCTTATGACAAAGTTCCATTAGGAGGATTATTCTTTTCTCCTCTCTACAGCCTGGAGATTTTGTCCATGACCTAGAAGGTAGGGTCTCCAGGTTTGAAGTCTTGCTTTGTCTTGAAAGATATCAGATGCAAAAAACCCCCCAACAAAATACCAAAAAAACCCAAACAATAAAATCCTCTGCAAAGTTATAATGTTATATTAATGTATTACATTATTAATGTATTATTATATTAGCCAGTGAAGGGACTGAAACTTAAGCCCTATGAGGTGTGGCTGAGAGAACTGGGATTGTTTAGTCTGAAGAAAAGGAGGCTCAGGGGAGACCTCAGTGCTCTCTACAACTACCTGAAACAAGATTGTGATGAGGTGGGAGTTGGCCTGTTCTCCCAGGTAACATGAGAAAGGACAAGGGGAAATGGCCTTAAATAGCACCAGGTTTAGGTTGAATTTTAGGAAAAAAAGTCTTCATTGAAAGAGTGCTCAAGCATTGGAACAGTCTCCCTAGGGAAGTGGTGGAGTCACCATCCCTGGAAGCATTCGAAAAACAATGTAGACCTGGAACTTTGCAATATGGTTTAGTGGGCATGGTTAAAGGTTGAACCTGATGATCTTGGATATCTTTTCCAACCTTAATGATTCTATTACTGTATTATCATTCCCCATGTACTTTGCTAGGAACTTTCAAAAATGGCTTGCTTTTCCTGAAAAAACTTTGAATCTTTGAAACTCTGAGTAAAGAAAACTGTCAGGCTCTAAATAATTGTGCTTTACCATACATTTATAAGTGATATAATAGTTATTATGTCTATTCCACCAGCTGAAGAAATTGAATCAACCACACATGGCAGAACATCTTGGTTCACCATCAGAGATAGCAGAGAAATGTGCCACCCGTGCTTTTTGGTAATGAGAACAATACTGACAGCAAGGGAAAAAATATAATTGTTATAATGGCCAGTCACTAAAAGAGCAAAGACAGCTGCTTACACTGATATAAGGGCCAGCCCTGCTTGAAGCAGGAGATGAGACAGGGGATATTCTGAAGTCCCTTCCAACTTCAGATATTCCATGATTGCACAATTCTGCCATTCAGAGTAAAACTACATGGACCAATGGTCTTCAGAAAGCATGGTTAGGGTTAAAAAGCATCACAACAAATTCATCTATTCTTGCAAAAAATAGTGTAATAGGCTCCTCTATCAGCTATTGAAGTCTGGTTGCAGAGGCTAGAAAGGACAGCTGGGCTTATTTTTAGATCAGAGAGTAAACTGTTCCTTTACTCTTTCTCTGCTGTTCTTTCCTTTATCACATCAAAAGCCGTTGCTGTTGAGATTCAGTGGAAGTGCAAGAATTACCCAGTCAGTATAACTCTGGCTCTACAGATAAAAATCCCATTGCAATCCTGCAAACTATAGATTGCTAAAACAATGATTGTTGCTCTTTGTAACCCTCAAGGCACACAGAGATTTTGATAACTGGACTAGTCATGAGGACCCCCAGTAAGCCAAACTATCCCAGCCCATTTTGACTGCCAAAAAATAATGGCTCCGTTTCTTCAAGTCCTACACAAAAAGTTTGTTTCTGCAGCTTGTTTAATCTACCTCCTCATAGTTGCTCAGTCATAGTGGAAATTGAGTCCCTTTGAAAACGGAATTCCTATCACCTTTATATCCGGCCACATTTTCAATATGTAAAGGTGACTGCCCTCTACAGGTTAAGCTTACTTGAGTATATGAAGTACAGTGGCTCAAGAACAGAATAACTAAACCTTCCTCAGGTCACAGAGTCACAGGATATGCTGAATTGGAAGGGACCCACAAGGATCATTGAGTCCAACTCCTGGCCCTGCACAAGACCATCCCTAAGAGTTAGTTACACCACATGCCTGAGCATATGATCCACACACCTCTTGAACTCCATTTGGGTTTTAGGATCTAGGCTACCTTCTCCATGCTGTGTGGAACTTGATATCTGAATTAATGATGCATCCCAGGTTACTTACCTATACAATTGCACCAATAATATGATTAATTTTGTTTGGCTTTTAGGAAAACATTTGTTTCCACAGGAAAAAGTGCAATGCAAGTTAGAGTCCTCTTTTTGAAAATTGGTAATAGTTTAAGTAATCTATAAATTCAATATGATGTGTTAACATCCACCAGATGCAGCTTTCCACAGTTTGCCTAAAATGCAGCGAAAGATGCAACAATTACCTCTATTGGCTCACTAGTGGGCTCCACAGGTGTGTAGTTGCTATTCTTGTATGTTCCCAGGAATGGGTTGTTCTGGAGAAAGAGGAAACAAAAATAAGAGAAAAAAAGAGAAATTAGGCAATAAGCACATGGCACAAACCATAGAAAGTGATGTCAAGGCATCATATCACCAAGATAGTAATTGCCTGAGTTGCAAAACTGGAATCTGAATTTTGAAACCATGCTCTTTCATTAAAACTCACAAGATTTGTGTTTAGAACCTTATGGCAAAAATTACGTATGCCAGATGCCAACTGCAGTTTAACATTTTCCTCTCCTAACACAATTAGACTTTAATGGATGTTTAGTCCTTTCAGGAGACACTGATGTAAAGTCTAGACAAACCTGGGCAGATCTTCCGTGTCAGCAGAAGGGAGATGAAAGATTGCTTACTGAAAGGATCATTCTTTCCTCTAAGAGAGGCCGTAGAGATCTCATAGTTATTTTTGTCCCCTACCAATGCAGCATGCATTGGGGAAGACATGCACACTGTATAGGCTAAAAAATCTCAGCTGGATACTCACTTATCTCAATTAAGAAAAATTACAGTATCTGTATAAGGAGGTCTTAAAAAAAAATCACTAAAATTGGAAGGCAAGCTTTTATTGTATGTGAAGTTGCCTCAAACAAATAATTTTCCATAGCTACTGGCACTTCTATCAATGACTTTTTTAAAGCATTGTGGGCTTACCATTTCTGCAAACAATGGTCACATAGCTTTTCAAGGGATATAAAACTTTTCTTTGCCTACTTCTGAACAGCAGCATCTTTGAATAAGAGTGGATGAAACGAAAGAAGTATAAAATCCACACTATTTGGCACTGAAGAAGTTTCTGACAATTTAAGCTACCTGGAAAGATTACTGGGTAAAGGAAGTGTGATCAATTTGAGTGAATATGAGGACTTCTGAAACATGCTGATTAATAACCCAGCAAATCTTCCTTTTCTGACAGGATGGACACAATGTGGACAAAATCCTCCCATATAACTTGAGCACCTGTCTCTAGAACTGAGAGAGCAGCTCAGCTCCCTGATTTATTCAGTTCTTCAGCCTCCTCGTTGAAACTGCTGAAGAAAGAGAGCCAATTATTGCTGCCTGCAGTGGTCATTTCCATGTGCTGATACCTAGCAACTGTACTGCAAGTTCAGCAGCTTGTTTTGTAACTATAAAAGCAGCTCCCAAAGAGTCTGAAGTATCCCTGCTATGGATCAGACTAGTAAAACCAACCTGCTACTAATTCAAGAGATAATAAGATCGGGCTTTTTCAAAGCTGCTGTGGTGCCCAAACCCCACTGATTCAGACAGGAAAGTTAATGCAGCATATTCTCATTTTTGCTGCTTGAGTTGCGTCTGTACTTCACAAACAGAACAACCTCTGCTACAACTGAAAACACACCAATCTGCATGTTGTCAATCAGTATTCATGGCACAGCAAAAGGGCAATGGGACACCAAAGCAGGTACGTGAGAGCACCTGCCACTAAGAGGTAAGCAGAGAACAAAGCTTTAAGTAAACTTGTTCCAGATGCACCGAACCCCTACTCTCTGCAGCAAGTACAAGCACGAACAGCCTCCTGATAGCCAGCTTCCACAGTGTGGGTATATTTACCTGAGCGGGACAGCCAAGGACGATGTCAGCCGTGAAATCAAATGAGTCAGCTTTCTGGCCTACAGGCTGTAACTAGAAACAAAGACAAAAGAACCTATTCTGTAACCATGTCAGCTCATCTTAAATTTGTATAACAATTCCAATCCAAAACAAACTAAACATACCTTTCACATCTATATAAAGCTGCCTGTATTTACAGACCTTGATTTACCCAAGGCTGAAATGCATCTACTTCTCAGAAAGAACATGGCAACTGCATAACAAAAGAGCAACTCTAGAAAGAAGCTTAAAATGGGAAGTGGAAAGCTACAGTGGGATCAGTTTAAACTCCTGGAGGATTTTGGCAGGCACATGAAGTACCTTGGAATTTTGCCAGAAGGCAAGGTCGTAAACTTTCTTCTCCTGCATAAAAGATGGTTAAGAGTGCCTCATTTTTTTATAGCTAAGCTGCATGATGGCATCTCCAACAAAAGGCTGTTTATGTGTAGAACATTAACCCAAATCTAATTAGAGGTACTGCTTGATGATTGCAAGCAATCATAAGTTGTTGTTGTTAAGTTGTTAAGGTACTACCCCAAAGTATATAGTAGTTATATTCAGGATCCAAGATACTGCCTCCAACTGCATGTGTCCTCCTCCTGCACTGCAATGCTAAATAAAATGGGTTTGCTTAAACAACCTTTAACGATCTATTTTTATTGAGCTTTACTCATTTCCAAAAGTAGTAGAACTGAACTGAATTAAAGCCACTTTAATTCCTAATGAGACATTCACAACACACAGATTTTAAAAAAGTCTAACTAAACCATTTTAAATTGACATATGCAGCTACAATTCTTTATTTGGTGGTGGTTTCCCATCCCAGCCCATAGAAACATCATTCTTTTTAAATGCTATCTTGCCTTGCATGACAGCAGGTGAAGTAGACTTGAAATTGCTCGGCTGAAGTCACAAATGACTGTGATCATGCACTTAGAGCACCCCTCTCCTCCCCACACACTTTAAGGACCAGGAGATTCTAGGCTGACTGCAGTGTCAAAACCAGAGGGTATTTGACTAGCTAAGAAGATGCAAACACCAGGTCCAGTGCCATCCAGCCCTTAATTGTAATGCTTATTACAGAGATCATTTTAATGGTACTCAGGTCTAGGTAAAGACATTGTTATATGCAGAGCCTGTCACCTTACCATGGTATTCCAGAGAGCCTTGGCAAGCTGAGAATGGCCCTTCTGGCTGGGATGGAAGCAGTCAGGTGAAAAGTAGGAGACATCTGGATGCCCATCCTACAAATGAAAGCATATAGGAATCCACACAGTTCAAGCTTGGGATTGCTGAGACCGAATGAGAGTCAGTAATGCTACTTGTTCCCCTTGCTCCATTGCAGAAAGGCCCATGATTATCTGGTGATACAAACTGTAATACAGCAGATCCAGGAGCTATAGAAACAATTATGTGCCTCCATGGCACCCAGAAGCAGCAAACCCACCATTTTCAGTTACATGTGCAGTTCCACTTCAGGTTCCTCTCTTCTGCATGTCACCAGAACTGGCACCGCAGGCACCATTATGCTCTGCAGTACCTTTACATGGTAACAGGCATGTTATGAGGCTTTAGCAGAAGGAGCAGAGGCCAACTGCTTTTGCACAGGTGTGAGTTTTGAAAGGACAAAGAAGCAAGTAATTGTTCAATAGAAGGCAGCCAGGCTGACTGAGCATACCAGTGCAGTCTCCATTCTGAGCAAAGCTGTACTTTAGAACAGATACTTGGAGTCTGGAAATTTAAATATCTCGGTTTCTGCACAAGTACTGAGATTAGGGCCACAGATTACTAACATAACTTTTTTGGTCAGAGCAGTCCTTCCTTAAAACTTGAGCAGGTCTTGATTTGTGGTGGTTGGACTTGCTTTTTAGAGAACCTACTGCCAAATTTTGCATCTATAGCATATCTTTGGCCAAGTCTGGAGACATGAGCTTTCAGTTCAGGAACATCTGAATGTTGTGAAAGATAAAAAGGAAAAACATCATCTTGAACTTTGCTAAAATCTGAACTAATGCTTGTGAGACTATAAAAAAGTCCAGGAATATTTTGCTTCTTCTGTTTTTATTTCTGTGTTCCCTATGCTCAGTACCAAATCCCCAGGGATGATTTTTTTTCACAGGCACCAGCTTCACATACACACACAAAAAAGGGCCTGTTTTTCCTCTGAAGCTTTCAGTCAGTTTTCCAAATTTGTCTGCAGCAGCATCTGGAGTTTTCAAACTTTTACTAGATATTGTGAACATTTTCAGGATTAGTCTGGTTCAATTATACCAGAGTAATCCCTGCTCAATATTTTGTCCCACCTGAGTTGAGATGAGGAAGTGCAGATGGATATGAAACTTAGCAAATGCAGTTTCAGTTTTAGAGAAAGTTTGTGTCTTTTACTAGACTTATAGTTTACTGGAACTTGCCATTCAAGGAACTGAAACATACATAAACATACACACATGAACTACATAAAACTACTTCCACCAGATCATAGGTAAACTTCTCTTTCTGTCAGACACAGAAGAATGAGTTATGGGACATGAAGGGGAGCTGATGCTGTAGTCTCCACTGAGCAATTCAGCTATGTTGCTATAAGTACTGTAACTTAATAACTCTGTTTTTTATTAAACATGCTGTGTTTTCAGAAAGAAAAATATTTATGTACCCTTAAGAACATATACAAAGAAACCTCTTAAATCAGGTTTTGATTCATTTTCCAAAACAGTAATTGTTATCAACAGCATAATATGTAAAACTGAGAACTGATATGAAGAAATCTGTTGTACTATACCAAAAAGCCACAAGTTCTAATAAAAAAAGCACTATTCAGCATATAGTCTCTACAGGTTAGATACCCACACTTAGTCCTTTAAATGGAGAAGTCACTTTATACCATACCTGACCAAGAGGAATCTTCATTTTTTGAAGGAAAGGTTGGATGACCACTGTGAAATTTTCATGAGTGTCATATCTGCCAGACTCTATTAGTCTCTGAATGCCAAGCTGCAAGAAACAAAATACCACAACCAATAGTCCAGCAACATCTCTGCATCATAACCGGTTTGCTTGGTTTGCTTTTTTGAAAGCCTGAGAATCAAAAGGAGGTTTTACTTGTAAACCGAAATAGCCACAGACATTGCAAAAGGTGTGCCTCGCAAAGTGGCTGAGAAGGCTGGAACACAACACTGCAACAGTTTGTCAGGGACAGGAATTTGGTGACTAAACTGCCACCTATTCATTTCTCTGCTAGGAAACAGAATTTTTCTGAAGAGCTCTGCTGCTAGTTTTGGTCACATGGTGTTTTGGATAGCTTCAAATAACCTCTTGCTTAGTTCATAGGGCTCATTTGTGTAAAATACGGATATGATATGTTGCTTGGTAATCAAGATCTCACATCAAGTGGAAATAAAGTAACTGCATCACTCTTGATAAACATACCCTGTAAGCTCTGGTGGCTTCTGTCACCATCGTTACATTTTCTGAGTTTTCTTCTCCTGTGAAAACACAGCTACACAGATAACTGCGGAAGAGAAAACAGGAATAGAGAGTGTTAGACATCTGACAATGTAGATGTCACCCTTTGCCACCCAATGCCCTCACGTCACGGGACTAATAAGGAAACCCATACAGTCATGTTTCTGTGAAAACATCTTATTGTTCTTGCTATTGTAATTTCAATCTTTAGTCTTTTTTTCTGCATCATGTCAGTGATACTACTCTAAGTAATTTTTGTTCACACCCAGTTATATCAAAGCAATGCACAAGGCACAGAGGATAGTTTGTTGCATTAATTACATCCTGGCATCCAAAGGCCCTGCAGACTGACAGAGGTGCTCACCAGTCCCCCTGGAACTAGAAAACAGGTCTTTTAAATGTACTGCCTGTGTTACCTCTGAGAAGAGATCACCTTTCCAATCAACAGTTTCTTTTGCATTCCCAAGACAGAGAATTTGCCCGTCTGAAAGGTCAGCAAATAATGCAAATTACCCATTGCACTAAAGCCTCTGAAACAGGAAAAACCTGTCTACTCTGCAAATACTTCAGGTTGCCACAAAAGGCACGCAAATCCAAATGCTTGTGGACTTCAACCCCATCCTGAAGAACCCTGTATCAGAAACTTTAACCCTAGCTCAGTGAGGTATACATTATGGACAGCTCTAGATATGAAAAATGCACAGGTCTCCTGACAACGCTTGGGTCAAAGCCAAGAGAAGGAAATGCCATCAGGCAGGGTGATGATTTCAGCACTGCATGGGAAGTCCATAGGGCTGTGCTGCTACCTTTGAACATTAATTCAAATGATGAGAGAAACATAGAACGAGAACATGTTTTATAATCACAAGCAGTAAGCTCAGGAACAAAAGGAAGTGAAATAAGCCTTACTCTGCCAAGTAAGTGGGGCACTGAACTTCAGTATCCACAAATAACTGCCTCAGAGGGAGGGCATCCACCACATCAACCAGACTCACTAGAGCTTTCGGAACCTGAAAGGTAGGTCAGACTTTAGCTTAGAAGAAGCACACAGTGCATTTATTCTACTCAAGAGTCCAACCATTTGACACCCATTTTCTTTCTCTACTGTTGGAAGGAAAGAAAAGTAATTAAAAAGAATGAAAAATCAACACCACCACCCCCACCCCCACACTCCCCAACTCAGCTTGTGATCCTTTTCCTACACCATGGTTCAGTGTTACTATCTGTCATTTCAGATTGCATCTCACTACTTGCAGATAGACAAGACAAAAGAAAATGTTTTAGTAGAAGTCAATGGCATATGTTTGGTACCAGAATGAAAAAAAAACCACCACAAAATCAAGCAAACAGAAGAGCTAGCATCAGTCAGTCAGCACTTGCCTCCTTGTGCAGAATATCAAGAGTTTCTTGGATCCTTTTGATGTAATTCCCAGCTGAGTAGTGTTCCTGATAGAAATAGAAGAGATTACTGCTAAGGCATTTAGGTTGGGAGGCTGGAGAATCGCAGTAATTCACTTCCTTCTGCCATACAACACTGTGGTTAGTAGAATGTTCTTGCTTCTTTCTAGAGACCAGAGATTTTAAGCATATCAATTAAACTAAAATGTAGAGTGGTTTGGTGAAATTTTGGATTTAAAATAACCCTTCTTGAGTAGCAGTATATTTAACCCAACTGCACTGGGCCCTTCATGTAAAAACGCAGGAAGGAACCCAATCTGAATGCCCGCTGAACAGCATAAACCCCCTTAAGTGTGCTCACAGCCAGCTGATAAGCTCTCATAAAATTAGGTGAAATCATTGCTGGTCAAGGTCATAGCTATAAATAAGGCTATAAAACTTAGCAGCAGCAGCAAAGATGCCTAACAAGGCTTCTGCAGAAGCAGCAGATTTCACAAGCAGGAGTTGCAGGAAAACTGATAATGCTCATAAGAAGTTCACATATTAAAGGCAAGTAAGTGAGAGCTGGCAGTGAAAGGTGGCCTCTCCCTGCCACCTGCCCACTCAACTCCCATGATCTCCTTATAGCAGCCCTAAAGGCTTCTCCACAATTCAGAGAAGCATAAACTTCAAGTAAGACTGAGCACTGCAGCAAGTCCTCTTATACATACCTTCACCTGTTCCTAGCACGTCCCTAACTGTGAGTTATGGGGTGATGACGATTGTAGGATTGTACTGTTTAACTACCACTACCATTCTTGGATGTCTAAAGGAGCCATGCTAGCAGCAGAGCAGTTTCCACATCAGAGGAGTGAAGCTTTTCTTCCCTTCCATTTTTTGCTCACGTCAAAAGGCAGTAGCAAAGATAGTGGTTCTGACCCTGGAGTAAGCCAGAGAAAACAAAACCATCCTACTCTGTTGCTGGTAACATTTTATATCAGGGTACTGTCAGCAACAACCCCCATCAAAACATACAGCAGCCCGTATATAACTCACGTTATCTCTGTGAAGGCCTCTAAGGATCCATAGATTTCCCTTGACGTGTATCTATATTGACACCACAGTCCCACTACAGTTTGAGTAACCAGTTCTACTACTCACAGGGTCTTTGCAGTAGTTGCACAGATCATTGTTTCCGATAAACACAGTTATGAGTTTCCAGTCAGCATTGAAGTCAATTCTCTGTGCAATAAAGAAGAAAATAATGAGCCTGAATTTCTTTCACTTTATGATATGCACGAGGTGTCATTGCAGGTGGATCTATCATGTGATCAACACCTGTTTCTATTCATGCTGTAAGATTAAAGGTGTCCCAAACAACTTACATCATCACTTTTCATAAGTCTCAAGAGATTTCTTGCTTGGGCTGGTAAGTGCCTGTAAAGAAGGACAACTAGTGAGTGAAAGAAACGCCCGCATTGAGAGATCGACATTAACATTCTTCAGTCACCTTAAATCAAGTTGCAGATATCAGAAATGTTGAGTGAGGAGACAATACAATACTTACGTTGCTGTGACCAAATTACATTTTGGTGAGAAAACCGACATCAAATCAAACCTGAATAGGGATTTTACTCAAGTTCAGTTGTCTGAACCGTAAATTTAGCTCCTATTACAGTGTTTAGCACCTAAACCAGCTGAAAACTCAGACATGGTAATGTTTATAAGCAGATGGCCTGTTTAGAACTAGGCTGCTATCAGCCTATTCCTTGTGGACTAAAACAAAGGAATCCCCAGTCCCAATATTTAGCTGACCTCCTGAGCAACATCCCCCTGCAAAGCTTGGGTGTTTCAGAGTTCACTGTGCACCCCTCCTTCATTTCTGTAGCCTGCACCCAGAGTCAATACTTGATTTTCCATTATGTGTAACAGCTCTGAGCACACAACTTGTCCAGGGTAATTAAAAATCCAAGAAACTTTCAAGATTCTCAGGCAAGCTGACAGGTTCACTGTTTTTCGATAGCCAGATAAGCACTCTCTCTCTCTTTATATATATATATATATACACACACATATATCTCAAGTGCAATGAATTTTGGATTACCCAGGCTGAATTCTTCAACTTTGTTTGACTGCCCTTACACGTTGATCCTCAAATGCGCATAAACGGAATGCAGTCAGAAAGCTTTGGCCTTCCAGGCAGCTTTGTAGCATGGAATGAGCTGCATCTCCCTCCAGGCTCTCACTGACGGTCTATCATTTCTGGGAGCATATCAGCTGACATTAATAAGCATGGCACTTGTTTTGCATGGCAATCAGAGTTTAGCTCTCCTTTGCAGTACTTTGTTTACTGTAGGAAAAAGATACCTCTCACCACCCTCCTCTGGCTGAACACTGATCTGACACTGACATAAGGGTATCTGCTGGGGAATGAGCCCTGACACACATCTACTTGTGACACAGACACTGTACACATGTAATAGTTTTGATCACAGTTACCCTTGTCCAATGTCATAACCAGCTTATTTATATTCCAAACCTATCACCAGGCACAAGTGGTCACAATTTCCTTCTGTTCTTACTGTGGAAACTCCTAATCTAGGGTGTTGACTTCAGAATTGATCCAGAAGAAAACACCACTTATTGATCTGACAGTCCACAAGATCTTTGATTTCTCATGCAGTCAGTGAGGTGCTGATGCATCCTGGGCCAATGCAGTCAGTAAAATCTAACAACATCTTGAATGAAGCAGTGGCAGCAATCACCCATCTTTGAACTGCAGTTTCAATCAGATTTAGATCTTGATCAATGGAAACCATTTTTTAATGGGAAATACAGATATTCACAGTTTCTGTCACTGGTTTTCTCCTTAACCTCCTTTTTTTTTTTTTTTTTTTTATATGAAATCAGCAGTCTCAGCCAGGCTTTGTTTCAGCAACATTCCTCAGATCTATCCTTAACTCCGTCATGTACTCAAATCCTTTAGCAATGAATGCAGAGAGACCTTGGAATATTTTGCTGAATGGGACCTGCATTAGTATGTTACCATCAAGTTCACTAAAGAGCTCTTCAGAGCAGCCATGGATTTAATTTTAAGAAAACTGTATACCAAAGGGGTTTCCAAAAGCTGGTAAGGCTGCAAAATTATCTGGTTTTATAAAGGTTCCAGCACCTCTGGAAAGCACTTTCCAGATTAGCACGATAAAGCAAGATAGGCCAGCTAACAATTCTTAAATACCAGCATTAGCTGGTGGACCTTTTTTGCCCTATGAGTCATTGGAAAATGGATATTTTTGGCTGATGAAGAATAAATGCTGGATTGCATGCCATCATTCCAGACCATACCTAAAGCAGGAGAAACATTTCCGAATGTTGCAATACATTTTAATAGTCAATGAGGACACATTCTTCTTCTCAGGTACATCAAGAGCCAAAACATGACAGAACAGAACTCTCAAAAGAAGCATCTCAGAGCTTAGGGATATTAATTTTGCACACCTTTCTACAGAGAGTTATGAGACAGAGAAACATTTGAAGACAGGCAGAAATCTGACACAATTGTTGTCTATATCTCCTTGCAGAATGTTTACAAAACATGGTTACAGAACAAGGATACTTCCAGTTCATCGTGTTTATCTAGTCCAGTTGCTTGCACGGGAAGAGAGAAGACCAATTGTTATAGATGAAGTAGGCAATTCCTCATTAGACTAACATCCATTGACTCATTTCATACAGCCAACAAATAACTGTGTAGTATTAATGCCTCGATTGCTGCTGATGCAAGTTACTTTAAGTCATAATGGTGACTTAAGAAGTTGTGTGTCCTGTTTCAAGTCCTCCCACCACTCCAAAAAGACTGTTTAGGATTTAACTGGTACAGGATACAAGACAGGCACCTATCTCATTCTTTCAAGGTAATCTGGATATATGCTGCATACAGAAGTATGTTAATAAATTCTCATTCATGGCTGATGTACATCTCAATGACATACAGATACATTCAGTCATCACCAGGAAACAAAATGCCTTCCCTCAGTTATGAGGGGCTGTAGGATATAGCAGGGCACCTAGCATTTCTGACATGGAATCCAAGCATTTACTGAAATTGCTAGAATGAGTCAGAAGTTGCTCAAGGCCTACAAGAGAGCAATAAAAGCCCCTGATAAATCCTAACAATCTTTGCTTAGATACAGCAAACTCAAACACCTCGCTAGGCTTCTGAACTTCAATTCCAAGACTCCTTCAGGAAGCAAGATGAATTTTTGTTTAAACAAACAATTTAAGGTCTGGGTAATATCAATTCACAATGTCAAATCTGGGCATGGTCTGCCAAAACCTGTGCCCAAACTATGACTGAATTCAAGCAGCCATCTGTTTTGTTAATTAAACAGCACTGACTTTCAGTAAGTATCCAGGGATTTCTAGGATAAGCAGTATAGCAAAACAACTATCCAGCCTCCCAGGTGTGACTAAAAGCAAAGAGCCAAAGTCAAAGGACCGCAAGATGCTACAATTGCTTTTATACTGGCAGAACTGGCAGCAACCACATCAGGTCTGCAATGCACCAAAACCCATGTATGACCATTAGCAATTCTCTTAATATTCTAGACTGTGACTGTTTTTTCCTCACCTCTCTCTTGTTCGCTGTTGCTTCCTTATCCAGAAACCTGAGGTCAGAATTACGGAAGATTTGATCTACTTTTACTCCTAGTTTCTCATTATCAATTCACTACATGCTCAATTTCTGGAAATACATTCTCAGAGAGTTATTGACAGACAAATGGATAAATGAATAGATGTTGAAGAGGAAGAGTAGAAACCATCAAACAGTTTCTGCCAGTTTCTTGTTTGTGGATTTCATAATCAGGACTGTTGGTTTCATTTGAAAGTTCTGCTATGAAATAAACCCATGCATTTAACAGGTTTTGAGCCAATTTTCAACTAGACTGGTTTTGCTTGCTCTTCAGAGCAAGTTGTGACAGCACATGAGACAGTTGAAAGGCAATTAGATGAAGCATCCATCACCTACAAATGTAAAACAAAAAGCTACATACTCAGCTTCTGCTCCAGGAACTGCCTGGTTAAGGAATGCGTTGTAATCATTCTCGCTCCCGGTGCCAGTTGAATAGCCCATGATTGTAACATTGAACTCTCGAAAGATGTCTGAAAAACAAAGATGGCAATGAAGGGAAAATGACTACATCTGCTCTCTGCCTACAGGGACTAGCACACACCAGCACTGCCATAGTTTTGCTCTCTGACAGCACAGCACAGCTGCTGCAGCTGCCAGTCGACTAGATGGATTCACCAAGCAGTGGTGAGAGGCATCACCAGCTGGCAGTGACTCAGACAGCAGCATGCTTGCAGTGCCCTGCACTGTCACCAGCAGATAAGATGAGCAGAATTGAGGACTACTGTATGCAGTTATCTCTCATGCTGTAGTGGTTAAAGCCTAAAATACAGTGTTGACTTTGTGAAGCAAGCCTGAGGGGTCCTTCAGCCCAGCAGGAGCTTGTTTTCAGGTAAAGGATCTGGGTCTGCTTCACAGCTGTGCAAAATTTCATACTACTGACAAATGTGAAGAACAAAGCCTCAGATGCATGATTCTGATGAATTTCTACCACATTCTCCATAGTAGTTTCCAAAGGAAAGTTGGCAGGATAATTCACAGCTGAGAGTGAACTTGGCCATGTTGTACACTATAAAAACCATCTTAATCTCAAAAATTGAATTTAACCATATTTTAATGAAGGCTTTGTCAAATGTAATAAGACCTAGTGAATCAATTAATTGCTTATTCTAATTATATTCTTGTTACATTCTGCTTAAAATATGGTCAACACATAAAAGGACAGTTTACTAGTCCTTTTCAAATGGTATTTTATTATTACAGCTGATCCAAACTGAAGCTTGAGTGGCTTTACATTAACAATAGTCTGAGCTGTGCAAAATTGCACGTATCAATGAAGAGAAAGTTAAAATTATTCCCTTCAGGTTACATGTATGAGTAGGCAGCTTTATTTACCAAAGAGGTCCACTCTATGAAAACGTTTCTTTTGGAAAAAACTGTGATGGAATATTTATTAAAAGCAAGTATTAAGTGCATCACAAGCATGGACATAGCAAGCTTATTTAGAAATACAAATAACACTCACCAAGCAGTTGAAAAGGGAAAGGGAAAAGAAAGTAAGGGAATTTCTAGCTTCTTCCTCTCAGCTTCACTGCTGAAGGCAACGTTTTATTCCTTAGTCCTAGGACATTGTTTCTTTTAAAATGAGTTCTTGTAATTACAGTAAACCAGCTTTGAGATACTTAAGAGGTCTCTGTAAACATGTCAGAAATCAGTCCAGTGTGTTCAATTTTGCCAATTATATTGAGCAAAGCATTTACTTACTAGGTAGAGTTGTCACATTCTTTAATGACCCATCTCCTCCAATACTAAAATGAGAAAGAGAAACCCCAGTCAGTCATCTCTTATCTGGACACAGACAATAAGCAAAGTGAAACTCTACCACACGTCATGGAAAGAAGCAAAGAGTGACTAATTTGGTAACTATCAATAAATCAGAATACACGGAGAGGACAAAAGTGGAAATGCTAATGGGGAGAATGGCTGCAGTTTCAGTGGTCAAGATGCTTGTCAGAGGGATTTCATGATCTCACAGATGTAGAAGGGTATGATCAATCATTCACCAAGTGACAGAAAAATACCTGAGATAGGTACATACTCAAATGATTAAGCCCTTAACTAGTGCAAATTGATAGGCCAGCTTGGAAGCCAACTCCAGCCTCCTCACACCACTTTACGGCAACACCAAAACCAGACAGCCCCTGGGTGACAAGAGAGTTTCAACAGTAGCTCCTCGCTCTCTTTTCCTTCTTGCTGGAGATGGGTATGTTCCCTCCAGCTTTCCTATTGACTGAGGGCATACTGAGGCCACACCCTGCCTTACAGAGAGGTATTAGTACAGCACAGAACTGCTTCAGTCAACATCAACTGGGCTACATCACCACAACGAAACAACTTAAATTTTTTACAGCTATGTGCTGCATGTAGTAAAAGTCCACTAGTTAAACAGTTTTCCATGGTACTACAGAAGGTTCATAAATAGAAAACTTTGAGAAGTTTCCAAACCACCTAGGTCTGGCTTGTTTGTGTCAGTGATTTTTCAGCAGTTTTGTAGATTTCCAACTCAAAATCCCGACATTGAAATACAAACTGTCACAAACAGCCAAAAATGAAAGCATGAGAGAAATCAAAAGGCTAGCTTAAAATCCACCGGTGAAAACATTTTCTGTGAAGCCACCTTTATGACAAATCCTGGATCTTGATGCATGTTCTCAAGAAACTCTAGCCTGAGAAGCAACCTCTTTTTTCAACTTTCTGACAGCTGAAAGACCCAAAATGTGTCGAAGAGAATAGTATTATTTACAGGAAAGAATACACATCTCTTCATCACCTTGGCTGAAGACTTACCTCCAAGACAGTCCCCGGTACTGAGTGGGCAAATCCTCTAGAGTATCTGAGGCAATTCCTGTACCAGCCTGGACATTATTTTTCATTAACCAAATGAAATTAAAACACAGTTACTAATGCAATAGTAATTCGTAATACAAACATGTGACAAATACAGTTTACTAATTTAAATAGAATTCCATAATTGTTTTGTTTACTTTTAAAGCTTTAGAAGGCATCTGGCTTTTCCCCAACCTTTCTCCTGAAGAACACAACAATAACTTTTGTAATTATTTACAAGCATCATATTGTATATATAATGAACAAAATGTATGATGGAGCTGTGGAACAAAGATCTTCTTCTCATGGGTCTAGATGAGCTAAATAACCCTTTTATGTTGCATTACTCAACAATGATGAAGACGTCTTAAACAGATGAAACTTTCCAGCTAATGATAAGAAACATTATATGAACTCACAAGAGAAAACAAACACATATTAGGAAGAAGCACCATAATACCTACATACCAATTTGAAAAATATTGTGCTAAATGGAAAGACTTATAGCAGTACTAGAGAAAGGAGGAAGCACTCTCTACACTTACCCTGAAAAAAGAAGCAAGCTAACAGCTACATCCCTCCTAAAACACCTTCAGAAGCAGAGTGTTTCCTGCCAGCTGTGATTGTGTAGTTTCATTCTAAATTTGGGTACAGGTTAGTACTTCACAAGACCAGGCAGAGTATTTGCTACTACCTTGGATTAAACCATAATACTACATTTTCTGATATAATAATAATGGCCAGTCTTCGCGAACGAAGAACCGGGGAAGGTCTTTACACCTTCCAGCCTGCGCATTGGATTT
>JAWMRA010000113.1:28024135-28103118 GCA_035584735.1 Pseudotriccus pelzelni
GTCCCTGGCTGGGAATCGAACCCTTGGCCTCGGCGGTGAAAGCGCCGCATTCTAACCACTAGGCCACCAGGGGCTCCATTTTCTGATATATATATAAGCTTTATTGAATTAACAGAATATTGATGATCAGAATAACTACACATAGGCCAAATGTGGCTCTTAGACAGCAATACATCACTGTACACTCTATGAAAGCAGATTTTATTCCCAGTTCCTATAGACTATACTTAGAAGCAGAAACACCTGCAGGGTTTGGGATATTACTATATGGCAACCACAACCATATATGGAATACCTTTCATTTGTTAATATTGCAGGTTTGCATTCAAGTGCTTCTATTTATTTCAGCAGCCTCCTGTGTGTAGGAGTTGTGGCAACATGCCTGCCAGATTGTTGTGAAGGCTTCACGGTTTATACACGCAATGTCTTTGTTGTTAAGGCTCAGATTCAGAGAAACCTATGTTCCGATTACATCTTTCCTTCCAGTGTTTCCTTTAACCTGGCTGTAGAATTTCGGTCCTTGACCAGTATGGAAACATCAGACAGAAAGACATAACTGGAATATAGGACGTCTGGATTTTGAGACGCATTCCTTCCTGGCTACCAATAATAATCACCACCAGTAAGAACTACTTATGATAAAGAAAACCAGACTGAGTATCTTCTGAAATGCATCAAGTCAGAGGATTCTCCCTCTATGAATGCTTAACTCATTAATGCTCAAATAAATAAAATGCTATTATTCGACATCCCTTCACTGCATTCTGTTCCTGAAAGAACAGAGGGGGAACAGGTTCATCAGTCCATTCCTATTTAGAAAAGTCTTTGAAAAGCACAGTAATCTAAGCCTTGTGTTATGTCCCATTAGCTTCAACAGCATCTGATTTCTTCTGTCTCCAAGTCAGCAAACTACATAGGCACCTCTTCAAAGGATTTGTGGGTGTGTTAGCCTGAGTTCAAAAGCATGTGAATATGTGGGGGGAACAGAGCGCTGGGAGACTGACACCTCCTTTCTTGTTCTAGCTGCTAGATTTATTGTCATCCATGAATGAACAGATCTTTGCTTATAGGTATAATAGCTATTCCCCCTCCACCAGAGCAGGCACATGTTTGTAGTTTTACCAAGAGAGCAGTAAAAACACTATCTTCTTACCGTCAAAGAATCCCCAAGGGCTGCTATAACTTTCACATCAGCTGGCTTTAGGGAATGCACTGCAAAGGAAAGAGATGCAGCTGAACCTGGATAGGAAATAGCTATTCTTTTCACTGCTTTGTGTTGTGAAATATGCCATTGTGCCTTGTGATGCTCTGTCATGTTGTTTTTGCAATACCCAAGTGATAAATCAGGAGCTCTTTCCAGCTCATCTCATGTGATTGTAGCAGCAACATATGCGTATTATTCAGTATGTCAGTGGTTAACACTTCTACTGAAAAGACAGAAGAGCAAGGAGCAAATAACACTAAGTGGAAAACAATATCCAGCACCAAGGTGACAGTAAAATAATGCAAAATTACACAAAGCAGGAATAGTATATTAAAGTTGTAAGAAGACATAAGAGGACTAAAGAGAAGACAATATGAAGTAATTTGAAAAACTGAATACTGCACTAACATGCATGAAGCTGAATTTCCAGTTTCTTTCCATGAGATTTAAGTGGTATTACTTATAGGCTATGTCAGCACTCAAATTTGGGTTTTATCACAAGATACTTTGAAGTTCTCTCCTGGCAGTGAGTTCAGTAGAGCTACGTAGTCAGACAGCATGGCATTGTATCTATTAAGTAGCTGCTAAAAAACATCATATCCTTTCTAAGCAGCGTTTTTCACGGTCCAGCAGTCATTTCAGCAAAAAGTAATACTCATCTTGAAGGACAGTCGGTAGTAATTCAACCTCTTAACATAAAACAGGCAAGACTACCTGAAGTTGCAGGAGGGGAGGATGGGGACCTGTCCTCACATGGCAGCTGGCTTCCATAATTCTAAAGAGAAGAAGAAAGCTGAACAGCATTTGGCTAGCAAATACAGTCAAAACTAACTAGGATCTTGTCAGCAGAGGCCAGGTGGATAAACCAGAGCCTCTTTAGCATGTAATTAACTAGACAGGTTTAGGTTGCTCAATTCAACAGTCACATGCAGTGTTGCTCAGAACAGCACAGCATCCTGGATTGGTAACTGATAACTGCTGTCTGAGCACATGTTCTGACACGAGTTTCTGGATGCATTTTGCCTAACTCAAGGAGTGCGTCCCTGTTCTGTACCATGCACTCAGCCTCCCAAGCCCCTTTGGCCAAAGACTGATTTCACCTGTGGTGCAGGACATGACTGATTTGGTTATCATACAGGAACAGGTACCGCAGAGTAACAGTGGGATGGTGATGTTGGCACTTACTGGAGTTTGGTTAGGGTATGTGTAATTACTGTTCTTATACGTCCTCAGGAATGGCACAGCCTACAAAACAAGGCAGTCTGAGTCAATGCAAAGCATCAGAGGTGCATGGAGATTTCCACTGTCCAAACTTCAATTCTCAGATGTCTGCATACTGTTGGGGCAAATAAATCTAAGGGATTTAAAAAAAAAAAAAAAAAAAGAGAGAGAGAAAGAAAATAAATGGCCTTTTAAAAAGCCTTGTAACAGCATTATAAACCTAAGACTATATTTTTATACAGCCAGAAATTAGAGAATTCACTCAGGACCCTTCTGTGTGTGGTTAATGGGAAGCTTGTGGTCCCATTGCAAGGCAGCCCCAGTGACATCTACAGAGCTGTGCTGACTGGTGTCATTGTTGCTCTATTCCCCGCACTGAAGTTCTGTTAGTCAGTGTGGATACTTTACAATCTTGACTAGGTAGACCAAACACCATTCCCTTGTGTTTTAGCCAGTTGTGACCTGTGACTGTGAGGAAGCTTACTCCTGGGATGAGCTTGCCCTCCAGCTCATGGGGGAGTGCTCATACTGCTCTTGATGGAAGTGGCTCTAACTGTACGGGGAAGAGCAGAGCCCACTCACAGAAACAGCACTCCAGGCGGTTGGTAAAGGCTCACACAGTTTCCCAGGCACCCCTAGCACCCCACATAAACACAGACACCCTCGTAACTTACCGCATTTGGACATTTGAGAACAATCTCACCATCTATGCGCTGATTATCTGTCTTCTCCCCTAAGGGCTCCAGCTGTGGGAAAAAATAGGGTGCACAAAAGAAGAGCAGATGAGTACCAGAGAGCAGTGGGTAATGCTGTGTTGCCAGCCACTGGAAACCACCTCTGCAGAACAGCAAGACCACTGCAGTGCACTGTACCAATGCTGGCAGCTGCCTCCATGCACTGCTTGTTTGAGTGCTGAAGGGGCTAATTCCCATATACCATGAATGTGACCTGCTGATCAGGCATCATCTCCCTGAGGGAAGTCCCAACAACCCCAGCCTTAACATACCCCAGGATTTACTGGTTTGATATGACTGGTTTAACTGTTCAGGTGACCTTTCTTCATGTGATTACTCTTTGCCTTTGTAAACACAATTCAGAAGAGAAATGGTTAGCTACCTGGTAGCTCCCTGGGGGTTGTTTTGCTGCCAAGGGCAGGATGGAGTGAACAAGGTGAGACCAACGCAACCTTTAAAAATCTTACCATGTTGTTCCACAAAGCACGTGCAACCTGGGAATGAGCCTTCTGGCTGAAGTGAAAACAATCTGGGGCAAAATATGAATCATCCGGCCACCCCTCCTAGAGAATAAGATAGGTACTGTCAGAGAGACAGTAAATGTGCAACAAGCTGTGCATTAGGCCCTCTCTCTTTCAGTGAGATAACCCATCTGACTTCTAATCAAAGTAGCTGCAAAGGCCTCTGAGGCCAAGAGAATCAAACCAGGCCTAAGAACATTAGTAACTCAGAATTAAGAAGCCTTTTAAAGCTTTTTAATATAGGATTTCCAAAGTAATAAGGAATACAGATCACTGTGACTCCCAGTACAGAATACCTGGGCACAGATATTGATTGTATTCTTTACTTTCCTTGAGAATCACACACTATAGCGTGTTGAAACGTGTGGCTTTTCCTACCAAAAGTCATTTATCAAAGTAGTGGAAAGGACTTCTTGATGCATAGGGAATATGGAGCAAGTAGTCCCTGATGAAAACTTCAAAATAAATTGCAATGCCCCAAATCCTGTCTGCAAGGTCTGTATTCCTCTTGCCTATTATCTTCATTATTCCATAAACATTTTGCAATTTTGGATGTTAACTGAATGTAATAATTATTATTACGTAAGAAACCTGCTAAGACAATTTTGACAAGTCAGGGGAATTGCACCAGGATTTAATTTTAGGTGTGTATTTTTGGTTGTTTTTACCTGTGTTTTTGGCATGTCCATATTAGTCAGAAACGGCTGCATAACTACTGTGAAATCATCCTTAGTGTCATACCTTCCACTCTCCACTAACTGGCGGGTTCTTTCCTAAAGAATCAAAGAAAAATTGTCAGCATTCCTTTTTCTATGTTCATTAAGTCATTCCATCCATTTAAATCTCACCCAGGAGTTCCCACTCCCAGATGTGTCCACAGTTTCTGGCTTGCGCGAGGCAGTCAATGCAGCTGCCTTTTTCTGACATGCACCCTGGGCTTCTTTGCAGAGAGACAGCCCAGGAATGGCTGACTGACTGACAAGGACTGGCAGCCTGCTCAGTAATTAGGTTTTCTGTCAAAAAGATCTTCCAGAACCACCAAAGCATTTTTGGTTTGCCTGACATGCCATGTCTGAAAGCTTGTTCCTGAGTTACCACATTATTTGACTTCATCTGATCTCCAATAACATAAATGATAAAAAACCTGCTCCCTCTCTGACATACTCTACTTTCTATGGCTCTGTAAAGGCTTTCTATGGCTTTCTTTTAACCTGTTTTGTTGTTTAGGGTAATAGAGTTGCAAAGATTTTGAGCCTACTCCTATCTTCCCCTCATTTTTCTTTCTTTAATCACAACTACAAATATGTCATTAAAATGAGAGGCAACTGTCTTCCACTTCCAAATATTAGCCCATCTGCGGTCCCTTGGTCAACGGGAGGATGACACTGAATTTGTAACAAAAGCCATGTGCCTTACCTGATACCTTTTGTTAAAGTAGATCAACTTCTTCAGCTCATCGGAGTTGTCCTTAGGGGTTATAACACAAGGGCACAGGATCCTGTGAGATAAGAGCATGGTGCTGAGATCTGCTCTTCTTCCCACCCCCATCCCTCTTCCCAAGATGAAAAACTACAGAATTAAAAGATCTGAGAGGGATTTCTCTGACAGGCCACTCAATGAGAATATTAGCTCTCATTAGAGTTTCTGCACAGTCTCAGGTCTTGAGCAGAAACACATTTATTAGGGGTAAATTAATGAAGATAAAGAGAGGAAAATTCTCCAAAGCAAAAACTGTACTGGGTACCCATGGCGAGGTTTCAACATGAGGAGTGACCAGCAGTGACTGCTGGACACAGCTTCAACAAACCAACCACACAGCATGGCTGAGCCTCTCAACCAAGATGGGGGTGTCCCTGTGAAAACCTACTTAAGAAAGGGCAGAAAACACCAGAGAGGGAGAGGAGGAGAGAACAGCGGGGGTGAGGAGGTGCTTCATGGCAGAGCAGGTGCCCCTGGAAGGAACACACACCTGTGGACGCACACTTGTGAAGGGCTCATGCCGGAGCACAGGACAAGAGAGAGCAGGAAGGAGTGGCAGAGAGATATCAGGTCCAGACTCCAAGCCCCTGTGCTACCCATGCCTCACTGAAGGGACTGAGGATACCTTATGTCAGTAACAAGGTGGAGGGAGAAGTGCTTGTAACAAAGCTGAACCTGAGAAAGAGGGAGGACAGGAGCTTTAACCATTTAACTCATTTGTTTATTTCCCAACACCTGAATTGGTAATTAACGGCTTATAATCATGGACAATAACTACAATTAAGTTCTCTGAATCTGGTCTGTTTTGCCTGTGATGCTACTTGGTAAGTGGCTTACTTGTCTTTATTTTGACCCATGAATTTTCTAGCTCACAATCCTTGTTTTCTCCCTCATGCTGATGGAATGGGGTGAGTCAGTGGCTGTGTGGAGTGCTAGGCTGGCATCTAGGGCCAACCCATCACAAAAACTGTTCATAGGTATACCTGCACAACGTGATTTGCTTAGGCAGAACTATGCAAGCATCCTTCAAGATTCAGTTCTCACAAATCCATTCTAATCAACTGAGAGTCAGAGATAACAGGATGTTTCATTGGGAGGATGGTTAAGGACCTAAACAGTCACCCAGACTGATGCTGGAATCTCCATCCTAACAGAGCTATTCTAACCTGAACAATTTTAAGATCCTGAGAACTCGTATTAGCCACCTTTATCCCTCCCCTGAAATTTCTAACTTTCTAGCAGATGAATATTTTTCTTGCTCTTCCTGGGCATGCCTCATTACTACCTGAGAAATTCAATCAAGAAAAAGGGACTCCTTTAAAAAATCCTGACATATGACCACAGCATCCCCGTGAGAGCTCCCAGAAACAGAGAAATATCTCCTAGAGATGTGGTAAATACACGTAAAGTATACACAGTTCTCTACTACCTCCAAACTTGCCTTAATGGAGAGCAACTAACAAAAGATTTTACTTCCACTGTACGCCAATATGAAAAGCAATACACATCTAAATTGTGTTTTCAGAAGTTTCAGTAACATAAAGAAGGCAAAATTTTAGGACACATACATAGCTTCTTTCTAGGTTATTTGCTGCTCTCAGAAAAAGAAACAAGCTTTCAAGATCAAAAGCCTCCTTCAGGTCCTTCTTCAACTTGATAGAATGGCATTTATCATTCCACACAGAGTCTGCTTATTACCCTGTAAATTCATCTTGCTGCCAGACAAACAAATGTTAAATTCAGCATGGCACCTGAAATGATGGGGAAACGTTACAGTTATCATGAGATAATCTAAAATTAAAGGCTCCACTAACTACCCTTGCTCAATGATTAGAGCCTTGAGGTACATGTGTACTCTAGCCAGTAGCTTTTGCTAAAAAGCAAAACTACAAATGGTTATTAGGAGCACCAGCAGTTTGAGTTTCAAAACTAATTTTCCATGGACAGCCATGAGAGAGCCCTTAAATCAAAGCAAGAGGGTTGCATCTATGTTCCTCCTGTAAAACCACCTTCAGTGGCTGTCTACATACACAGGTCAAGGTTATTCTCCCTGTCTGTCCAGAGAAGATATTTGCTTTTCTGAAACCAAGCAAGTCCTGCCAGAAGCAAGTCTGTGGGAACATGCTGTACTCTACCTGAGTGACCTAAAGTCCACTGAGGGTACAGACCTGCCACTTCAGCGGTGGACTCACACTGACCTGGGAGGACTGCTGAGCCATAATGCAACATGAAGCATGATTAAGCATCCCTGACATCCACTTGAGAGACTAATTAGCAATAAAACTAGTAATCAGCAATGAGATTACAGAGATTAAAAACTACAGAAGCAAGAGGGAGAGTTTTAAGACTGCAGAAATGTAAATCTGTAAATAAAACAAGAAAACCTTGTGTCTTAGTGTCTTCTCTATCTTTGCCAAAGAATGCACAGTTGAGCTCTTTCTGCTCTGGCTTGAATTCACTTGCACATTAAGTGGTGAGTCATTAAAATGGCATCTCCACTAAAAGTGGTAACAGCAGGGCTCAGATACAGAGACAGTGACAGGCAGACAGGTATTTCTAAATACCATTGAAATAAAAATGTAGGTACATGCACATGCACAGAGGAAAGTGTTTGGTGGTCTGAAATACTAGAACCTTTTCCCTTTAAGAAAAAAGTTTCCCAAGAAGACCTCGCAGTCTTCTGTGAGCAAAAATGAGTGCTGCAACATAAATAATCTCCAAACCTCATAAGCAGCTTTGGGCATCTATTGTTTTTCGATGCGTGCAGCTCCCGGAGTCTTGCAATGGAAAATATCGTCACCAGGTTCACATATGCCCGTGGAACCTGCCAAGAGAATAAGCAAACTCAGAGCAAACTCCTGGAGCACAGAGGGCTGCTTTTGCCCCTGCACAGCCACAGCAAACCTGCTGATTCAAACAGCTTACATTATTTATAACAGAGGTGTCCAAAAGAACTTTCTCAATAATTAATTCCCCACACATACAATACTAAATTACAGCCCCTGCCGTATGCACTAACTAGTTCTATTTTAAATGTTGATGGCTGGTCACTCAAATATGATGGTTGCAAAAAGGGCCAAAGAAGTTGTTGTAGGTCTCAACATGACTCGGACACCTGCAAATTCTTCAGGTACTCTCATCATTCTTACCCTTATGTGGAATATCAAAATCTCTCTCTTCATGACCACAAAATCATATTTATTTGCAGCTTAATAAACAAGCAAAGCATCTTCTAGTCAATGAATAACATGTTTGTTCAACTTTTTTAGAATACTTTTTTTTATGATGCTTTTTACATTACTTATCCACAGCACATCGGCTAGAACCAAATACTTCTCTAGCCTTCGGAAATATTTTTGGTAAAATATTTCTCCAGTCTTTTTTGCCTTTCACAAAGATTTTCCTGCAAGCAAGCACCTCTGCATACAGCAGTGCTCTGCAGAGGAAAGCAACAAAACAAATTCTTAATCAATAAACAGTGACTGCTTTGCAAACAGAACAAAATCCCTGCTCCCACATACTAGAAAAGTTTGATTTACCTCTTTGTGAAGTAAGTCCAAAGCTGTTTGTAGATTGTAGGTGTAGTTTTCAGGAGAATGGTGAGCCTATTGAAGCAAGAGGGTTGAATTTTATTACCGGTTTGAGGCAGGCACAACAGTGACTAGCTAGAGTCTCTCACAGCAGTGTTCATGTTTCTAACTCTTGGGTCAACAGATTCATGGGCAAAACTGTCCTGTCTCTGCTTTTCTTCATTCCTGTCACACTCTCTCACTTGGAAGAAAAGATCTAGCAGTCACTGGATACCAGTGAGGGTGAAAATTCAGGGGATGTTATCAGACATCACAACATCCTCAATCCCCAGGCTTACTTGGGCTGGTCTTAAAAGCGTGGCTAGCAACTCACTAACAGGGACCATATTTTGAAGAGAACAGTTTGTGTCAAAGTAAGTTTGCTTCTGCTATATGGAATATTAGAACATGCTCCTTGCCTGCCACAAATAACAACTGGCAAAACTCAGGTGTTTTTCTGAGAATGAAATAACTTCATATACTTTCAGTGCCAAAATTGTCTTGTTCCATTTTAGTGGTTTAAAGCCTCTAATTTTATCATCTCAAGTAATCCAACATTTATTTTTTTCATTTAAGGAACTATTCAACAGTCAAATAAACTTTCTTATGAGAAGAAACACTTATCTGGTTTTGAGCCTTATTTCTCTCTCATTTAATTTCAAGGAGAAGTTCCTTGTGGGCCACACTTGCCAGCTCTTCGGAACTAGACAGCTCAGATCCCTTATTCATTTCGTAAACCACAGCTCACCAGGAGCATTGTGGTTGGCACTATTTGTACTTTTGCAACATAAAGGTTATTGTGATTTTTGGATGGAGACGTGCTATCTCTTTGCCACCCACCCCAGTTATGTGCAATTGCCATTTTGTGTTTGGGTCAGGAGCAGAAGGTAGGAATGTTGAATTTGCTCCCTCCTTGTTTTTACAGCCATCTTACTATGCTGCTTTGCTGTTTTTCCTGATCTGAAATTAATGATGCAAAATGAAAAGTATGTGCTCAATTGCTTGTAAATAGGTAACCTTCATCCCTAAGTGAGGAGTCTGCCACAGCTTTTCACCTCCTCTGTAATCACACATACCAAAGGCTAAATACAGTGTGTATATTATATACATATACAATATATGCTATATTACATATAATTACATTGGCATGAGCTGTGGTTAGAATCTTTGCCATAGTACTGAAAATGGTAAGAGAGCATCAGGTAAGACTTAGGAGTGTGACCGTACACAAGGCAGAGAGGAGCAAAGAACTCTTAACCTTTTATCTACAGGAAGTACAGTGGCTATGCAACTTAGTTAACAGCAAAACAAAGTAGCAACAATTATATAACTTACAGGCGTTCTAAAGATATCACTAATTTTATCAAAGCATTAAGTTGGACAATCTGAAGGTCTCACTACAGTTACGTTCCAGAGCTGCACAATCAAGTCCTACGTTATTTTGGTGTCACCTACTGAGTTCCTCCCTCTCACCCCTGCAATGCATAAAAACCCTATGCCTAGTTCATGCTGTGGGTAGCAGGGAACTTACTGGATCCTCGCAGAATTTGCATAGGTCATTTCCTCCAATGAAAAGTGTTATGAGCTTCCAGTCATTCTGAAAATTTATTCTCTGCACACAGAAGGAGATGGAATGAAAGTTATTAACTAAAAAAAAGAAAAGGAGGAAGAGGCAGGCAACACACCAAATACAACTTTCCCATTTCTCAGAGTACCTTGCTATCATTCTCTAGGCATCCACAACAAAAACAAGTTGGTAGTCATGACTGAAGATGTACAAAAGGCTACGATCTAAACCAGGTTTACACTATCAGCGGCATCATGCAAAATTATTTGCTTCAGAAAATTGTTGCTCAAAATCTGTCTATATGTTTTTCTTAGTAATAGCTTCTGTATACAGAGTGACTCCTCCTGCAGTTCTAGAAATATATCTTCACTGCAAAAATTATGGTACGTGGTTTACTGTGTCATAAATAATGCAGCTATCCTGCTGGAAAACCCTGGAGGGCAATATACTTCAGTCTTGCTGTGAGTTAAACTGCAAAGAATAGTGGGGCAACATTAACTCTATCTAACAATAATGGTAAAAAAATAAAACACCTTTTCCTTCTGGATGGATTTTGCAAAGGGATAGATAACTAAATCAAGGTAATTTTGCTACTGTAAATAAACTCCTTAGTGTTGAGGAAAGGGTCATATATGCTTAGTACCACGTAGCGGTGGCTGTGCTCAGTATCCTAATGCTTTAATCTCAGTGCAAAACAGTAGTAAGAAAAGCAGCAATAGAACATCGGCCTCAAGTGGTTTAAGAACATCTTTCTTCAAACTCAGGAGGCAACACATCCCAGCTAGTAAACATGCTGTTCAGTAGTTTGGGGACAAAACGTACTTTTCCAAATTACAAGAGGGGAAATTTTCTTCCTTTTAAAAAACAGGTGTTTGAAAAACAGTGGGGAAAAAAGGATCTCTTAAATCAAAGGTTTATGACCTCCACCAGAAAGAAGTTCATTATTTAAATAAAGATGTTTTCTGTTTAAATAAAAGGTATTTGCGTTGATTTCTGTTGCATAACATTCTCAGGCTGATACATATGACAGAATAGTACTTAGAGGCCTTGAACGGTTAGAATGAAAACCATCCAACCCTTCATTGTTAGTTGCTATTTCTTTTAATCTCATTTCAGATGCCTGCGTCAGATAGAAATCTTGTTTACAAGAAAGTGAACTGAAAAGGAAGGTACTGCAAATATTTTTGCCAATATGTATGCACCAGAGTATTTACACTAGACATGCACACAGAGTTATCTTGAAGGCTTTTTGGCTGCTCTCCAAATGCACAATTGGAAAGCCAAACTATTATAATGTAACTTAGGTCAGTGATTGCATAGCACATTTGTCAAATTACAAATAGCAAACATTCAAACACGAGCTGAGGTGAAAAATATGCAAGCAATCCCTCAGCCTAATGTGTGTTTTACAGACCATTAATCAAATAACTCCTAACAATAAATATCTCAGTCAAAAATCAGCTGATGACTAGATGAAAGAAGGGACTAAAATATTTTTAAAGAAAACAAGTCCCTTCCTCACTTCACATGTTCACTCCACATGATTTGCTACTTGAAAAGCTTGCCCTCAACATCCTAGCATATATCATTATTGCTGGTAAAACCATCTGCTTACAAGATAATTAATAGCACCACAGCAAAATCCTCACTGAGAAAAAGCTCTATCATCTGACAGGCTGACACAGGTTGGGAGGGGAAACAACAGCACTGAATTTATAGCCATTTCCAGTAAAAGAGATAAGAAGGTCACAATTAGCTGTGTTTGATAGTAACTACCCCATGTTGGTACAAATTCATTTAAGAGAACGTTATAGATTATTTTGTGCTGACTCACACTCTGTACTGGGAAGGATTACACTGCATATGGCTGTACCTACAGCTTTAATGTTTGGCATTCACTGTTGGCATCTGCTGTTGGTCTGTTAGAAACCATGATGACATGTAACTTCATTATAAAGATATTAATGACATGTTGAACTCACGGTATTGTTCTTCATGCGGTCCACCAGTTTTCTAACCTGTTCAGCAACATCCCTAAAAGTAAAAGTAAAATCACAAAAGTAAAATAATGAAAATAAAAAGGGAATCCTGTGTAGACAGCAAGGCAAGGAGGAAAGCTGATGAATGGACACCCCTCATATAATGGCTAAAAGCTGCTGAGAAAGTCAAATACTCATTGAATGGAATATATGATACCCAAAATAGGCTATATTTTGAGACAGTGATGAATAATGAAAAAAAGAGGTAAAATAATTAGCATCCAATAGGCACTCAACCGCTTTGCAAATGCTACATAGTTACACTTTTACAAGCTATACATCCAATATCAGACAGATGCTGTCAATACACGTATCACTGAAGCATCTGTGCATATATCAGTGTTATTATAAGGCCTCAAGACACTAAAATTCATTTTATAAGAAACATTTCCAATGGAAAAAAATAGGTTAAAAATTGCACTGAAGACTGAGCATGGTGCTCTCTAGTTAATTCGCAGCTCTGCCAGATCAGGAATTAAACAACCCACAATTTTCTCGTAGTGCCTCTACACAAACTCTTGGTCCTGCTGACAAGAATATTTGAATATACCTCCTATAAAATGGGGATGTCTTTTCTCTGACTCACAACAGGGATGTGAAGCTTTGATCAGTGCTTGTAAGGTGCTTTGGCTTTCTTGGTTGAAAATACTGGAGTAAGTATTGCTTTTGCTGTTAATTTATTTGGCATAGATTAGAAACACTGCAAAGGGCTCATCACATTTCTTGGCCTTCATGCTAAAGCTGGGCTAAAGAAATCTCTTTGGGTTTGCTTATCTGACTTATTGTGCTCTCGCCAAAGTCCAGGATTTGTGCCTTTTTTAGTCACAAAAGAGTTTTACAGAAAAACAAAACAAAACAAATTTCTAGTAAAGTTAAAAGAGTTTCCCTCTTACTCTGCACGAGCCCCTGTCACAGCTTGGTTGAGTGCAGCATTTTCTGTATTCTGCGTTCCAGTGCCAGTGGAATACCCTACCAAGGTTGGGTTGAACTCACGAAGAATATCTGCAGAAAAAGACAGCAAGTATAACAAATATGGAGATCCATCACCATACAACTATTTCCCAGCCTTCAAGATCTCTGAATTTCATGAATTCAGATATCTGATCACCTAATACTATCATCTTGGGTAGCAACATCTTTTTGCCTGGTAAGTGAGGCTGGGTAACCCTAGACTCAAGCAGGAGATTCTCATGCCATCATGCTCTAACTGCAAATGGTTTGGAATCAAATCCCTTAGCCCAGTCTCCCCAGATATATTAACCCCAAAGACCCCAGATTCCCTTCTAGATCTTAGGTTACAAACCAGCCTTACAAACACCTCAGATCTAAAATGTCCTGACCTTTAAAAAGCATGTAAAATCTGATCACGTAATGTGATTCTGCTCCTGCCTGAAACAACTTTCCCATACAGTCAAAATAGTTTTAGGCTATGAGCTAAGATTTTTGCTTCATCTACCCCAAGCATATATTGGACAGAACTATAACCAACAGAAGAATACTGAAGCAACCAAATCCTAGGAATTGCAAAATACATGCACAGCATATTATAGTCTGTTTGTTATGCAACTTTTACTCAGCACTGGACATTAAACACAATGGGATTGGTTGTGTCATGCTACAAATTGTAACTGTTTCCTGTGTCTCCTCTTGTAATAGCAGGTGTTTTAATAATAAACAGCTCCAGATATTTATCAAATTTATGGAAAAAGTCACTTACTTGCTAGTGTCGTGACTGTGCTTATGTTTTCATTTCCTCCAACACTGTCAAAAAGAAGGAAGAGGAAAAAGGGTGTTTCAAGGCAGGATGGACTCGGTAAGGCAGCGGGCTAGGTAAGAGACCGCCCCCTTTTGGGGGTTCTGCAGATGTACACAGCACACTCTCGCGGCTGGGCTGAGCAGCTCCTGGTGCGCGTACCCAGAGGGTCACGACACCAGAGACACTGTCATCATCATAACAATCATGTTAGAAGCCCTGTACACTACCTGTCCTTTCAGCTCTTTCACATGTTTTGGCATATGTTCAAACCTAGCTGAAAGAAATGAAATTTCTTTTTTAAACTGCTGTCTTTGCTATTGTTGTACCTATTAAAATATTTATCACTTCTGCTTTCAGCTAACAAAACTTTTGTGTCCGTAACAAAAAGTTCTAGAAGCATATATTTCAGAGTAATAAGTATAATCAATACCTTTGCCTCCCCTTGCTGCCATTTGACTCAACTGGAAGAACACTACTAGGCTGATAAAATTCACCATTAGGTCTTTGTGCTCTTTACTCTCCTTCATGCTGTAGAATAGAATATACTACCATACATTTTTGCCCAAAAAATTTCGGTAGATTATTATAAAGATCAAAATATACAATGTTTGACTTAGAACAGGTCTACGGTATCCCTTTAATCTGAAATAGAATATTTTCAAGTGCACTAGAACAATCTCTGGAAGTGTTTAAGGCCAGGTTAGATGGGGCTCTGAGCAACCTGATCCAGTGAAAACTGTCCCTGCCCACGGCATGGGGCTTGGAACAAGATGATTTTTAAGGTCCCTTCCAACCCAGGCCATTCTGCGATTCTATGAACCTGTTTAAAATTCTAGAGCTGCAGTGGTTTAGGTTGGTAAGAAATGATGAACAGAAAACAGCCTGACTGGTTTGGTGTTAAATCTTACAGTTGCAGAATAACAATGAACATGATTGCCTTTCTTCAGAGTATCTTTTTGACATGTCTAACAACATGCTGCTTATATAAAAGTCTTTGATTCATGAAAGTATGGACTCATAATTAAACTGTCCCGCATAATGTAAGCAACACCGGAAAAGGGTCAAGGAAATAAACAATATGTACAAAGCAGCAGCAGCAAAAAAGATCCCATTTGGCTTTTTGTAGACCAGTAATTTTAAATGAGATAAATGGGTGCCGTGAGGCACACTGGCCAACAGCAGATGGGATATAGAAAGAGCAGGGATAGGAATACAGAATGAGCAAGCAGTGCAATGGCACTGGGGTCTAAAGTCCCCTTTGCAGTAGCTACAACTCTGAGATGAGAAAAGACCATCTTAACAAAGATCCCAGGTCTACTCCAGCCATGCTACATTGTACTCTAGATAGCCACTAGTTTGAATATTTTATTTATCACGAGTAATAGCACAGCCATGTGCCTCCACACAAAAATTTGAAGTCAAATTCACTCGCTGCAAGCCTCCATTTGGTACAAAAACCAACTACACAAATCAAACCATAAGAAAATGGATTAGCTCTCACCAGAGGGAAATTCCTGTGACTCACCTCCAAGAAAGACCTCGGTACTGAACCAGGACATTCAGAACATCATGGGGTTTGGACCCTGCCCCATTAGCTGCCTGAAAGCAGAAGAGGAGCTCACCTTCAGAAAATAAACTTTGCTACAGTAACTAGTTCTCTGATAGACCACAGGGAAATGAATTAAAAAGCATATTAACCAAGCAGGCTACGTCATCCTCCCAAAGTAGAACAGATCCTTGTTTTCAAGAGGATCAAGGGCTGAGGGTATTTTATTCACTCTATTTCAGTGAATTACCCTCTTCTATCAACTTTGTAATTAGATCAAGTGGGGAAAAATTGGTAGAGAATGTTCAAAATATTCATATAATTCTAAACTTAGATAAGGAAGAAATAAGATAGCAATGGTTCTGAATGAATAATTTATTAAATGTTCCTCACAACAAAAAGCGGTACAGTGATCTTATGTCTTCCCTCTCCCAGTTTCTCCAAGGAAGAAGACTACAAAGACTTAATAATTAGCACAGAACACATATGAAACATGAATTATAATATGAGCAGAGAAGCAGTCATCATTAATTGGAGAATCACATCCAGTCTAGGCGTAAAAAGTTTATACAGTTCCAGGAATAATGCTAAAAATATATCTCAAGGTAAGTTACACCTGACACACCTGATGTTCTAATGCAATTTTACTTGAATATTTAGTTAGTATAAATTACTATGGCTTTATAGGCTTTGGTATTATCACATAAATATTTGTCATATCATATAGATACACAGATATACACAAGTAGCTGCAGAACTTTTTCTTTCTATTCATGCTGCTTACTAACAGGTTGCAAGGCCAGTACCTCAGGAGCTGCCTAGAATCAATAAACGAGAGCAATCATTGTAAGTCCACTCTAGCAGGCTGGCTTTGCCACTGCTTAGTCTAATCTTGCATCTCTGCCTTGTGTGGCACTTTTGTGGACTTTAAATGGGAACTGTGCACTCAGATTAGACTCATATCTGATTACCAATCAGCCAGCCAAGGTGGAGCATGGAAAGGATGATGTGAAAAACGTGCTTGCCTCAATAGAGTGTAACAGAATGTATTCTGTTTCCTGTGTTAAAAATTCAGAAATGTTTTTTTCACTATTAGTTTTATTGATGTTTATCCGGTGATCTTTACTTACTGTGATTGAATCTCCCACTGCAGCAATCACCCGGATATCTGCCGGTTTCAAATTATGAACTAACAAATAAAAAATAAACGTGGCATAAGGGAAAGAGCAAAGAAAGAAAACTTCAGAATGTGATGGTTATCAGAAGTTTTCCTGAGGATAGACAAAATAAAGCATTGCAAAGACAGTATTTTTAATATTAAAGCATTAGCTCAGAATCACAGACACTTGTAGGTATCAAACAAGAAATGATTCTTGGTACCACAACTGGGCCGTAGCTACAGTGACAAAGGAGACAGAAAGGTTTCAGTCTTGCATCTTTTGTTACTCAGATTCCTTTTTGCTGGTGAAAATGACTGAAAAGCAGGTACAGCTCTCGTGCCAGCACAGAATGGATATTTGGGAACCATTACAGCTTCTGAGGTAAGACAAAACCGACTCAAGGACAGAACTCCACGTGGCTTTTTGCACCTCAGAGTGCACTAACAAGAGCCCCTACAGTTTTACCACCCTGCAAATGAAGGACTTGACTGCCTCCTGTCCTTTCCACTGTCACTTCTTTGTACATGGAAGGTGTAGTTGCATAAACTTTCACCATCCTTGAGAGAGAGCTTGGATCTTGCTATACAACTACTGACATTGTTCCGGAAAGGATCTTAAAAGCCACAGTCAACAGAGAGCACTACTCTAAAGAAAAGAGTACCTCTCCTGACTGGACAGGAACCCAGTTCCTATTGTTCCTTTATCATCAAATGAAGTAGCTCTATGATAAAAATGCATAGGACTTTACCTGAAACCGGAACCGTATCAGAGGGATCCCGGTCAGTACAGGGAATATTTGTTCCGTAACTTCTCTCCTGCAAAGACAGACAGGGCAAGATTTCACTATACTCTGGTTGTGATAAACCGTTTATGTGTCAGAGCATTAGGTTAATGAAATTCCCACGTACTTTGTATACAACTACCCAGCTCATCCTGTCTTCAGTCTGTGCTTTTTGAAGGCAGACACAAGCTTAGCCTGCTCAGAACTCGTATGGCCTTACTAGCACAGCACAGCACAGCCAAACAATTGTTTCAAATTCTGTGCCATGCTGTGCTCAGCTATGCAACATTTTGTGTGCCCATACGCTGAACATCTTGTTGCAAGAAACTGTTTGAGTATCCCAGCATAAAACTGTTCCTTAGCCAGCAGGTCATGAACCTGCCTTCTCCATCCGTGTGCAGCCCTGTGTGTGCGGCCAGGGATTTGCCCTCCTGGCTCTGGGGTTGTAGCCTACTGTCAGAAACACCCCCAAGGTCTACTGTTAGCGAAGGCTGACCATCAGTATACCAGAGGAAACCATCACATAAGACCCAAAGGTATGCTTTTGCTCCAAATCTCTCAGCAGAACGCCTTCTATAGGCTAACTTACCTAGGGAAAAGGTACTTGGGTGTCTTGTCCCATTGCTCTGGTTTGGGGTTTTAATTTTTCATTAACTACCCCTAACCAAATGACCACAAACATAACAGTGTTGCTTCTTGCCTCCTTAACAGCTCCTACACTACAGCTACTTCCAAAAATCAGAGTGGTAGGTGCCATTGCCCCGTGGAGAGGTCTGTACACCCCGAGCAACTAACAAAGCAGATGGCATTATGTTAAAATGAGAGGAGAAATGTTTTTTACAATTCCAGTGATGAACAGGCCATTTTGAGTGCAGATATGGTCTAGACACCGTGTTCTGAGGCATTAAAATGAACATTATCACCTCCCTCTCTATCTGCTTGGGAACATCAAGTTCTGCTCAGAATCAGAGCATTATGACTTAAAAAATACATTCATGGCTGTTTTTCTCCACACATCTAATCTGAAACAATCTCAGAGAAAAAAAAAAAAAAAAGGAAAGATCCATTAGTCCTCAGTTTTACTATGGTATAAATGAGATGACATCAGAACCACACAGTGGTCAGATCTGATCTAGTTTCCTCCATGGTAGGACTAAACAGTCCCATTTCTACTGTCTTCTTATCCCAGGGAAAATAACATTATCATCCAGATGTTCAACATAGGTTCTTAACAGTGAAGGCAAAACTTCCTTACTTTAGGGTGGCTGAACACATCTACTTTAAATCTACTAAAACCTACTCTATAAAACCCACCAAGGAAAAAATGCGCTATTAAGCATCTGACTATTTAGTCAAGCACGGAAACAAAGAGCTGGAACTTTGTGTTTAGTTTTCCCAGGTAGCACTGTTAATTTAGGCTACAACACACTCTCACCCACCTGCCCCAGTCCCTGGAATACACTCAGTCCATCTGATGCAAACAGTCCTACTGTACCTGAGATGTTTCTTTGGTGTTTGATGTCTTCAGGGAAGATGAATAATTACTATTTCTATATGTAAACAAATACGGATTTTCCTGCAGAGTGAAGAGAGTATGTTTACCAACACTAGCGGAAACAGAGTCAGCTGATGTTAAAGTATTCTGGCTACATTTTCAAAGAGAAAAAAAAATTAATCTTTGCAGTATTAATTTTTGAATCAAAATTGCATTAGTGAAGTAAACCAGGTTAGACCTGAAAGTTAAGCCCAGGTCAAAAGCCTTGCCCTAGGTATGCTCTAGGCACAGCACCACCTCTTGCCTTAAACCTAATATCAAACAAAACACAGAATACAATTTCCTTGATGTTTTAATTGCTGTTTAGAAGCTTTTGGATACCAGTAATATTTTATCATTATCAAATTACTAAAGTCAGAGCTTAAATGCAAAAACATTCAAGAACCTGTTCTTTGAACCTGAGATGCTCAGATCCTGAAGATGTTACTGGACTATTGACAGCTCCAGGAACTAGAACAGGTAAACCTGGCAGCAGAGTTAAATCACAGAAAATTAGCTTATATAAAATACATGGATTCAATTTTATTGGTGACATGCATTTTATTATTGATAATGCACCTCATACCTGCAATTAATAAATTCAAATTAGCTAGATATATTTTGAATCAAAAAAATCTGACACAGATGATTTAACAGATTTTTTTCACAAGTTCTTGTTTTCAGTTTTGTCTGTATAAAATAAAGAATCTGTGCCAACGAACTTTAAGAACACGCAGTTTTTAACTGCACAATATCTTGGACACATGCATATTCCCAAGAACTTCAGAAAACAACAATAATATTTGTAAACTTGGAAATTCTGCAGAGTGAATAAAATCTCAAAATAATAAAGAAGCCGTTTTACCTGAGATGGACATTGGACCTGAACAATTTTTGTGACACCGTAAGGCTGCTTCTGTCCAACTGGCTGCATCTGGAAAGGGAGAGAACCGGGGGAATTGTACACATGCTGTGTGTGGGAGGGAAAGGAAAGCAGCAGCAATGCAAAGGCTCTAACGCCTGGAGTCTTCCGTCAGGCTCATATAAATATATTTAAACATATATATTTTAAATCTTCTTTTGCTTATGGTAAACATTTATCTATTCATATCATATCACATGTATACATACAAAAGCAAGGAGATAAAAACAAGGCAAGTCACATGTGCAGACTGTCCTCCCATCTTCATGAAGATTTCCATCCACACATAACTCTGTTTTTGGGAATGCTGACCCTGTAAGTGTTGCTCATTTATCCTACCTTCCAGAACTGTTTCATTATCTACATTTTCATACATGTTTGGCAACATCAAAAGGTGCACTCCAGCTCCACACAGAGGCTTAATAGCATTTACATTGGTTGGCCTTCTTCTAACAAGATGGAAAAGGGATTATTGTAATGAAAATTTATGGAATGATTTAACACAATACTGACAGCACAAAGGGGCAAATACCACAAAGAATCACTTCACCTGTTCAGGCAGCTTGCTGGGTGCTAATTAAATTGCAATCACACACAGAGGAATTGGCAGACGGTTTAGATCCCTGAGTATATGTCTGCTCAGTTTGGCACCACAGCAGCTGCTAGAAGCATCAGACTACGTAATAAACAGGATGGAAAGGACTGGAAAATACAACAGGAACAGGCTCGATGTTACCGGTACACTCTGGGCAGGACTGTTATATTCTATTTGGGTTGTTCCATCAATGAAAATAATGAGAAAATTCAGAGTTTATATTCTTCTAGAGAAGCATTAAAGAAGCAGTCTGTGATTTACTGTGTATGTGTGTGTGAGAGAGAGAGGAATAAAAGGAATAAGAGGAATAAAATCTATTTAAATACATTCTTGAAAGAAAATATATACTTCCAGCACAGAATCATCCCACAGAACACGGAACAACAGGGTATTTCTTGGCTGGAAATCAATTTCAAATAAGTATTAGACACGTGTACGTTGTTGGGATTTCGGGGACGAGAACAAATTTCTCCAGAAGGCAGTAAGTTCCAGATGGCTCAGACACACTGTTCTTCCAGCAAAGACCGGCAGCTCTTGTGCAGCACAGCTGCAAGATTCTGGTTAGGAAATGGGGCGCCAAGCCCATACTGTGCCCAGACAAAACCTCCCCTGGACTCCAACACATCTGTCATGCAGGTCACTGGTGTGCCAGTCTGCTCTGGTACTCCAGCAGGTTCTAAGTCAGTGTAAACCCCTGAACACAGCAGAGAGGCAGAGGCAGCCTCCTGGTGTTGTTTCCTCCCATTCAGGTCCTTGTCTGGTTTCATTTTCTCTCTTGCTTGCAGGATAGGATTGTTTTGGTTTGGGTTTTTTTATTACACAAAAGAATGGCAAGAACAAGAAGCTCTTAACACACATGAAAGGAGCTTTGGCCCAGATATACATCCAGCAGTAAAACTGTAGGCATTTACCAAAAATTAATCAGTCAGCCTCTCTGTGGTAAACATCAAAGCTGTCCAAGTAAACAGCCAACCTCTCTCAGCTTTTCCAAGCTGCCCAGTGTCATTTAGCTGACTGTTCTCTGGTGTGCTTAACTGTAAATTGCACTGCTCCTGGAGAGCTCAAACTGTTTGGTAAAATATCCAGCCCTGCCTAGGACAAGCCCTCAGCCCCTGCTGGCTCAGCTTCTTCTCAGACAGGCTGAATCGCAGCCCTATGGCAAATTGCCACTAGATTTTCAAGGTTTTGCCCTTTGGCCAATAAGCAGATATTTATTCCAGGAAAGAGGCTGATATCAAGCTGCAAAACAACGTAAAGCCTGGCAGAGAGCAGGAGGAGTCTCATTCTGCTATCTTTCCTGCTTCACAAGTCATGATTTTTACTTCCTATCAGTTCCTAAGACTGCATTATGGCTTGGTTTTCTTTTAGTTTTTAAAGAAGTCAGCATAAACTGTTAGCTGGACTTCCCCATAGAACTGGAGCCACCTTTATCAGGTGAGGACACCTGCCAGTGCTTTTTATGCTGAGAGCATCTTTCATATCTGCCGTTATGTCACAGCAGAATACCACCACAGGCAAACAAGAAATCAACCCACAGACATCCCTTTCTGTTGACTGCCAGCTGTACTACGAAAATTCCACTAAATCAAAGAGGAGTCAGGAAAACAGATGGGAAAATCAGTTGAGGGGATTGCTGCCATTCCTATTGTCTTCCTTCACACCTATGGCAAATCTGGTTTTGCCCCATTTTGCTCTTCCTCCAGATCACCTAGACTGCCTCCTCACTAGCATAATCATGTCACACTGAAGAAAAACTCTGAAATAAATCAAATTTGGTGTTTGTCTCCTTTATGACAGTGCTCTGGTGGCTCCACAGCAGGCTCACTAGCTGAGTCTGGGTTACTGGCCCTAATGCAACCACCCTTAAAAGCACCACTTCATTTTGCTTATGGTTTTTCAACTCTGCTGTTTCCACAAAATGCTCCTAGCAATTAAAGTGACAAAAATAGAGTAACATGCCAAAGAATGGCTTGCTCAAGGACAGAGCACAGGAGGACAAGTAAAGTCTGTGAAGAAAAGATTTAGAGACAGAAAAATGACGCAGAGGGATAGAGGAAGGCTCTTCTGCTGGCGGAAGCTGCAAATAAAAAATGTCACCTGAAGGGACAGAAAGAATTTGTTGCAATCTTGGTGTAAGAATTTGAGAGGGCAGAAAAGAGAAATCAGGACTGAGTTGACTGATTCTGCCTGCACAAGTCACTGAACTTCAGAAGAGAAATCCTGGCACTCTCCCCTTCTACAGAGTCTGAATATGGAGGAGTTAACACACTTGTTTCAGATGGGGATGATACTTTCACAATTCCTTATAAAGAATATTCAAGATGCCTAGTATCGGATTCTGCATGAATTGAAATCTAAAAGCTAGACAGAAAGAGGCCATAAGAAAAAAAAGAAAAAAGTGCTATAGTCTACACTTGGAAAAAAATGAAAGCAAAGCCCATCAGAAGCACATGAACTCTGCTAATTGCAGAGTCTGGTAAAGACTCAAAGTTGGAGGTCAGCTGATAACCCCTGGAAAACATATTAGTTTACACCAATCTATTGCTCCAGTTAGATGGATCTTAGAATCCAACACATGTGGTTCAACTGGCCCCAAACAATTCCTGCTGGAGAGGCACAAAATGGACTGGCAAATTGGTGGCACTGTGGTTCCTTTCCAGTCAGAATCACTCCTTTTCTGGTCTACCTGAAAAAATACTCACTGTTTCATTTAAAAAATTTGCTGGTGGAAAAACCATGCTAAGCAGATGTAAAGGACCACTTTTCAGAGCAAACTGAATGTTCATACTTAAGAGTGGATTGCTCCCAACTAGCTTCAATATCTACAATGGTTAGTATCTGAGGATAAACCATTGCTTTCTAGCGTCCTATAGGTCATGTTTGGGTGACTGTAATTGTGTGATCCAGATAAGTATCTCCAACACTGATGAGGACAGACATAGGCAGGTAAAGTAACTAAGTTTCTTTACAGAGAACCTCCAGAAACAGAGAAAATGTTTAATTGACACTTCAGAATCTCACCTTCATCGTTTGCTTTGCTCATTCAACTAGTGAAACTAATTGCCTAGTGGGACTAAGGCAGAACAACAATAAAAGGTGCCAATCTCCATCTATCATGAATCTATTTTACGATAGAAGAACTGAGGTAAGAACTTTGACACTATCACAAGGAATATCACAGATAGCAACAAAGGAGATAACTGGAGCCAGCATGGCTGTTCCAAGGTCTCCTACTAACTAACTAAAGTTGTATTAACTTTAACTAAAAGATAAGATCTTTTATTAAAGTGACAGTACCATTTTTCTAGATATATCATCTGGTTGAATAGAAGCCTCTTCCTGCAAACCCTGATTCTTCAATTGATCAGGGCTACAACAGCATTACTACTGTTAGAATTAACATAAAAGGAAACAAGAACTTGCCAAACTGCATTAATTTATATTTAAATGTGTTTTACTAAAAGGCAGTTGCAGTACAGTCTTTTTCCTTCATGCTTAGGATAATTTAAACAGACACAGGAATAGCAGGTGCTCTCAGAATAAAATCTTATTACATGTGGACTGCAAAACAAGCAAAAAGTCTCTTATATTTAAATCAAGCTTAATTGACCATTATAGATTCTTTTTAATAAAAAAGTGATGTCTTATAAATCTATTAGAAAAAAAGCAGAAAAGGTTGAACCTTTCAAAGAAGGAACAGTAAAATCAACATCTTATCCAAAACAACTAATATCGGGGCATATGCAAACATAATATACACTAAGCAGTAATATCTTGGTTTGGTCTGCTGAGTTCAAATCCACATGCCTGTCTTTTTGTCTCATTCACATTGAAAAGCAATGCACATTCCTTCACTTGCCCCTACCATTAATTTTAAAGTGAGACACCTCTAGCGGTACATGCATCCACTCAGTCACACACACAAATGCTGTGTGTCAGCAGCTCAAGTCTGCAGTGGAAAACAGCCTCCTATGGAACTGGTCATTGTGTTAAAGGTTGAGTGGGTCAGAAAGTCATGTCTCTTTCAAACAATCCCTCCCACCTAGTAGAAGGCACCATTTGTTGGCTTTCCTCAGCTGGACAGAGCATCCAACCCCTGAGGAAGTAAAAAGAACTCCTCAAGGTTGTCTATCACCTTTTTACTCTGAGCATCAGCAGCAGAAAGATGATGGCTAAGGAGGAGACAACAGTATGAGACTCATTAGTAAAGGGTGCTAGGATAGATAGAGGCCAGAGTAGACAGGAGTATAATTGCTATAATCCCAGGTTGTCCTGTGCTGTGCTGTCACAGAGGTAAGACTAGCAAAAGAAGGGTCTGTCACAGCTCATTTACTCCATGAGTCTTCACAAAGGAAGAAAAAACCCTTCTAAAAAGTTCTTGGTAGTAAGTAGCAGCCACTGAAAAGAGTGAAATTAGTCTTGGGAGTGTAGGGCATTTAGCTTTATTCAAGAGCAGTCTCTCTGCACAGCTGAGAATAGAAGTCATGGGATAATTCTTATATTCTTCCTCCCCCTGCCTCCTTGCTACTCAAAGCCTGGTTGATGTGGAGTTGCTACCAGGGATCCATGCTAAGTCCAGTAAGAAACAGTGTCTGTAGTACTGCTTACCATGTTGTTCCAGAGGCCCACAGCCATGAAAATACAGTCTTCCAGAGTTTTCACTTGTGTCTTTGATGTGGTAGTCAAACTGTCCTTGCCCTGAAAGTATTTTAAACATGAGAAAAAAATTAAGAGTATGGAAAGATACTCAGCCACAAAAATTTTCAATCTACAAAATAATATTTGTATCCACAAGGAAATCAATCTCCTGTATTCTCTTTAAGCCACTTATTACTGATCTCAGTTACTACTGGTGTGTCAAGACGGAAAGATATCATTTTTGTAAATGACTGTTGCACGTCAACAGGATAAGAAGACGAGAGCAACAATAGAGCATGATCACAATAGTGACATACAGTAGAGCAGGAAGACATACAGATGCGATCACCTGAACGATTTGGAATAAGCAGCATTTCTTCTAGGTACAACACGCATTTAAAGAGTGAAAATATGCAGAAATTGCCTTAAGAGAACATGCTCAATTTTAAATTAAATGTAACTGTTGGAAGAGTTTGGAAGGTTGCACATGGTGGTCTGCAGCCATATCACAAATCAGAAGGAATAAAGAATCCTCCTATGACGTACAATGGCATTTAAAGAAATAATAGAGCAATTTACTAAGAGAAAAAATAATGCCATGACAGTTAGAAGTCTGCCATTTGCATACGGATCAGCCATCAACAAAACAAGCCTGGCAAAAGATGACCCAGCAGTAAGAAGACGTATGTTTGCAACATAGCAGACTGTATCCTTCCTGGAGGACAAATTTCTTCTTCCAGTTCACTTTGTTCTGATACTGAGCTGAGGGAAGCAATGGAATTACCCCAAATTCAAGGAGCTATTATGATGCTCAGAAACCAGACCATGACTCACATTAACCTGTTTTATAAATAACCACCTAATGTGTTAGATTTTGATACCTCACGGTAAGTGAACTGTTATCTAGAAAGTAATATTTTCCCTCTTCATTGCCAGATCTTAGAGAGCCTTGACCTTTGCACTTCCCTTTGAAGATCACTCATGACAAAATCATGCCTGGCATCCCAGGCAACACTAGCTATATTCATTCCCCATTGGTTATACCCGAAAAAATCAATTCCCAAGTTCCCAAACTGCATTCATCTCACTACAGGGAAATAACAGTACTTTCAAACACAGATTACAAACACCTTTATCTTTTGTCACTCTAACCCTTTTTAAATAGTTCACGTTACCCACTTTTTGCCTTCGTTGCCAAACACATGAGCATGATCAGTCATTAGCAGCGCTGACAATTTGCAGACACTTGTGACATAGGCTGCAGAGGCCCATAACTTGATTTCTCCAGGAACACAGCATTCAAAAAACACAGGATCTCTGGCTGGAGCTGTTTGAAGCAAGCTCCACTCTCAGGACCTCTGTATTTGATCTCGATATGTGTTCTTCCTGTTCCTGACTACCCCTGTCCTCTAGCATTACACACAGCGTAGACAGGAAAGTCAGCTAAATATTGCACTCAGTCTCAGCAGACTCAAAGCAGAAAGAAAGAAAAACTTGAGTTTACTCACCAGTCTGAGCAGCAGATTTCTTTCTTGGAGAGAAGGCTGAAGAACAACAGTGAAGTCATCCCTCTGATCAAACCTCTCAGATTCCAGCAGTTTTTCCCAAGCATCCTAAATATACAACCATTTAATCAGATGAGTACTATCAGATAGAATCTAATACATTTGCAATTCATCAGGGCTTAAAGTAAATTGAAATTATCCCCACCTCTAATAAACCACAAAAATAAAATTGTGTAACTGAGAACAAAGACAGTAATTTAATGAATTCTACTTACACAACAACTAGAAAACCCTTGTAACAGTGAGAAAGATACATTGGTTTACCATAATTTTCTTTGAAAGGGCAGCAAGTTTAGCAAGGCAATGAAATGACACGTTTATTACCTCCCTGACATGTTTAAAAGGAACTCCAGCAGAACTGTCTTTGTCTTAAAAGAAAGTTTGCCTCTTCTAAATTATGATGCAGGTTACTGGACAAGATGGATCATTTCTCTGATGGGATATGACAAGTCGTAGGTTGCCAAAAGCTGCAATAGCCATTTAAAACTTTAAGATATACTAAGATTACACAGGTATAGAGAGAACTTATCATCAGTGTTCCTAATGTAAGAAAAAGGGTCAGGATTGTTGGGATAGGTGGTGAAAAAGCTGCTACTCAACTTCCTCACTGCTACATCCTCCCTTAACTCCTCATTTTAGTCCGATCTGGAAAACGAATAGATGTGTCTAGCAATATGAGAGCAGAACAACACGGAAGATGCCATACCTGATAGGACCACCTCAATATGTTATCATCTAATGTGAAGCGTTCACCCACACAGTTGCACTGATTCCTGTCTGGATTGCTGCACAAAAGAATGAAAAACATTAAGACATTACGAACTTTTGATAAATGAGACAGATAACATGAACTCTTTTAAACCACTGACACCCACATATTGAAGACTAAATTGTTGCATATGTAGAGAAAGTTCCAGGGAACATGCTGATTGTTTGATATAAACATAGAATGATATATATTTCCATGTCCAGAGCTTTGAATTGCTTCTTGATTTGAAAGCCCAGTCTGATGACAAATATGCCAGACCTGGATTAACACAGGGTTTCAAAAGCTAGCAGTATGCTCAGACTTAAAATAGCACCTACACTAGTTTTCAAACATTTCCCTCTCTATAGTCACACAGTGAAATTATAAAAAAAAATACAAAATACTCCCACAGGAACTTTTTCCTTAGTATTTGGCATCAAGTTTCCTTAGTATTTTGCATTTTGAAATGTGAGTGGAAGCTCAGTGTCGCAAAAGGTTGTACATGCTGTTCGGCAGCTAACCAATCTCAGTCAGATTTCTGACCTGCAAGGTGAGATGTGCATACTGCCTATTTCTGCAGCTAGTGGGAGAACTCTTAGAGCTCCCAAGGCTGTAGACAGGAACAATACAAGATACATAAGACACATCTAAGATTAACCAGATTCCAGCAAAGATATACTCAGTTTAAAATTTCTGAATGGACTGGGATCTGAGAAATTTTTTGTAGGATTTTCAGATATAAGCAATAAGTACGTGTGAGGATCAGACTCAGATTTTTTTTCACAGAACTCTAGCTAAACCCATAAAATGAGAGTTTTCTGTTAAAGTGTTATTATCACTACTTGTGAGTGAAAGAATTTTCAAGTCAGGACCAGAATCTTACCCAAGCCTAACACAAGAACCTCATAAAATACGTGAAGAGAGTTGTATGACTAAAAACAGGGTTCATGCAATACTTTCAGTGCAGACACTTCTAGTTAGTAAGAAACTGATAAGGGAAGGAACTTTAAATCATTATTATGTTCCAAACTTCAATGCCTAAAGTTCAGTACTGACATGGGACTGGGAGTGTCAATTACTATTATTCTCTTAGACTCCTGAAATTTCATATTTTTGTATGGGATTATGCTTTTCTCTCAAAGCACTGTTCAAAAAGAGGACTTAGTGGCCAAAAGCTGAAGCTCTTATCTGGGAGAAATTCTGTGCCTGAGGCTGAGTTTATCAAACAATAGAGTACAGGACTTGCAAACTGGTGGAACTGTTCAACCAGATAAACACAGCTATGAACACAGCATGCTGACAATGAGAAAGAAAATTGCCTTAAATAAAAAGGAAATATAAAAATTTCTCAGAGGATAAAACCACATCTACTTAATTTTATTTTTAAGACCTTCAATACGTGGCAAGGCCTGTATTCCTAAATCCATCTTTTTCATGTTTCTCACATTTTTCCCTTTAATGCCTGTGCAGGAGAAATAAGTAGAGTGTTCCATGCAGTCACTTTTGACAAAGAAAACTTCTCCTCTGCTTGTATTTGTTATTAAGTACATGGTTATGTAGCAGCCAGACCTCTTCCCCCATTCCACCAGAACGTGTCCGAGATTGTACACATCCAAAGCTTGTGAAACGCTTCAGGATGACTATATTTGTACATATGGTGTCTTATGCCACGAGCACAGGAAAAAAAATTACTGTGGAGTAAGATGGAGTGTAATCTCATCAGCTGTAAACTACTCCACCATAACAGCCCATGTGCACACTCCTACTCTATACTAAATTGAGACAAACTACTCACACACTTGTTACAAAGTACTGAGAAACAGAGAGAGATGGATGCAATTATCGTAAGCAATTGACAAGTTGGATGTTATCCATTCTACCATACCCTAAGCTCAGGGAGTAGCTTTCCAATAGCCTAACGATGTCCTGTAAGATCAGTTACTCATTGTGTGAACATCGATACCTAGAGACTTAAACTTCTGAAGTGCCTACAGAGTTCTTGAACTGAGAGTTGCAGAACAGAAATAGTATATATATAGCGAATATCTAGTGAATAAAAAACTGAGGGTAGCTAGACTGTGCAGCCTCATGACCATAATTTCAGTACTGGGTCTGGCTGGGATGGAGTTAACCTTCCTCATAGCAGACCATACCATGTTTTGGATTTGTGGCTAAAACTGTTGATAACACACCAGTGCTCTAGCTCTTGGTGAACAGAGCTTGAACAGCGTCAAGGCGTTCTCTTTTTCCCCTCACTCTGACCCACTATTTAAATATGCTACTGAACTTGACAGGGTTAAAAGCACCTACTCTTCCTAGTGAAAAAATATCTTTCTGAAAGAGTTTATCAAACACAAAGTGAAGATTTAAAATCTTTTGCATTCTTTTGTATTAAGGGCAGAAAAACTGTTCACAAGACTCTGGCTCAGTTATAAAATCAATACATGTACGTAGCTATGTGTTGAACACCAGCAGGAGACACAATTTAAAGAAATCTGCTACCTGACATTACTGTAATCTTGGCATGCAGGAGAGGCAGTTGCGAGCTCAGTGGAATCCACTAGATTTACGAACGCCTTGGGAACCTGCAGTAATAAAGTAAAAATTAATCATGCTATTTTTGCAATTAAAGATCACCAAGTAGCAATAACAGTAGATCATGTCTACAGCTTCCCAAGCCTGGGATTCTGCCTGAATAAAATAAATGATCTTTGCCAATTCTGCCCTGAATCCTGCTCCTGTGCCTGCCATCTAGGCTCATCATTTATGAAGTACTTGTGACCATAATTTCTTGACTGAGACATAGCAATTAATTTTACATAACCAAAATGGCCACCAGCCAACTAAATTGAACTCAAATAAACTAGGAACTACCATTTTTGTGGCAACACACCAATGCAAAGCCAGGGATGAAACATGCTGTATAATAGCACAAGCACTCATGCAACCCACCTCACCTCTCCCCCAGGCAGAAAGCAGCCTTTCGTTTACATAATGATATTCAACTTGTAAAAGTGCACATAAACAGATTCTGGAAATAATAGTGAAGAGAATCTGAAGAGAATATGTGGGTGGAACTTCACCCATACGCAGCATTTGTTGAAGTCAGTTGGAGAAAAACAAGTGCTTGTGGCCTGATGCGATGAAACTGTAACAGGTTTAGAATAGACTGTAGGCCTTTGATGCAGCAAAAAAAAATTATTTGAAAATACTATTGAAGTTATTCAGATAAACAGTTTATAGTCTGCTTTAGTAGTGATCTATCATTGTCTCCTCTACTGTTTGTTAGCAGACCAAGACACACCACAGAACGCTTCCCAGAAACCATCCTAGATAAGCAGATAATTCTTCTCTCAGCCAGTTAGAAAAACTTGAGAAAGGCCGAGATCTAAAAATGAACGCATAATAGGAAAAAAAGATCCATTATACTTATTTCAATGTGTGTTTTCTCTGGTCTGTAAAAGTCATCAACAGGTAATTAGTAGCCTGTACACTGCTTACATGTTCCACACATCTAGTAATCAGACATCAGTTATTTTCACCAACAGTCCCGTTAAGCATGACTTTCAGGCCTAGACAGATGTACTCCATTTTTCATAGAAATTACTTGAAAATCACTTTGAAAATTACTTAGAAATTTAAGTACTTAAAAATTAATTAAAGAAAGATTGAGTGGTACGTCAACTTGTGTTGCAAAATAGAGGAGTTACCCATCCCTTCTTTCTGTTTGCGTGCATCAACCTTTTAAAACCACGAGTAACACACTTAGTGAAAACAAATGAGGCCAGTGGGTTGGAGTCAGTGAGACTGGTGTTCTAAGCCACGTGAAGAGTGGTACCAGCCCTAGCCTAGTAAGGGAGACTGGAAAAATACGCAGAGGATTCAGCTATTCGGGATTGGTGAATACATCCTTACCTTCTTATACAAGAAATCCAAGACAGCTTTAAGTTTTTCCAGGTTTTCCAATGTGCAGTTCTTCTATAAACGAGATGAGAAATGCCATCAAAACTAGTAGAAAAAACAAAGTTATCCATTTCCTATAAGTCACAAACTCCATGTGTTGAGCTGTGTACTGAAGGGTTATTAAGAACCACTGTAGTCATAATTCAGCCTTAGCCAACAACAGTAACATGGGAATAATTTAACTGCCTATAAATAGACAACTTGACATATATATATAAAAAAGACAGGGATGCGAAAAAAAAGTATCTTTATACTTGAAGGTGGAAAACAGCTGTTCCACTAAGGCATCTCAGACTTTAGATGACAAATTAAGTACAGATGTGTACAAATACAAAACACAGTGTGCCAGGAGCTTACATCACTGGATAGAACCATTCCAACATCCCAGAGCTATTTACTCCTCTGGTTCATTGTGGCAGAGACCAGAGTATGGGAAAATATCTTAACCATCTGCCTTGACTACTAAACCACCCCACTACTTACCGGTTGTGTGGAAGCACAGGAGGAACATGGGCTTTCAGCACTAAAAAACACTGTGATTAGTTTCCAGTCATTTTGGAAGTCCATCAGCTGGGAGAAAAAAAAAAAAAAGGAATAGGATGACAGCAGGTGTATTTGCTATTTTCCTTTCTCACAAGTGATTTGCTATGGCTTTAAATCAGCAAGACCAAGCAGTAGGTCACAGCCCATCCCCGGCCATCTCAATCTCTTCCATTTGACAATCCATCCAGCTTTTCCCTAGAGGAGACAGTAAATGGATGGTTAGGCAGCAAGTGCTGCAATTATCAGATGCTGCTGAATGCACATCTACAAAAAGCTCAGGATAGAGCCTGAAATTGCTGTTGCCAGTGGAGACTCTATTGGAAAAGATGGGCATGAACAGCTTAGCACAAAGCTTGATGTTGCTTCTCTCTGTCACTATTGCAGCTTACCAACAGGGTTAAGGTTCCTGAACTGCTGAGAGTGGACCACATCATAAGGATGCGAATGTTTTTTACTGGAGTTAAAAATCTGAGAGCTAGAGCCCTGCTTGCTTGTGCTATATTTATTAGTCAATTCTCAACACTCTTGAAGAGCATTGGTTAGAACCACACAGTTCCACAAAAACGTGTGCCAAATCCACATACAAACAGTCTGGCGGGCTCCCTGTAGAGGGAAAAGGCAGCAGCAGAATTGCCTTGGCAATTACATTTTCCCATTATTTCAAGACCGTTTTACAAAATAACATGCCTTGTGGTTACGAATAAAAGAAAAATGAATGCTTAAAACTCCAGGATGGGATTTACAAAGCACTCAGCCATGAGTGATAATTCAAGCTCTCACCAGGATCAGCCAAAGCATATCTAGGCCTTTACTGTCCTTTCTGAAAATATGTTCTTAAAAGACCAAAAAAGAACTGAAGAGACAAATACTAAGAATCATTATTTTGGGTTGGCTTCTCAGAAACACTGGCACAGTTACAGAGTGTAGCTAGCAGAGGTCTCACATCCTTAGCCAATAGAAAATAAATACTGGTTTCCCTACCAAGCTCTTCAGCCACTCTGACAAACATAAACAGGGTAGGATACTTTCAAGAACAAAACTCTTTACTTGAAAGGCACAGAAAAACCAAAGTCTGTTAACCTCCAGAAACAGCATTTCTGTTTTGGAAAGATTTTTGAGTGCTGTTTAAAGCATTAAATCACTTTTCTGCCTTTTTCTGCTTCAACACCATACTTTCTAAATTGTCCTGTGCTTTAAACAAACCTGATTCTCTTTCATGAGCTCCACTATTTCTTCAGCTTGATGCAGGAGGTCTCTGAAAAGCAGAAAGGAAGAGAGAAACTATGAAAGCATCAGTAATGGTAAAGCTTAGGCTGATTTTTTACCATTAAATCAAATGACATTTAAGGCTTCGAGTTGGATTAATCTTTTCTCTCCTAAATGTGTTAAGATTAGACATCTGTGCTACACAGACAGCCTGGGGTGATTAGTTCATATTCAGGTATCGCACTTTTAGACACGAGCACTTAGCTAAAAACAGCAGACACAGCTTGGTAGGCACACCTCTAATTCTATTTGAGCCAAAAGTTTGGTTTGCAGTGGTAAAGAGGAGATCTGATGTCAAGTCAGGTGATCCAGACCCCAAAGCACACACTGGGCTTTGTTCGTCCTGATTTTAAGAGGTGGGAATTGAGTGACAGTGGCAGGGTCTGTCCCTGGACTGTTTATGCAGCCTCTGCTGGTCCTGAATATATTCTATGTCCAGTGAAATGCTCCAGCATAAAAGGCTTCCATCCTCCACCTTTGCAACTGTAAATCAGCTGTAAAACTGCCCAGACAAAAGCTCCTCAGACTTACACGGCTTGACTGTCTGACGTTGCTCCCACTGTGTCAGGCAGAGGGGACAGGTGTAGGACCTCGGGATTAAAAGTGCTAATGAGACCTGAATGACACAACACAGGTTAGGTGAGTTCTGCATCCAGCGGACTGCTACTCTGCTGTTTCGTTTTAAACCCAACAGAACTAAGGTGTTCCACAGGCTGCTGCAGGAGACTTTTACCTGTCTGGTAAAATCTGATGATCTTTTGGCAGACACGTGAGGTATGCCCGAGGCCCTCTGCAGCTGTTCTTCCTGGTTTTGCTCTTCACTTTCGGAAGTGAAGGCTTCATGTCCAAGTTAGCCTCCAGACTCAGGGCAGAAACCTCCATTGCCATCACTCAAGTAGTGTAGGTGGTCTTAAATACAGGCAGCTGTAGAAATTAAGCTACTGGGAAGGGCTACCCAGAGACAGCCTCCTGAAGAACTGATGAGTTGACAGGTTTTAAACTCCTTTCACGGGAAAATGGAGGTGATGTTAAGGAGCTAAAACACTAGGAAGATAATTTCGAGGGGAGGACCATGGAACTATATGTTACGCACCATTTCAGTGGACCTGAAAGTTTCACTTGCACTGCCCTTCAAACAAGTAAAGGCTGCCTTCAGAGCCAGCTGGAACCAGCTGACACATGATGAATTCAGAGACGTGGTACATCTATGGCAGCCCCAGTGTAAATCCTAAACACATGGCTGCACTGGACAGGCAAAGCCACACAAGATTTCACTGGGCTAGCATGGGCAGAAAGCACACTCCTGCAGAGACTGTATCATGGGTAGTAGTAGCAGCCCAAAACCCCCTGTTGGGCATTTAAGGCTCTTGCAGCAGCCTGTGGAACACCTTCTTCACTGCTATTCGCCTACCCAGATGGTCTCTTGGAAGCCAGCGTAGCTAACCCAGGCTGGCTGTACTCATGTCCCCCAGCTACACCATCCCTCAGGTGTCCCTTACTCCCCTGCAGTGTGCTTGTGCTGCACCTGCTCTGCAGCCCAGCCGAGCCCTGGAGCTCCTGCCAGCAAGCTGTTAAATCAGTTTGTTCAAGTTTTAAGTGTGACAGCAAGACGCACCTGCTAAAGTTTCCACGCTTACTTCAAGGAAGCTCTTTCCTGTGCTATAGAAAGGGAAGAGAAAACAGGAAGTTCCTGTTATTCCATTTCTCAAAGAAAAATTCTATTACAGCAGAACTGCAATTTCTTATTAGTTATGCTCCATCTCAGAGTATGTATTCATGGCAGCTGCTGAAAGTAAGAATAGGGCCTTTCTTTCCCCAAAACTGTCGTGTCATCAGCTACTGCTGAGTAAGAACAGTCTCCAATCTCATTTTTTGGTGTCTCTGTAAGCTCTGCATGTTGCAGTACTTGTGCTAAGCATAAATACAAGTGATGCAGGGACCTCTCTGTGTACACTCAGATACAAGCGGACACAGATGGTTATGCAATCATAGGAAAAATTAGTCTTTTAAGGTTTATCTGTGCAGGGCTAAATCTTCATCTGGAATGATGTGACTCAAAAGCTACACAGACTTTCAACTACAAGGTTTAGCCATATATTCATTCATTGATTTAGATCTGCTAAGGGGGCATGGAAGAAGAAAATGGGGTAATGCCTGTCCATGAAGCACTGGGAATCAGTCAAACAGAGGTCAGGGTATCAGGACTCCTGGGTTCTTCCTTTGCTTTGATAAATCCCTACTTTCTGGTCTTTAACTAGTGAATTATGATATTTACTATTCATCAGGTAGCAATGATTCTTAATCAAGGCTATTGCAGCCCTGAGGTAGTTCTACATCTTGCACAAGTACAAAGAATTTCTGTTACCTAAGGAGAGAGAAAGTACAGTGTCTCAAAGTCTTTTATATTTTAAATAGACTTTCTCCTCTTCTCTAGAAAATAATAATAAGAATTGCTTGGACCTAATTCCTGCACTGTGATACTGTATGGACCAGTGTAATTACACTTGTAAATATTAATAGTTTATTGTTACCTTTGGAGCAAATCCTCAACAGATCCTGGTGTCTGTAAACAAAAAAGCCATAAGAATAACATTAAGCAATGAAGTGTAAACTAGACCTACATATGCTGTTCCCTACCATGTTCCACTCCTGTTATAGACAGTATGTTTTCTACATATTCGTCTCTGCTGTGTTGTAATCAGTCACATATTTAGATTATTTTCCAAAGCTTCCTTATTACAGTGTATTTTCATAGTCTTCTAATCCTTTTTTAGTTTCTGCTTTCATTAATGCGTTTTTTTTTTACATATGGCTTCAAATAAAGTTTAAATAGTTGAAATCAAATGCCATCAAATGAAATGTTGTTCTAAACCAAATTTCTCTGTACCTAGTTCTACTCTTTTTCAACAGGGGACATAACGAAGTAATTTAAATAATTTACATGGATGACACTCAGCCAGAATGGTGTTTGTTAAAAAGAACAAACCACCCTTAAGATCAACAGAGGAACTTCACTGATTTCAGAGAGTTTGAAGATAAGACAATGACATATGTTTGCTCTAGGAAAGCAGACATTCCTGAAAAGGAGATTATTTATGATTTGCTATGGCACCATCCACTAGCAACAAAGACATTAGCCCTTGCTCTAAAGGGCCATTCATCTGATATAGATGAAGTACCTTTGCATTCAGAACAATTATTTTCTTCAAATGAAAAAGATACAAGGAGCCCAGGAGTGCTGATTTTCTAATAGAAAAGTACGATGTCTTGATTACCATCTCAAAGCTGAAAGTTGTTTAGTGACAAGGGAGAATTTCCCCTATTTTTCATAGCTGCAGCCCTGGCAATGGCTATCAATTTTTGCTCCACAGGCATTTCTACACTTCCTCAAAGCCTGGGAGTTGTGGTTAAATGTTTTTAATTTGGCTTTCAACTAAGACAAATAAAGATCATTCAGTTCTGGCTGCAGATTAGATTAGAACAGCAGGAGAACTTTACCCAGTGATCTATACATCAGAAGCAAATCTTTGGATCCTTGTAGACCTTCTGCCTTCTATATAGGAAACCAGTCACTATAGAAAACACTCAATGAGATGGAAAATCTACTGCATTTCTCAACAATTTGTACTTGTTCCACTTTGAATTTTCCCAGTTTTTTCTTCCAGTTATCCAATCTGTTACACTCTTTGTTAGGAAAATCCAAGCACTCTAATCAAATATCATGGTTCTCTGCAAGAGCACTGTGATCACGTTTCCTCCTGCACGAAGTCAGCTGGCTATATTTAGACTCCGGGTATACTGGAACACTGAACAGCAGGTATTTCCAGTCATTTTCTCACCAGAAGTCTTTGATGCTCGTGGAAAAATTCAAGTCCTGAATGTCCTAACTAGGACCCCAAACTGCATCAGCTCGCTTCATCATCACAACGGAGGAAATGGGTCATGTTCAGCACATTTCCCGCTTGTACTTACTCTTTGAAAACTTCCTATTGCAGTGACTGCTTTAATGTCATCTGGCCTTAGCTCATGAACTGAAGAAAAGAGACTTCAGGTTAAAAACAAAAGCAAAAACAAAACACACCAAAAATGAACAGTAATCTTGAGAGAAAGTTACATTCACCAGTATACTAAAACATAACAAAATTAGCTAAAATGTAAGAAGTCTATATTCATCATGATCATTTTGATTCCAAGCTTTAAATTCATCAGAGAGGATGCGAAATTTTACTTGGGCATTCAGTAAATACCTTGAGTGTTTAGAGGCACTGAAATGTTCAACCATCAAGCACGAAAAGATAAAACAAACACTACTCTGAATGATTTAAGTAACAGTAGCATCCCAAATTAGCAGCTGAAGAAACTGAGGCAGAAAAGAAATCATGAATAGTACAAAAAGACAAAGGAGTTTATAGAGCCTATCTCTGCTTTAGTCATGTCCCACACATATGCATCCCCTGAAACAGCTGATTTCTGCCCCAGCTCATTCACAAATAACTTTTGGAGGAAAAGCCTCTACAAGGACGATATCAAACACAAACCTGAAGATGAAGGCGTCTCAGGGAACATCACCTGCTCACATGAAAACTGCAAGCTTCTTAGAGCCTTTGAAATAAATAAACAAATAAATACAGTTAAATTCTTCGACCTAACCAGGAAGTCTGTGGGAAAAGGGGTCCTATGGGCTCCATTCTCACACAGAACCAAGCTTTTGTTCATGTAAACAATTTTAAAGAACAATTACACCTCTGTTAGAAATACATGGGAACAGAGATCCAGACACCTGTGTTTTCAATCCACTGTTCCAAAACAACACTTTCTGCTCAGTTTTCTTACCAACTGCCACAGAACTGGGCCTGAGCAAACAGTGAAATGTGCTGAACACATACTGTTACATCCACTGCTGCAAACAGCGAGTGCTTAATCTGGAAGGGGTCATAAGGACAGCTATTGCACATATCTTCATGTGCCAAAGGCCACCTAAATTTGGAAAAAGTTACATCTTCGATATGCAACAGGAAAAGCAGAATGAACCAATTCTGGCTCCTTAATAACTGGCAACACCTGACCAGGTGATCAGAGAAAGCAAGGATGCAAGTGATACTATTCACTCAGCATGAGACACAGCTCAGTACCACTAGGAAATTTATTCAGTGCCGTCCTACATCCATACTGTGGGTACAGCCCAACAGCCAGTGCTTCAAAGAGACATGAAAGACAACCCCTTGCCCCCAGGTTACTGTGGCCATGTCTGGCTAGCTGACCATCATCACCACATAAAGGCGAAATCTGTATTGTGAAAGGGGCCACCACAGTCCCCACACACTCTCTACTGACCGGCTGGTGGACTTTAATGGTGCACACACTTTGCACCATTACAGAGCAAGGAAGAGTTCAGCCTTGTTGTTTGTAGAAGAGCAACAGAGCATCTAGGAAGAAGGGCTAACCACAATCGACTGACATACAGGATGTACGACCTAATAACAAACATTGCTCGGAGAAAACCTTATTTCCTGACTAGGTACTGTAATCTTGCACCTGCACTATCACATTGCCGACTCGTTCACTTTTACATTTACTTTTTGTGGAAGCAGTTTAGGGCACCAAGCTGTATTTTTTTCTTCTTCTGCCTGACTCAGAGGAAGCAACAGCCTGAGAGGTAATGATAGGTATTGAAAATAGGAAAAAAAGAAAGCTGTACTCATACTTTACCTCCAGCGTTCCATATTCTTCCAGGTCATATGCATTACCTTAAAAACATTAAAAGAACAAATTATATGTTTTTAACTTAGGAAGAAGTTTCAGAAGACTTAATATACCTAAAACCACAGAATCCTGAGAGGAGGCACCTTTCTCATCTGCCCTACTTTCCCAAGGTAAGGCTCATCCCAACAACCAAACAAATTTTGTTTGTTTTTGCTATACTAGAATAACCGTATAAGCAGATAAGATCTGTTGAAGTTAGCGGAATGCAATGAATTCACAGGCACCAGTGATGAACTGCTTGTGGGTCTCCTCAACCAACTCTGTCTTCCACACACCTTCTGGAACTGTTTTTCCCTTCAGTACATTTCATATATTGCTGTAGTCTTATTCAGTCAAGATTTAGGGTGATTTGAACCTGTGCAAGGTGAAACTCCTTAGAAAGGAGCAATTCATATTAATCTACATCTTCCACAGTCAGGGAGCATCACACCTTTGTGAGCTCGCCATAGTAATACAGAAACAGCTGCGATTTCTTCACTCAGTGGAGAGTGTTGGCAGACAAAATAGCCTGTGGTGCCAGAAGTTGGGCCTGTAGCTATTTCAGTAAACGTTATTCTCTTCCCTTGAGATTACACTTGGATTTATACACATAGATTTTGGTTTATCCTAAAATTTCCACAAAGGTAGCCACAAAGCCTACGTCAGCTGAACTTCAAAGCGTGCTCACAGCTGTCCCTGCTTGCCACACTGAAGCCATCAACATCCAGCAAGTCTCATGAAGGGTCTTGCTGTGCTTAGAATAATTGTCCTTTAACATCCAGGAGCTATTTCTGGAATATTTAGCCCTGCTGAGTACCTCTGCCTTGTACACCTTTCTTTCCACGTCAGTGACAGACAGATGCAGAGGCAGCTCAGCCCAGCAGGAGAGACATCCTTGGGTGTAGGGGAGCCAGCAGGGATCCCACTGCAGGGAGATGACGTGCCTGGCACAAGCAGAGGGCTCTGGGCATCCTCTGTGGACATGGGTAGCTGTGCATAGAGAGGTCAGTGTGGTGACAGAAGCCATACTGCTCCCCATGACCACCTCAGCCTGTCTCTCCTGTACCACACTACATGACCATATCCAATAACTGTCAGCAACTTCCATATGTAGACTATTTCTGCCACTTGGGTTTCAACCATGAGCTATTTGCAAATGTATATTATTTTTACTGTGGTTGGTAGAAGATTGAAACAGTTGCTGCCTGACTGTTGTGTGACATTTTATTTAAAATTTCTGCCTGATCAATTCATGTTTTTTGATGATGCTTTACTCAGGACAATAACCAGAACCCAGCTCTGTTTGAGATACTTGAGGCAGGAGCAATGAGGGACTCGCCTGCATCACACAAATCTATTGCAGAAGCTCAGTATCTTTGAGAATTTTAACACTAATTTCAACTGTATTTGAAAATAAATCCACAGGTTACATCAAGGGAGAAAGAGGATCCAATCCCAGTTTCCAGGATTCAGGGATTTGAGGGAACAGTTCTACTAAGTCAGACTGAAAGTCCATCTAATCTGGGATTCTGCCTCTGACAACATCCAAATGCAGACACTTAGGCAGAGAATAAGAAAAACAGATATAATTCCATATAACAACAGTTATATTCTATAACTGTCCTCCTAACTATCTGTGCTATTGTGCTCCCTGAGAAAGGAATTACTTAATGTTGAAGAACTCCCTGAGACCTTTCTTCCATGGATCTGCTGATTAGTTTTGCTAACACTTTCACACTTTTGGCAAAGGTGCTTTATCATTTAATTATTGCAAAAAAAGTACTTCTCATTTGTTAACAACATGACCTGTTTTCTCGTTGTTCTTGTAAAGAGTAGCCATTTCCTTGTTTCTGCAAAACTTACCACTTTAAATGTGCCTGTATGTCTTTATCACACACCTACCCATTCTTCCAGGCTGAAGAGTCAGTCTCTTTGATCTCATGTACAAGTTGTTTCATAAGTCTGACCACTCTTCCCCTTTATCCTCCCCCTAGGTTTTTCCACATCTTTTTTGCGATGAAAAGTCTAGACAACTGTCAAGATGCAGGTGAACCATGACCTTGTACACAGCAGCAGTAACGTGGGTTTTATGAAATTATTTGTCTCTCCGACCGTGGCTGGCACTGATGTTTTCAGACAGCTATGTTCTGGGGCCAAGCATTATCTATCTTTTTGGCCTACTCAGAAGGCTGGTTCAGAGGGTACCTTGGGAAACAGTCCTTGAAAACAAAGGGGTCCAGGAGGGATGGATATGCTTCAAGAAGGAAGTCTTGAATGCACAGGAGCAGGCTGTACCAGTGTGCTGAAAGACAAGCTGGCAGGAAAGACAGCCAGCCTGGCTGAACAGGGAGATTTGAAGGAAATTAGGGGAAAAAAAGAGATCTTACCAACTATAGAAAAAAGGGCTGGCTACTCAGGAAGAGTTTAAGAATATAGTTAGGTCATGTAGAAAGAAAATTAGAGAGACCAAGGCACAATTTGAACTCAATCTTGCCACTTCTGTTAGGGATTACAAGAAGTGCTTCTACAAATACAGCAGTAGCAAAATGAGGGGCAAAGAAAACCTCCGTTCTTTGTTGGACATGGGGGGAACATAGTCACCAAATATGAGGAAAAGGCTGAGGTACTTAACACCTTCTTTGCCTCAGTTTTCTACAGTAAGACAGGTTGCCCTCAGGACAGGTGGCTTCTGGAGCTTGTAGACAGGGATAAGAACCTGAAGAGCCCCCCTGCAATCCAGGAAGGAACAGTTAGCGACCTGCTGAGCCACTTGGATCCTCACAAGTCTATGGGACCAGATGGGATCCATCCTAGGGTGATGAGGGAACAGGGCATGGTCTTAAGCTCTGCCAGGGGACCTTTAGGTTGGATATTAGGAAGAAATTTTTTACAGAGAGGGTAATCAGGCATTGGAATGGGCTGCCCAAGGAGGTGGTGATTCACCATCCCTGGAGGTTTTTAAGATGAGACTGAATGTGGCATTTAGTGCCATGGTCTAGTAACCACGGCAGTGTTGGATCAGGGGTTGGACTTGATGATCCCAGAGGTCTTTTTCAACCTGGTTGACTCTATGATTCTATTTAGAATTCATCACTGAGTACACATAGATAAAAGTAATACATAAGAGTAAAACTCAGTCTAAGTTCTCATTCTGAGCATTCTGACTGGTTTTGCATTAGCAAGCTAGAATGCTCCCTTATCCAGATCACTTCTGAATATGTGGAGAGCCCACATTCCAACCTAGAACAATATAAGCATCACAGTTACTACAATGGACACGTTCATATTTCTACTTGGCTCGCTCCCTTGGGTGGATACCATCTAATCCTGGCAGTTCTTTTGCTGTTTTCCGTCAGTTTGTTCAAGGATTTAACTGCTACTCCTACTGCACCCTGTGCTGAAAGTCTCAGAATGCAAGACCTTTTTTAAGCTGTTATGCAGAGGACACCAAAGAAAAAAGAAATTGTCAGGTTTCAGCCTTCTTTTATACAGCAGTCAGCCCTACAGATTCCATGTTTTAGATGAATTTGAAAGAGGATTTATTGGTTTTCACTCCTTCAACAATGAGTCATTGTTTCCCCTCAGATTAATTTTTGGCTTGGCTAATTAAATTCTAATCTATTCAATTTTCTTCATTTGTTTTGGGTTTATGCTTTCCATAGGATGGCTTTTTAAAGTCCTGCAGCTCCCAACATTATTGTTACTCCCTTAGTCTACTGCTGAATATTTCTAGCTTGTATTTTCAATTTTCTCAACACAAAAAAATTGTTTTTCTGACAATTTCCTCAAAATTTGGGAGAAATATTCTAATTCCCTCCTCCCTTGCTCTTATTATTAATCTGTTTCAACAAATAATTCTTACAGGCTGCTATCAATCCCCAGTTTTTCCTGAATCAAATTTTCTGAGGAACTGCAGTCACCAAGCATCTTTTCCCATAAATTAAAAAGCTCAAATTTGATAATTTCTTCTGATTACTTAAGGAACCAAAGCATTCTAACAGTTAGTTATCAGAGCACCTGATATCTGAAGATATTTATCATCACAGCCTACTGCTAAGGCAAAGCACTATTACTATTTATCATTATTTTCTTACAGGCAGAGAGCTGAAGCATAAAACCAATAAAGCCAAAACATACACAATCTTTTCAGTCGTAGAGCACCTACAAAACTGGCATCTGGCACCAAACATGGACTTTGGAGACCCAGTATAGGGAAAAAAGGCTCCCCCTACCCTGAAACTTGCAGAAATCTGAACAACAGTGTCTTGAAAGACAGGATGTTGCCTAACCATTCACATAATCTTCTATCACTAAAGAAAAGATGACCATCATTATGAATTCAAAGAACACCTCTGTCACTTGCTTAGATTTCTGCATAATTTTGGCACAGATATCACTATTAGTCTAATTATTTGATGATGTTTTTCTCCCTGGAAAGTTTTAGTGCCTGCCTAGGACACAGTCCATCCCCAGAACAGCGTAAACCAATGCTTGCATCTCTGTCAAAAATGACCAGACATGTGCAAAATTACATGCAAGATCACAGTTTTACTCACAGATTTTCTTCATCCTGCTCCTAAAACTCCTGCTATACACCCACCTTGCAACAACCAAAAACAGAGGTTCCCAAATACTGCGCAACTCAAATTTTCAAAGAGCCTTTCAAAACTTACCTTCTGAGGAGAGCAACCAAAGGAACAACACACCTAACAATAGCTTCATGGTAAGCATCTGCGGGAACTGATAATCCCAGTGCCTTGTCTGTTAGGTCTTAAGGCTGTGAAGAAATAAATTGTCTTCTTTCTTCTCCTTTATATCACAGAAATTGATAACTCAGCAGCCATAAAAACTATTAGCCTCTACCTTTGGAAAGCAAAGTGACAATGATATTTCATTGCCCATCCAAGGGTCAAAGAAGTGGCACGGCTTCTCTCACTTGTTCAGAGGCAGCTGGCCATTTTGCAGGGCAACTCTCAGCAAATCTAAGGACCATGATCACATGAGTCAGCTTTGAGCAGGGTCAAGGCTCTCCCAGGCAATACATAACACATTAATTTGGCATTAGCCTGCCTCTATCAGGCAGGGAAGGAGCCTCTGCTCCTGAGGCAAAAAGGGCAGTTGAACCCTATGTAGCAGCCCACACCCACCCAAAGAGGAAGGTTGTGCTCTTTGTTTTGTTTCCTTCCCTACCTCTGCTCCTTCCTTGACTTCAGCTGGACTCATGCTATGCCTGTCTCTCTTCTGCTAACTCCAGAGCTGCCAAGTCACCAAAACTCCAAAAGCCTAAATTTGGCTGCCAGAGGGGTGCGCTGTGAAACCCTGTTCTAAAGTAAGGCGATGTGAGGGATGTGTCACCTCAGACCATAAAGTCCCTTAACAGCAAGAGAAGAAGCAGAGAGGCACTGAGGGAAGTAACCAAACCCTTGAGTACCACCGGCCCTGGCAGCAGGTTAAAGAACAGCCCTACAGCTTCAGCCCATAGGAAGTAGGCAGTTCCCCTTCGGGTGGATTTTCCTTCACTGGGTTATGCCTCACTGCTATTTGCCAAGATGGAGCACTGGCTGACAAGCAGGATCAGTAAGTCTGCCCTCATTCTGCACAGGTCTCCAAACCCCTGGCTACAAGGCTATCACAGTGGCAGTAACAGTATCACTGTTGCAGAGTCAAAGGGTGTGCAGAAATGCCAGCTAGCCTGTGATACATCACTCCTCAGTGAGACTCCACTATGCCTCAACTACAGTGTCAGGATCAAACCTCTGAAGAGCAGCCTGCTGTCCTCACACAAAACAGAAAACTGACCTTTGGTCTCTTCTGAGCCCATTGACACCTAGATAGAGCTCCTACATGAATAATGGGAGTCTGCTTAAGTAAATAGCTTGGAATGCTTAAATAAGCCACTAACACACCCAACTCAAGCAGTCTAACTCATCCTTCAAAGGGGGTTTTGTTTATTTTGGCTTTCTGTTGCTTCACGACAGAAATTTTACATTCTTTGAAGGTATATATTGGAGGTAAATCTTATGCTTGCTTCACTTTTCAAAAACCAGGAATGTTACATTAATTCTGAACGTGAACAATTATTGTGCAGAGCAACATGCAAGGAGAAATCTTCATATGGGAAAGCATTCCTCCACCCCCTGAGTCTCCAACCTCAACACAGCAAAAACATACCATAGGCCTCACCAGCACAAGGGGCTGCTCACCTCGGACACATCAGCATGTTCACATCTGAGAGGGATGAGCTCATTCTACTTGGGGATCTCACAGCCTGAAACACAGGCTCTTTTGATGGTAAGGTAATGAAAATTTAAAAGCTTACTCACTGTCAGGGCAGGCAGTACACCAGCCAGCATCTTCCCTGCCTGGGCTGAACTGCAGAGGAGCTCGGGGGCACATGGGCAGGATGAGAGAGGTCCCAGGTGAGCCTGGTCAGGGCCATTATCACCTCTCAGTCAAGGTGGCATTGCACAGTCTCAGCATGGATGGGAGTTACCTTTGGTGGGTTTTGTCATTCCAAGAGCTGGAAGTGTTTCAAATCCCAGAAAGTCTCCTCCTCATTGTACACAAAGAAAAACAAGGAAAAGAAGGTAACATTAATTCATACATTTGCCATAAAACACAGCTCCAAAGTAAGAGTTTAGCCTTTAAACACTGTGACATGCTCCAGAAGCAAAACAGCATTAACTTCGAGGCTTGTAAATCTCCCGTAAACACTCCTTCCTACCACCCAAGCATCATAACAGCTCCTACAATGAATAGCAAATAGCAAGTGGTAGAAAAGATCAAACAAGTTTATAAACGGAATTTTCTATTAGATGTAGAAGGTGTCAGAGACAAATTAAAGCCTTTGCAAGAGCAAAGCTAGATGCAGCTAGGAAGGCATGAAGAGTTTCTGGCCACAAGCCAATCCCCAGATGATGGTATTTAGGAATAACCTAGGGAACTGCAGCCATGTAGCTGATTACCTAATGATCAACACAGAACACCTTTTGTCTTCCCTGAAGTGCCTGCTGCTGCTCAGGTGGGACAAGGAGCTAGCTGGATCTCATAGTAAACCCTGCCTGAATTATCTGAGTCTTCTTGTCACCTGCCCTGGGTGAAGAGGGCTCATAACACAACTGGCACAGAAACGCTTTGTGTGGAGTTGGTGGTGAGGAGCAGAAGTTTTCTGCCTTGGCATGTTCTTGTGCAAAGGACCTGTTACACAGGACTACACCCCACAGTGCAAAGCAAAACAAAAACAAAAGTAAAGTCCCAGTCAGAGTTTTAAAGCAAACAATCCCCAAACAGATACTCAAACATGTGCTAAAACATATTAGCCAAACTTCTTGGCCCCTTGCTAAATTTTTAGGTGTCTTATAGTATACCTAAGTCTTCACATTTCATCCCTGGTATGGGAGCTGTAGCTGGGAAAGCAATGGAATTTTTCTGTCTTGTCCTTAAGGTTTTCCTTATCTGCTCAGTTAAACAGAGCTCTTTTGTACACTCCTTTTACTTATATAGAATATTGAAACCAGAAACTCTTTCAAGCGATCTAGGTCCTCACCTGTAGGACCAATGTTTTAAAATACAAATAATGAAGGTATGGCTGCATATTAAAAGAAAAAAAAAAAACCACTCCCAATTAAACCCAAGATGTTTGTCATCATAAGCACAACCTTTTATTGAATAAGTTAGAAAAGTAGCTCGCTTGGCTGCTAACAAGCAGAGGTCATATGTATCAGAGGATAATGCAATTGCATCCACAAATCTATCAAATTACTCTGGCATAGCAGAGCACTTCTTATGGAAATATAAAATAGACTGATTTTCTATTTTCTTTGAAGATACAGCCTGTCTGTGACCTGTCACTGCTAATCCTATTGCCTAGACAAGGCCTTAGATCTTGAATTTTGTATTTGGGAAGGATATTCCTGAATTGTTCCATCTATGAGACGCCCCTCCATAATGGGTAGAACATTATAGTGCTGTGAAAATAGTAGAAGTAAATCATACACAACAGCGAGACATTCCATGTGTCCTTGTGATGTTGTGCCATCGCCTCCTGCTGTTGTGATTCATGCTGCTGGTAAATTTAGTGCAGACTCTGGATCTAAACAGCAGAACTTCCTCCACAGGAAAGTTCAGGCCTGCAGTGGAGGGTGAGGAGATGAATTGAGGCCAAGGGCAGCCAGGGACATGAATCACCAGGCAGCAATTCTGCCGCAGCAAGCAGGAGAGCTGCACAGCTTGAAGGAGGCTGCTACCACCTGCTGGAGAGAGTGCAAATCCTCCGAGGAAAAGATGGATCCAGACTTTATTATGGAACTGGAAAGCACTGCTCTGTGTTTGGTCAGGTTACTGAAAGTGGGAAAATGGCGTTGCAATACTTGGTGCTCTCCTGAAAAAACCCCAGTCTTCTGGAGTTGTGGGTGAAAAGAATCTAAATTGTTTCTAAAATGGCTTTAAAAAAAGCCATTGTAGAAACAAATGCAAACACAAAGTCTCAAAAACACTTCACATTTTTCTGAGCTCAGCAGATGACTGGAGCCTTCACCTGGATATTTGGGATGGGCAGAGCTGCTACAGAGACCTGAGCTGTGGCGATAGGTAAGTAAATAAGCAAGGTCACTGCTGCAGTTATACCTGTGTCTTGGACGAGCTATGAAGCAGCAGTCTCCTGCAAACACCTATGTGCAAACACCCCAATCTAATGTTAATAAGTGAATAAAACTCAGAAGTTCTTCCTTGGGCCTCCAGGAGGGCACAAGCTCCCACACAGATTGTTTAATTGCTTGGCAAGGGCACAAGTCCTGTAGCCAAGCTACTGACCTGAGGCGAAGTATAGCACAAAGTCCACAGACAGTGCTCGACGCTGCTGGGAGGCTGGTGGTGCCCAGCCTGCCTTTGCAACTTGCATACCTGCCACAGGTCCCTCATTCCCCATCACCTGTCACCAAAAAATGGCGTATCCTTTGCAGCAAAAGCTGAAACTGCTCCTCACTGCCTATTCTGGTAGCTTCTAGGTCTCTGACATAGGCAAGCTGCAGATCGTGCCATAGGCTGAAATCCTCCCTGCTCTGTGGGGGCAGGAGCTCTGAAGCCTGATGATGGCTGCAAGGTAGCTGAGGCTCTGAACACCCAGAGAACAGGAGAAGCCATGATTTAAAGATCCTCTGCTAAAGACCTTTTACCGACTTTTCTGTAGCACGAGCATTAGTTTGAGTCTGTAAGCAGCAAGAAGCTGGGGACCAGATACTTCCTGCAGCCTCATCTCAAGCTGGCCCCTCGGTTATCAGATCAGGAGATAAAGCTCATTTCTAGGGAGCCCTGTTTACAGCCACAGACTTGAGAGAGTTCACCACCACTACCACAGCCTTGAGAGAGTGGGGCTGGCAGGAAGGCAGATAGCAAAGGGAAGCAGTCTGCCTGCTTCTGATAGACAGTGATGGCATTTGACTGTAGGCACCAGAAAATACATGCTCCCTTTCCATGAGCCTCTGGGTAAGTTCACTGATGTTCACATCCGAAATACCTAATTCTCAAAGATTTGCATGGAAATCAGGCACCTAAATAAATGCCTCTGTGAATTAAAGCCCAAGTCTCAAGGCGTTGTGATTCTCTGTAAAGTGAAAACATGAGCATTCTCTTTCTCCCATTCTTTTCCATTAAGCTATAAAATTCCAAAAGCAGTGCCAAAGTAGTGCCAGCTTTCTGCTGTTTGTGTTCACACCACAAAGGGGCTCTGTTTTCAGCCAGTGCTGTAATTGCAGCAGCCGTGTGGGAAGCTCCTGACGCTCCTGTGCTCTCTGAAGCTCTTCCCACATGAAGGTGCAATACACAGACTCTGTGGGGTCAGCCTGTCTAGGTGCCATGGTGTCCCAGACTTGCTAGTCCATCTATGCACACCCCAAAAACCTTCTGTTTACCCGACTCCCCCGCAGAAGTTCGTTTCTCAGCCTGCCTCTACATGTCAGAAAACAAATCCCTTTGACCTCAATGAGCCAGCCCCAACTGTGCTATATTCCTTTTGCATCATTAATACTTGTGCTGCTCTTGAAAAAGAGAAGACTGTCAAGTGGTAGCATAGTGGTTGAGGTGGGGAGAAAGGGTAAGGCTGCTTTTCCTCTTAAGGGATGAGGCTATTTGACTCTTCTGGCTGATGTTTCACCTAACCTTTACAGACCTTTATGCTTCAAGGCCCTAGAGGTTGCTCAGTTTTTGTCCATTGCCAGCAGAAGCACCTGGAGCCAGGAACATATGGCTCGGCACGCTCCCTTCACATACTTTACACACCACAAACTGTGCCAAACACGTCCTCCCACCATAGTGCTCACCATCTATGCAATGCTCTGAGCTGCTCTCACCTGTTTTGTGGCTAAAAGAGTCAAACACAGGCTGTCCAGGTGCTCTGTGTCTTCTGGCTTGTAAGTTCTGACTGGAACTGCATTGAGGTGAACCTGAGGGTATCAGATTCAGTGCTTAGAGGAGTGGGTTAAAAGGCCTTTGGACACAGACACACTTAGTTTGCTAAGGGACCAAGCAAGGGTAAGCAGATAAGGTCTTTATTAACTGCGAATAGGTGCTTACAGAAGCCAATTTCCTTTCATGAGGCAAAGAAATCACAGGGGAATGACAAGCAAATATCATTAAGTCAGTCTTAAACTCCAAGTCACACATAGCTCAGCACTCCAGGAAAGAAAGCAGGTAAACTGGAATAAAATAAATAGGAGTGGTGAGCACACAGAAACTGCAGAAGCCAGACTGGGATAGAAATATTTATAGTTCAGGGTGGAAAGGAGTATCAGTGCTCTGAGCTTGGAGCACATGGCCAGTTGGCCTGAGCGGCAAATTGCGTGTGGAGGATCACGCCTGCTTTTTCCAGCTGTAACTCTCACAGTTGCCACCAGAGGACACCAAATTCCTACGTGTTCACTCCTGAGCACGACGAGTATCCTGACCCTTTGGCTGACAGTGGGGAAAAAATGTAATGGCAATGGAGCTATACCGCCAGTCCTTAGGAGGCGAAGTTCTTGACGTGACCTGTGGTTGTCCAGGTGTACTATCCAGGTGTACACAGCACTAGCTCTTTCTCCTCCTTTACAGTCAGAGGCCAATGTCAAGCTTGCACATTTCCAGTGACTGTATGCTTTGAAGACCAGTAACAATACAGAAAATAACAGTGATTCAAACCGATGCTAGATGGTCAGAGACCAAAAGCCACTGCCAGTTGAACAGATGTTCTTATTCCCATTGAAAGAGCCTTCCAAAACCCACAGCTCTGCCAGGCTTCATTCTGACAGGCTTCATTCTGACATTCCAGCTGAATATTGCAAGAATCCCATCAAGTGCTAGAGGCCTTTGTTTTTAAGATGGAAAGGCTGGGCTCTGGAACCAGCTATGGGTGCAGGCATGGGCCTGCGCATAGGATTTTCTGAACAATTAATCTGCATGTTATTATTTCAAGTCATCTCAATAAATTGCAAAAGCTGCTCAGAATCAACTGGATAAAATTCAACAAAAACACAGCAATGTACTATGATTGTGAAGGAGAAATTAAGTGCAAAAATGGACAACTTGGAATAATTGGTTAACCAGCAGTACTACACAAAAGGATCTGGAGGAATTAGAGTGGATCATATAATGAATCAACAGTGTGCTGCAGTTGAAACAAAAACAAACAGTTCTTTTGAGATTTGTTAATAGAGTGTCATAACTATGTCACAGAAGGTCATTAATATGCTTTATTCCAATAATAATTACAATAATATTAATAATGATGCTAAACGTTGTGCCAAATTCGGGGCACTAGTGTTTTCAGAAGGAGGGAGTTTAGAGCAGACCAGCTAGCTCAACAGGAAGCTTAAGAAACTCTGGGGAAAGCTGAAAAGGCTGGGTGAGGTTTTTCCAGGAGAGAAAGAGGAGAGTGAGGATGGCCACTCTGAACGCAGGAGGTTGTTCTAGCCAGCAGCAATTACCATGCATCTGTTTTCCCTGGCAGCTCAGAAGAAAGACAGGCAGAGTGGTCCCAGTGTGGAACAAAGGCAGACACCAGACCTGGGACTAGTTTGGGTTTCATCTCAACAGGCAGCTCTATTTTTCTTATGTAAGAGGGAAGGTATGCAGGTGGGGGATGGGAGGAGTCATGAGTTTTGATGTGACTGCCTGTGACAACCTGGAAACTTGCTCTCAGGTGAGGAATGGTCCTCTTAACACAACAAAGCGACACACCCAAGAGTGCATACACAGACCACACCTACTGGAGCCAGCTTCCACAGGTTTGTTTGTACAGCAAGCAAAGGAGAAAATAAAGATTGGAGATGGAGCTTCCTTTTTGCCCGCTCCTCCCCAGGTCAACCTGACCTTATGAATAGCATAACACGGCTGTTCACATATTATTGCTTTCTGTGGCTCCTGGGGACCTCGGTGGTCCTGCTAATCTCACAGCAGCTGTTAAGACTCCCACCTCGTAGACCTGTTTCCACCAAGTACCTAAACAAATTTGGTCATGTCCCCATTTAGCAAAGGCCTTAAGCTTCTGCTTACATTTAAGCACAAGCTTCAAACCGAGTGTGTTCCACGACTTCGGCAAACAAGGCCTTTACCTAAGAAAACATAGATGAAACAACTTTTCGTTTAGCTAAGCTCAAACACTTTCCTCAGGCTCCTTGAGTCTACCACCTCTCTGACACTGAAATAGATGCCTTGCATAAGAAGACTCTCTTGCTTCCTCTCTGCTGTAACTCATCAACTCTTTCCTGCTCCGGGGCACGTACCTCTAGGGACAGATGAAATCTATTCCTGTTTGTTACTCTACAGAGCTAGATCTCAACAGCAGTGATAAAGGCCCTTGCACATCCTAGCTTGCTTTCTGATACTTCCCTTTTCTCTGGAATTCATGCTCCTCACCCGCCCTCCTTCCCTTCCCCTTTCCCTGTTTGCTCATACTTCTGGAAAGATGACTGAAGGCTAACCAGTGAGTAAGACACCGCTTCACGTCATCGCCTGTCTGCTGCAAGAAGGGGTGAACAAGTTCGTTTGTCCACAGGTTAAAGTGAGGTTGCCATCCAAACAAGGAGCATGTAATTGGGAGACCAAGCAGTGGGAAACCTGCCCTCTCTTCTCTCTCGTCTGGAGCATTTAATTTCTCTTGTTTTCTTCATTGCATACAGCACTTTATGCATGCACAGCATCTTTCAAGCAAGGATCTCAAAGGGACTCACAGACCTTAATTAAACCTCATAAATCCCTAACTGATAGATGAAAATTCTGAGTCACAAAAAGGTGAAGTGATGTGCTCGTGGTGCAACAGTGAGTCAGTTGCAGAGCTTGGAGCAGGGTTATGGCAATCTCGATCCAATACTCAGCACCTCCTCCACTTGACAGCCTTTTCAGAAGACCTTTATCTGCTTGGAGAACAAGTTCAACAGCTGTCTGATGCAGCTCCCAATGGCCATTCAGCCTCCAGTGGGAAACAACCATCAATGGTGTTTGGTACTCCAGTACCTAGACCAGCTAAGGGTGGAGTTCGGGTTGCAGGAGTACTGTATTACCTGGGAAGAGCTCAAACCACCCCACTCCCCACTGACTGTACCCTAAAGCTGCCCTGGGGTCCTTGGCTCAGTTAATGGTTGTTTCCAAATACCTAAGTGGCAACCACAGGACAAGACCAGTCCCTTCACCTTCCCAAAAGGGCGGTCTGGCAGGGGAGGGCCTTCATGCCCTGATAAATGCCTGCAGGAGCAACGTTTTTTTCCCCACCATGGCCCCACAGAGGCACAGTGCAGCCTGAACCCAGAGACCCAGGCAGGCAACCAAGCCAGCTCCTCTTTGTTGGGTGGCCTCAGTCAAGTGCTTTTCTTCCTCTGTTTCCCTCCCCAGACTTTGGGCAAGTCCCTTTTTAGCTCTTTTTCCCTCCCGAGCCTTTGTTTTCATATCCATCACATGTAGGCTCAGCAGGGCCGGGACCTTCCCGGCTGGGCGTTTGCACAGAGTCTGGCTGGGCTGGCAGGATGGCACAGCCCTGCCTGCCCGTCCCGCCTCGATGCTGGGGAGCCAGTCCCTCTTGGTGGACATCGTCACAGTCTGCTTTCCAATTATAGCATTGCAGGGCTGTGACTGTGTTTAATTGTCTGCGTTTTATAAACACTAAACGGCCTTGGCTGACGCCCGAGTTAATGATCCCCTGCAGAAGCGACTTTGGCCAGCCAGCTCCCAGCTGGGCCCTTGCCACGCCCACCAGAAAGGGTCAATTAAAAAAAGATGGGAGAGGATAAAAAACACAGAAACATGACTTAAAAGACGATGCTGCACCTGAGGAAATGACACATACCCCCTCCTCTCTGCCAGTGAGCTGCGGTGCCTCTGCTGAGTTGGGCTTTCCTGAAGGCACCAAACAGCGGCGCCTCTGCTCCTCAAGCCCACCTGTCTTCCACAGGCAGTGCCAGCTGCCCACACCTGAGCACCCTTTCTCAACTACCCCAGTGACCCCCTGGACCAGGCTGCAACAACAGCGGAAGACCTGTAGCAGGATGAGCAGATCAATTCACCAACCATGTCAAACCTACATTTCTTTCCTCCGGGTTTTCCCCTCTCTTAATATCAACAAAGGAAAAAAACCAACACAACTCACCTCAAAAATGCAAACAGAATGAAAACCCCCAGAAGAGTAAATAGCCAAGGCTTTTATGCTAATGCAAGAGTCGCTGACAGCATCAAAACAAAGGGAAAATCTCTGGGTCAAATTTGCAACTGATGTAAATAAGCCTATTGAGTTTCAGTGAGGAGCACTGACTGCCATACAGTATGTATACAGGTATATATGTTTCCCTCATCCCTCTGCTATCACATCCCAACCCAGTGGTATGACAGACACTGGAAGGGGAGCAGTATGATTTGTGCATATGCACCACTAAAGCTTAGCATTTCAATTTAAAAAACAGAAAAAAGAAGAAAAAAATAAACCCAACAAAAACCGAAGTGGGGCGAGCACACAGCTGCAAGGCGGGCTGGGTAATTGTGCAATGCTGGGAACTCTTAGGTAGTTAATAATTATACTCAACCTTCGGTCTAGTTCCTAACAACACCCCTAGGCGTGTCGCTCTTACAGAATAAGGGCACACGCCCTGCTGTGTCTCCTTGCTTAACAGGAACACAAAGTACAGTAGTAGGAGGTGTTTCCTTGAACTCTGAACAATTGGACATTTAAGGATTAATTACTGTTAAGGAGCTTTGGACTGGCAAACACACTAACTCAGCTCTTGGCTGCGTCTCCCAGCCAAGTTCTCTCAGTCATCCTAATTAGACATTCTGATACCATCTTTAATTATATGAGCTCACATGCTATTTTTTTTTCTTCTTTTTCTTTTTTTTGTTTCTTCTTACACTGAACCCCTGTCTCCTGCAGCACGTTGAGCGGGCAGAGCACAGAGGGGTGAACTGGTGGCAAGGAAGGCGCTTGGCTGGGAGTCGTTCCCCTCCAACTCACTTGGTGCAGCAGCAAGACCATGCACTGTTGGGACCCGAGGCAATTGGGACCTGAGCTCCCCACACTGCTCAAAACACCCCAGGTCTTTCACAAGAGGGAGGAAAGCGTTGAGCCTGCCACAGCTCCCTCTCCGCTGTGGGCAAGACAGGACGTATACTGTATTTGTCAGTATTGACTGCAGCCCGGCTGGAATAATCCTGCGCCGCACGATATCCCACGCCAGCCGCAGCGAGTGCGTGTGTGTGCACATGTATATACACACACGCTCTCCTGTACACACCTTGATCTTGTTGAAACAACAGGAGGAGCATAGTGCACGTTATTAATGTTTTTCACCTTTGTAAACATTGCATTGCTGGGGCGATGCTCCTGCGCCCCAACACGCAGCACCCAGTGGTGCTGTGGGCCTGCCGCCCTCCCATCTCCCTTGACCCAAGTCCCACCAAAAGCTGCTGAAGCTGCTTCACATTCAAGCTGGTCCTGTTGGACTGCAACATCCGTCCTAGGAAGTGATCTGGCAACATCCAAGAGTCAGTAACCGACATCACCTTTTTTCCTGTGTGCTGTTGTTTGCTGCCCACTGTCCTGCAGCCCCCCCTTCCCCCAGATGCGAGAAGGGAAGTTTTGGGCAGCGTGCTTTCAGCTGAAATGCTGCTCTGCTGAGCTGGAAACTCAGTATACCCTGAGGTCAACTGAGGTTCACTGAGCTGGGGAACTCCTTAAATGGTATAGTCTGAAGAGCCATCGCCCTTCGTCTTTGCAAGCAGCACAGGGATGGATGGGCGAATTCTCACTGGGACCCTTTTCTAAATGCTGGACTCCCAGCCTTATGTGAACATGGGGGCAAAGAGGCAGCTGCAGCATCCCTGCTTTCCCCAGCACCAGCTTGTTCTCTGGAAATGGCTCCAGGATCCACCCCTGTCTCTACCTTCCAGAAGAACTGGTTGGCCTCAGCCAGAAGGGTGTATGGCTCCTGTTCTTACCCCACGATCCTGGGGCTGGTGAACCTGTCACGCATCCCAGCAGGGTCTCTGCCCTGCCTGTACTCCTGTACTCCTGGGCTAGACTGTGGGCCTAGGCACCACTGAGTGCTTTACCACCACTTCCAAAATCGGGTGAGGAAAGGAGGACCTGACTGTCCCACAGGCAGGCAGCAGTACCCCACACAGGGAGGAGTCCTCTCCTCCCAGCTCCTTGGCGTTCCTTGCTGATTCAGAGTCAACATAATGGGGCCGAGATGGCGCCATTGATCCTGCTGGGCAGGCGGAGCCGCTGTATGATATGGTAGGGATTAGCAATTACTTTCTTCCCCATGGCACCGGGTCACAGGATTCAGTCCTTTGTACAGCCCCATGGTGGAAACCATCTGCCTCCTTCCCTGCCACCAGAAACGTGCCTGTGGAGCAGCTGCTGGTCCTGGGGAACAGAGGAACAGTAGCAGCTGCGCAGGGAAATTAAGTGTTGGGGCCATGTGAGAAAAGAAAAACAAAACTGGAACCAGTCACCAGGGGTGGAGGACAGACCTACCCTACCAAGGCAGCCAACCACACTTACAGGAGCAATTCCCCAAGAGGAACCTCTAGGACAGGCAGGTCCATGCAATCAGAGACCTCCTACCGTCAAATGTGTCTTGAAGGACTTCAAGTTGCCAAGACCTTCACTGTACAGCTCCTGCTTGTGTCACCACAGTACAACTTTGCTCCTTGCAACTGCCTGGGAACAGCCTGGCCACAGGCAACTGCAGCTTCTGCAAACCCCTCACCTCCACCAGGACAACAAGAGCCGAGGGGAGGAAGATCAACCCAGGATGAGCACCCATCCCAGCTGTAGGTGCTGACAGAAGAGGACACCCAAGGTCAAAGGAAGCACCTGAAGCTGATGTTTTGTAGGCATCACTCTCCTTTCCTATTCCCTCCCTTTTACCACAGGCAGTGTCACAGGCAGTTCTTCATTTCCCCAGCTGCCAGAAGTGAGGAATGTAATTAGATACCAGTATGGCCTCAGAACACTCCTCAGAGTAGAGATTTAATCACAGTCCTTGTGGCTCCCAAACACAATATTCAGTTGGAGGCTACAAAAGGCAGCCAACATCTCCCATCACTCCTGTGACCTGTAGCAGCCAGGGAGGAGCAGAGGGTTGCAGCCTTCTAAGTCATCATTGGCCTAGAACAAAGGCTACAGCTACCGACTGCTGCTGCACAAGGCTGTGGTGCTGTTCGCTGCTGGTGCTGATGCCCTGCCCCAGGCCCTGGCTTTGAGGTGTCAGAACAGGGCTGTGCCTGGCTAGACCACAAGGCAATCTTAGATGTGGAGGGGTCATGAGCTCACCTTTCCTCCTGGATTAATAGAGACATTCATGTGCCTCTGGCAGGTAACTTTTTTTTTTTAAGCTCACAGGCTGATCTCTGCTGCTGTGTCCTCATTAACATGAGACAAACAGTTTCAAAACTAAGTGAAGTACATTTCAGAGTGATACTTTGACGTAAGCAACTGAAACAGGATTTAGCGAATTAAAGCATCCAGTGCTTGAATAACTTGATCTACCCAAAGGAAAAGAACTGACCTATTTCTTCTCCTTGCCCAAACCCAGCATCTCCTGCTGTGCCTGCTCACATCACTAATCACCAGCAGGAGTGTATGTCATCATGGGGAGCCACTGATGAACTTGCCTGAGTCTGGGAGCCCAATCAGGGTTACAGAAAGGGGGTGGGGAGCCAAGGGGAGGTCTTTGCTCAGTTGATGGATTGTGCCTGACCCACAAGCTCACCTGGGATCATCAGCTGTAGATATTTACTTATCTTTCCAGGGAACTTGAAAAACAACTTGTGTTTGAGAGAGGAAAAATGGTAGGAGAGCCTGCAAAAGGCAAGTAGGCACTGCCTGTGAATTTGCAGAGTCATTTGGGGGATGCAGAATCTAGATTACAGCCATGTAAGGCCTGTCTCCCTCTCTTCCCCCACGCTAGTCTGTGGAATGGAGCATAAAAAGGGAAATCTGAGACTCGCCATGCAGCAGGATGAACAGTTTACATTCTTGTCAGCCATGACATTCTCCTCCCAGCTTAATCCTTATCTGTTTGACCTTGCATAGCCAGCATCAGAAAGGCTGATATTTAGTACAAAGGAATTCTAGAGTTCAAATGAGATAGCAACGCAAGGGGGAAAGAAATACACTCGCAATATGCTCCTTCAGGACCGTGTGTAATCAAAAGCAGAAACACAGAATGGCTGAGGTTGGAAGGCACCATGGGAGAGTGTCTAGTCCACCCCTCTGCTCAAGCAGGGTCAGTTAGAGCAGATTGCTGAAAGCCGTGTCCAGTCACGTTTTGAATGTCTTCAAGAATGGAGACTCCGTAAACTTCCCTGGTCAACCTATGCCAGTGTTTAACCACCTTCACAGTGAAAAAGTTATTCTCATGTCCCCTACTGGAAATTGTGACTGTTGCCTCTCGTCCTGTCACTTGTTACTATTGGGAAGAGTCTGATCTCATCTCCTTTGCTCCTTACCTCCATCAGCCATTCACACACTTCAGTAAGATTCTCCCTTGGTCTTTTCTCAAGGACAAATGATCCCAGCTTTCTCAGCCTCTCCTCCCAGCCTTGTCCTGCCTTCATCAAGGCAAACCTTCCTGCAGTGTCCTCACTCACTGGAACATGCATGAAAAGCCTTTGTTTAAACCTCAGCCTTATGAGAGGGTGCCAGCAGCTTCCACCCAGGCTGATAATCCATCGGCAGTGTCCACTGTGCTGACACTGGCCAAGCACTGCCTTACTAGTGCCATGTGAGACAGAGCAGAAAACACTTGTTATGATGACATGAAATTTCAGGAGACACAGATATCAGTAGGAGTAGGACCATATAGTGTGGGTTTGGGGTTTTTTTTAAATGCGTCATTTTTTCCACTTTGGAGTATCTGATGCAATAACCACGTCACTGTTTTTCTCTGTCACATCCTTCCCACATGACAGTGGAAACACCACTTCAAACCAGCATTCTGGATGCTCTCCTTTCCCCCACACTCCCACTCCAGCTAAGCTTGCCATTAAGCTTTCTTCAGGTTTAACACATGCTTATTCTTTCCATTGGCTGCAGAATTTCTACAGTGTTTCTGCAGGTTCTATACCAAATTTAAAAAGTGGAAAAAAAATCACCAGAAATCCTCACTGGACAACTTCATATCTCTAGCACGATATATTCAGGTCACTCCTCTGGGCTTTTTCTTGCCATAAAGCTTTTTCTTGCTTTTTCTGTCCCAGGTGGGGTCTCCCCTCCATATAAAAAGACCAGGCTAGCCACACAATGCTGCCTGGAGAGAGTAGCCAGTTCTTCAATGACCAAAAAATGTGACCATGAGGAAAGTCCCGAGATCAGTCTCACATCCTGGGAAGGGGACAGGCAAAAAAGAACGAGGAGCTTTTTTAATTTTCGTACACACTGAAAAACATCATTGGGATGTATTCTGATCCTGATGGAAGAGGTTTTGGTGCAGATGACCCTCACAACCTTTCTTGCAAAAGGAATGGGTGATCTCTTTTCCGGCAGGACTCTGCATGCTCTTTGGTAACACACAGATCCCTCACTCACATCACAAGGTCAAGACATTGTGGATTGGAGGGAGGGTGAGTCTGCTTCAGAAGGAGGGGAAATTCCCTCTGTGAAGTGATCTAAGACAAGATGAGGATGTTGGGAAAAACGTACTTTCCATGTCAATGTGGTAGAATTTGACCTCCCACGACTACAAGAATGGTAGAAAACAGTTTGCTCTGCTGTGCAATATTATCCTTCAAAAACAAGTTACAGTAACTGCTGTGGACATTCCAGGGTCTGGGAGCTAATGATGATAAAAGGCAACTGCAACCAGACAGTGCTGGGAGAAAATCAAGTGGGAGGCCCGGCCTCTCCACCAGCATTTGCAGACAAGCAACACTAAGCCTTTCCGAAGGGCACTGTCAGCAAACAGGAGCTTAGGGAGCACTTCAGGTTGGCAAGAGGCAAGCAAGAACATATCCTCCTGTTAGCCTTTTTTTTGGGAGGGGGTGGAGGAGGTATACGCTGCCAAAGGAGCTGGTTACACAAAATCGAGGCTGGATGCCTCTGTGCACCAGTATAATGGGAAAGCCCTTCTAGAGGCAGGAAATCCTGGAGGCACTCCCCTTGGAGATGACTTGTGTGCAGGAGATCAGATGGGGAGTCCTCCATGCCCGAGGCCCAGTGGAGATAGATATTAAGAGATGATGCTCCTGTATCCTTTGGTACATTTGCATGTAGCTGCCATGCCCCCCAGAATAACTGCTTTTTCCTCTAGCCATTTCAAGGCAAATGCGTTTAGCAGAAGCCTCCCATAGGCTCTCCCTCACCCCCCTTCTGTCATCCTTGACCCTTTGGGGAACCCTGAGCCTGGCTCCAGCTCTACAGCCCAAAACCTCCTATGCTGACTTCGTGTCAACTTTCCTGCAATACGGATTCCTGGCAGCTGAGCTCATTTCACACAGGCATGTGCAAGTGTTCCCAGTTCTGGTGACTGATACCTTCAGTATTCCCCATGACTTCACAAATAGTTTCATACTCAGCCATGTAACTTATTCCAACATCTCTCATCTCCTTCCCCACGGGGTTGTGAGAACACAGGGATTAAAGGGGAAAAAAAAAAAAAAAAGAAAAAAGGAAAAAAGAAGGGAGAGAAAAAAGAGGGAAAGGGACCAGCAGGAAACCAGAGCAGACATTACTCCTAAGGAAGTCCATGAGTAAGGAGCAGCTTGGTCTGGTGCCAGCTTGCTTAGCCATGACTCACCTATCTCCTCCCCGCCACCGTTTCTTTTTTAATTTGAATATGACATCCTCCACTCCTAGCCTGATGTATCTGAGTTCCTTCCATTCCAGAGGCTGGAGCTTTCCCCTGGTAAGCAAGGGAATTCCATCTTAACCTCCTCCTGACAGTGAAGCAACCTTGCTCTCCATCCCACATTTTCAAGGTAGCTTTTGAGTTCTTCTGACTGAGGAGATGGATTTAAAAATGAAAAAAAAAAAAAAAGGCACCTCAGCACGAATTTTCTACCTCTATCCCTTTTTGAAACCAAGCTGAAAGGATTAGCGCTTTATTTGTCTTTTAGCCCAGGTGGGCTGCTCTGCTAGCCTCTGCCCCATTTACCATTGTTGCAGCTAACAGCTGCCTGGATTGCAGCTGCTTTTATGAAAGAAGCCCTGAAATGTGCTACAGCCGGGCACCTGGCAATGCTGTACCCATTTGTTCATATTGAAGGAACATGCGAGCTTTTAATTTTTCATGGCAAAGGGAGCTTTTTAATGACTTCAATTAACAGAGAGAACTCCAGTTAGCTCTTGCTATACAAAAGTGTCCACAATGTCATTAAAACGAGATTTACAAGTGTCATAACTCTCAGCAGCATAGTCAACAATATAGCCAATCATTACAACTGAGCACCAAAAGAGAAGAGGGGAATATCATACCAACTGAGGAAATGGATGAAAAGAAAGAAGCATGGGGACAAGAAGGTGCAGAGGAAAAAAGAAAAGTCTTTTTTCTTTTCAATCTAAATTGATTTTATTCTACAAAATGCTATTCAGTTAAAATTGTAAAAGCAAAACCATTGTAATATGTTCTTTCTTTCATAGCAGCAAGCTTTCTCTAACGAGCTTTTTGTTTTAGTGCAAATAGTGTAGGCCTGTAATTCAGTAAAATAACACGAACAGAAAAGAGACAACACCAGAGAGAATGCCTCAGAGCTGAGATTCTTCAGGACTGAAAGAACTATGTCAAGATCACCAGGAGCAAAGAAAGGTCCCACTTCAGCAGTCATCTTTAAGAACCTCCCTGGCAGAAACTATTTCACTGCAGACAAACAATAAAAAAGAAAAACCATTATCTAAAATTTTTGAGGAAAAGGAAAAGATAATGGTGCCCCCAATCCTTCAGTAATCCTCATGGTCGTCTGTTAATCGCTGAGGCTTGATTCTGCCTCTGAATCCCGCTTTGCAGCAGCAAAATGCTACTGATGCTTTCAATTTGGCCCCAAGAGAGTGGAATCGGTATCAGGCCCTTTCTGTATCTGAGGATCTTAAAGCAGACTTTAGTGACACGAGTAACATCGCTCTAATAAAGATGCACTATCCCTTACTGATGTTACTTTGAACTACACAGTATATCAAGATATATACAACAGTTTATCCTCTCACTGAGCAAAAACAATTGCATACCTATTTTCTACACATTTTAATATGGTTTTAACATCAAGTAACCACAAACAAGAAAGTGGAATAACTCTTTAATCATACAGGATAGGAGGGGAACAATTAAGTAAAACAGGATGGGATTTTATTATTAACTTGTATTCTGAGATTTGTCCTGAACTCCACCTACTGTTCACAGAGGAATGATAATGCATCTTTAGAAACATCTCTTTTTACATTTTATACAGACAACAACAAAACCCAGAATCTTTTATTTAAGGAATCAAAAAAAAATATTATTAGCCTAAAAAAAGAAGATTGAAGTATTTTTAATGCTTTCTTTATTATATCCAAGTCTTAAACAGAAAAAAAAAAGATGTAAACATGATAAATAAATAAGAAATAAAATTTAGATTGTTCCCCCCACCTCTTAAAATGTTCGACTTGGCCTTCCTAATGAAAATGGACTTGTGTCATAATAATATTTCTTACATTTCAGAGGCCTGTTTTAGAATGGAAAAAAAAAAAAGCAACATCAAAAAGGAAAAAAAAAAGGCATCAACCAAACACCAAGAATGTGAGTTGGGAGGATGTTAAATTAGTGGCGGGCAGATCTGCTGGAGCAGGCACAAGACGGCTGCCTGCCAATAAATAGTAAGAGACCAGGGAGAAGGGAGGTGTCTTAGGTTTGTTTTCATTTTGTTTTTTCTTTCCATTTAGGATGAAGGCCAGGTGGATCCTACATACAGTAAGCAGCAAAATTAAAGGTTCAGATGAAATAAACAGATAATTTAAATAATAATTATAAAAAATGCAACAGAGAGCTACTGTCCCCAGCATGTTGGTCCCGAATCCCATTATACCACAAGTAGTTTGAGACTTACCCAGTCTCCACGCCTACGAGAAAGGAATATATGAAGGCAATGCCACAACTGGGAGGGGGGAAGGAGGAATGAGGGCAAAACTGGAATGGCAAACATCATCTGGAAGCTGAATGTTTCCTTCAATGCAGCTGCTACTGCTCCTCCCAGTTTGGCATCGATTAATTTACGATGTTAAGAGAGGCTTTGTTGAGCCAGTCACTTGGGGGGCTGACCCAATACCAGCTGAAATCCCCTGGGTCTTTTTCTATTGACTTCAACAACTCTCGATCAGCTCTAGCTATAACAGCTCCCACACTCCAATTACATGCAGAACATGGAGACACTAAATTTAGGAATCAGCAGGGGATTTTGGGGACAGGGAAGACAATCAATTCCCAAAGAGCACATAAGAAAAAAAGAATGCAGGGCCAGACCAAAACAGCAGCAGAGCTCAAGTTGTACCTGGCTGCCAGAAACTAAATGAAAGTAAGGCTGATCCACAAAATACGAAATTCCAGAAACCAATGATCCCATCACAGACATCCTCTGAGAGATTTGAGGGACAAAATGGGCAGGGACAAGGTATTTGGGTCTTTTTCCAAAAAATAATCCTCTTTTTAAGAAGTTTCATGTAGCTCCCATCAGTATCACAGGACAGAAGAGGGGAGCATCCCATTCTGTCTCTGAGAGGGTCAACGACCAGGCAGGAGGCAGTGGGCAAGGACCAGCTGCGCTCCTTTTGGCAACGATTCCGTGATCAAAGGCAAAGGCAGGGTTTCGTTATTCCACCAGTTAGGTCTGAGGAGGCACCTGACTTCCTGAAACCCCTAGAAGGGATAAATGTTCCTGAAGTCCCAGAAGACAGAAATACTGGTCAGCTAGCCTCAAAAGTAGCTGTATCACTTTAGGATTCACCACTTGTCAGTGTTGCATTCTGTTAAAAAATGGGAGGAAATGACACACAGAGATATTTTATTGTACAGCTTTAGATTCTCAACCTAGACTGGCTCAAACAAGCATTTGGCAAAATGGAGAGAGAGAAGCAGCAGTTTCACCTAAAGTGATATCATCTACATAAAACCCAAGCAAAAAGAAGATCCTCTGTGCTAACTATGGGAAATTTAAGGTCTACTTTATTAAAAAGGAAGTTTGGATGTACATGTAAGGACAACAGAACTCCTTTATCAATTTTACCTGTTGTATAAGCTCAGTTTGAAATCTCTAGCACCGGTATAAGGATGGAACTGTTTAAGCAATAAAGAAAAGAATCCCAGTCAGCTTTATGAGGCAAAAATATCACTCGTGATTTCTGGCAGCTTTGTTAAATACTTGAGTTTAAAAATAACAATATTAATAAAAAAGCAAAGTCTATTTTTAGAGCCAAAAGTAGTGTCCCTTTGAAATGAATCAAGGAATGGGCAGTAGCCAGGGTTTGAGGGAAGCCGGCTCTGAGTAAAAATCCGGTTCCACAAGACTGAACCCTATTAATTTCCAGTGGAATTGGTGGCAACTGCAGCAGTTTTGCATCTCATAGGACTGGCCCTATTAACTGTATGTTGCATTTCTCCAGGTCCAGCCTGACCAAGAAATACTCTGGTTTCAGTTGACTTAAAAAAAAAAAGGAAAAAAAAAAGGAAAAGAAAAAAGTATATAAAAGAACAAGAAAATATCACACCAAAATAAATAGCTGCCAGCACCGCTTCAACAGACAGGACCAAAGAGCCATCCCCTATGTGGCTTAGCTGGCAAGCTGGGCAATCCTAGTGTGCACAGGGACACAGTTTGTCAGTGCCTTGACATCAATAGGAATTGAGCTGGGCTCCAGGTAGGAATAGGTTACACATGTTACTGTTTTCAGTAGTGAACATCAGCACTGGCAAGCTTGTGCCTTCTGTGAGCACTTAGTAGTAGCAGCCAAGCCCACGGGCTGGAGAAGACAAGGACCCAGGGCTAGAGGAAGAGCCCTCTGGTTTGGTTTTTTGTCTTCAGGCTAATCAACACCGAAAAACCCCGACCAATTAAAAATAAAAAAAAAAAAGAAAAAAGAAAAAGAGGCCAAAGACCGAGGTGCAAATAATGCTAATCAATTTTCCTCTGCTGTCAATTTATCATTTGCCAGAGTTTATGGCTAATATGGCTCTGCTCTAGTTAAAAGAGGTCAACACTTCAGACATGCCATTACTGCCTGGTCAGGAGTGCCTTGTGGCCTGTGCTGTGCTGGAGGTTGGACCACTCCCTTCCCTTCAACCTCAGTATTCGGAATCTCTGAGCAAGCAACACCCACCAGTAAGAGCTGGTGGATGCATGCTGCTTTGTTTCCCAACAAGGATAAAGTCAGCAAGGGTACAGCCAGCTAGTTTCACCCCCTTAGCTGCTGCCTGTCTCCATTGTAGATTTATAGACATGTGGTGCCACCTCCTTTTCGGTAGCATGTTCTGCAAATATGCCCGAGGGGAGGGGAAAGTTCACTACACAGAAAGAGATCAGCCTCTGAGTCAGGAGCTCTGATGGGAAGCAAGATGCAATACTCTCTAGACACCGGGTAGCCCAAGAAAAGTAAACAACAAGCAGCAGACGTGATATGCAGCAAACCTGGGTAAAACCCTGCCAAAGACACTGGTAAGTGCCAGCCCAGCAGCTTCTGATGCTACTTTGGCCCTGAGATGCTAACTTGTTTTTTTGAGGAGCCCAAGGCGATAAATATATCTACATTTTAAAAGAGAAAGGCTTCCATATGAGCCTCCTGCTACCTCTGTGCCTCAGGCTAGAGGTTACAAGTTCTGCCCTTGCTGCTGAGCTCTCGGGCTCCCCTTGGTCCCCCTCTCTCCTTGTGCTCCCAGCTGTCCCCCTCCTGTCTGGGCAACCTACATGTTTCTCATAGGCGCTCCCAAGAGGAAAGATCCTAACAAGCCTTTAGAGTTCAGAGCAACTGGATGAAATGTAATGGGATCGACAACATTGGAAATTGTAAGCACAGAGAGAGAGAGAGGGCAAGAGAGAAGCTGTATGATCAACTAACCAGAACGATTTAAGCACAAAGCACAACTGATCAGATCAATCCAAAAAGGAAAGGGATGACTAGCAACTGTCTGCAGCTCGCCTTCAGTCCCAGCCAGGAGTGCTCCCCAAGTCCACTATGGCCACAAAGAGGTTTTCATAGGCAGTCCCTACAGAGGGGACAGCACCCTCTCCAAACAGTCTTGGCGTGTCAGTCCCACCCTTGCTGTTGCCTGCCTCCAGGGAGCTGGCGTTGGTCCTCACTCTCTTTCCTGGAGCTGTAGCACTTCCCCATCCTTGTTCTTGCTGCCCTTGTGCTTGAACGATCCTGTGCCTGTCTCTAATCCCACGGAGGGGGGCTCCCCCCATGGTGTTGCGGGTAGATGTAACACACTGGCAAAATGGGGAACTGCAGGGGGATTACAACGCCAGCAAGGTGGGAGAGTTCAAGGAATCCGAGGACTGGTCCCCACTGCTGCTGCTCCTCCGATGAGCTTTGGAGCAGGACTCAGAAGGGGAGAGAGGAGACTCCTGATCTAACACGTTGGGATAGGTGAACACCAAGTTGGAGGAGCCAGGAGTGATGGCTGGTGTTGAGGTCACCACAATGGGAGTGTTGAGTGCCTCCTCCCCATAAAAGCCTCCAGCAATGCTGATGGGCTTAATGACAGACCTCTGGGCTTTGTCAAGGACCAAAGAGGAAGATGGGATCTCTTCTTCCACAGGCTCCTGCTTCACCACCACTGCTCCACTTGTTCCAGTCCGAACGCTCTGGAGGCTGCTCGATGGTGGGCTCCGACGTTCCTCGGGGCTGATTTTGCACACAGGGCTGTGAGCCACCAGCATAAACTCCAGCTTCTCCTTCTCCTTCTGGAGCTCAGCAATCTCCTTTTGCAGCACTGACTTCTCCTCCTCCAACACTTCAGTTTCCTGCAGACAAAAGGGGAACAAATAAATACCAAAGGCTCTGAAACTACTCCTCACCTTGCCATCAAGTCCAGGTCCCATCTGGCACAGACAGATACACCTCAGACTTTTCATAGGCCGAGCAGGCACCAGGTCATCACCAGCTGAGCATCTTGTGTTTCCTGTGTCTACTAGTAGGCTATTCCCAAACTTCACCAATCTAAGGGTTATAAATAATCTTCTCATGAACTCACCCTAAGTTTCTGATGGCCAGCTTCTGCCACTCTGTCTTGATCCGTGACTTCAGTCTTCTTCCTTGCTCTCTGCCTGACAGACACCTTAGCAGAGAGGACCCAGATCTCCTCTCACTGTTTTATGTGTTAGGCTAGTCATATTCTTTTCACTTAGACAAGAGTTAGTGTATAGCAATCTCTAAACTGTTTCCATTTTCTTTCTGTAGTGTGCATTCCAGATTAGGTCTGACACTTCCCTGACTCTTGCCCAAAGGACTAACACTTTTGTCTCCACTAGATGCATCCGTTGATGCATCCTACGATTAATACATTTACCTTTCCCATGGTGACATAACACTGAAGGCTCATAGTCAGTCTGTGAGCAATTAGTACCTTCCCATATGAGGAACTCATACTCACAAAGAACTCACCCTCAGTCCTTCAGGATATGACTTCCCACTTTGCACTCCTCTCACTTCTATTATTTAGTCATGACATTTGTATAGGATGTCTTGCCTTCCCTACACGGAGAACACCTCCTGAATTCTACTCAGAAGCACATTTCACTGGTGTGCTTTCACTGCTGCTGCTGCGCTTGTTAACAAGATCACTGGATAAAGCCAGTCCCAGGCTGGTCCTTCAGCAGAAGCACTGGAGCTTTCCCTTCAGCCTCTTTCAACACAACCCAACCTTGCCTCCTCTTCAACCAGTCCCTTACCCATGCCTCTGTTCCTACGCTCAGCCCTGCCTTCCCTATCTTAGCTAATTATTATCCCTGTGGCACCAGGGTACACCTCTCTGCAGTGCTTCCTTTTTGAAGGAAGGCAGTTACCCCCGCCCCATGCCCAAAGAAAGGTTGTAGCTTTCATAGGTACACATAACATCTGCCTTGTTTTCTACTGCTTACAGATGATGCTTCCTCTTCAGTGCTTTTTTCCTTAGAGACTTTCTCTGAGGCACACAGCGCCTTTACTTTCACTTATGGAAGGAGACCAGAGTCAAGGAGACTCATGCTAGTTGGGCAGCCAGAAGAGAAGAATGCTCCTGGGACATTCTGGACACTCAGCAAGGAGAATTTAGTGTCCTGAGCTCCAGGCCCAAGTCCTCCTCATCCTCCAACCACTGTTGATGTAGGAGCAATGCTACTGGGCAGTCTTGGAAGGGGAAGGCAGAGTGTGTTTTGAAGCATCTTCCTTGAACATGCTAGTGGAGGAAGAACAGTGCCCTTCGAACTGGTTCAAAGGGCAGGAGACAAGGAAGGAGAAACATACGCAGAGCACGTACCGCCTGGAGCTTCTCTGTTAGCTCTCGACGCCTGTTACGACACTTAGCAGCTGCCAATTTGTTCCTCTCTCTCCGGATCCTTCGCTTCTCTTCTTCCTCAGGCGACAGCTGTGGGCAAGTGCCAAGAAAATCCACAATCAGATCTGATGAAGGCATTCCTTTAAGTTTGTGAGAATTTAACCGCAACGCAAAGGAAAAAGGCCTGATCCAGCGGGATGCTGAGCACTCCCCCTCTTCACTGGTGTCAGCAGAAGATGAAAGCACACAGTATCTCTGCCTGTACCAGGTCTTAGCAGAAGGGTGAGGAAAAGATGGAGCAGGGTGCAGGGAGAAGATTGTGTAAGAGGACAGTGAATCTGCACCAAGGCCAAACAGATAAAAGATGCTCTGATTGTTTCACAACTTGGGTGGTACGTTAAGCAAAACCAGAGCATGATGTTGTAAGTGCCTCTTTCTTGAAAGAAAATATCTGCTGTTTCCCACACAATAATAGTTGCTCGCTTGAAGGTCGGGGATGGGGTAGAGGGAGAGACAGGGAAAACAGCAGAGTCCATGAAGTAACAATGATTTATACCACCCAAAAATCTGACCTCAAATTTCTGAGCACTCAGCTAGATAACATACTGCTTCTTGCATCAGCAGGCAAGGCTCCAGTGATATCAAGGGCTTCCTGAGGCCAGCTGACATCCTCACTGATGTAAATCAGGAGCAATTCCATAGGAATCCATCCAGCTACACTCTTGTGAAACCAGCGGAAGTGAGCAGGAGCCCACAAGACCTGGTCAAGTTATGCCTAGCTTTTGGGGTTTGAGACGAGGTTTTACAAATCCCAGCAGCAGCAGACAGGTCTGTGCCGCTGCCAAGGCCGGGGAGCCAGCAGAGCGGCACACGGACAGGGTGAATGTGGCCCAGCTCCCCGCTGCGGCACGTGGTGTGCGGGAGCCGGTGCAAACAGACCACCGTGGGGACTGGGGGCACATGTTCAGCTGTGCATCCTCCTCCGCCGGGGATCAACCTCGTGCCCTGGACTTCAGCCTCACCGAGCTGGCGTGTGCTACAGGGGCTCTGGGCTGGTGACTGCAAACCAAAGTGAAACCTCAGCACCCTGCAAAGCACGTGTCAGGTCTCATGTAGTGCCAGCAGAGAGTGGAAAGAAACCCCTTTTCATAAAAGCTTTTGGTTTTAGCATCTTCGTGGATTCTACACGTTGCAAATGAGACATTCACCCTTTTATTATCTTTTCATTGTTAGTTTTACTCTAACCTCAGTTTGGTTTGTTTTGGCTTCCTCTATCTCCTTAATTTTGATGTTTGGAGTTTCAGTGAATTTACTTCAGCATCTGGGCATTCAGCTTGCTCATTTCTGCTTTTTTTCAGGATCTGATCTGTGCCTGTGATTTCACCTGCACGTAATACGAGCCCCTGGATGCTCACTGAGCAACACAAGCACTTCTAGGACTGCAAGACACAAGATTTAGGCCCAAAAACTTTCCCATCAGCAGATCACAGTGCTCCATTTTAGGGTGGAGGGTATCTCCATTGTGCTGGGCAGCATATTTCCCCCAGCAAGGAGCCCCTGCAGGCACCACTCTCCCCTCTACAGCTCTGCCCACTCCCTTTCCAGCCCAGATGTGTGCAGGGTAAAAAAGTATTTGTACACATGTATCTACAGTATTGCAAAGTACTAAGAATGCACGCAGAAACTATGCTGATGTGGGGCCTGTGTGCACAGTTTTCAAGAGCCCTTTCACACTTTAGAAGCACAGATCTCATTGAAATATGTTGGGAACAAAATTTCTCCTCCCAAGGCCTTCAGTCATTTTAAAATTAAGTTATTTTAAAATTTTACAAGGCTCTGCCTTGTAAAAAAAAAAACCAAAACAAAAAACCCCAAAAAACCCCTCACAGACAGGGCTAAAACCTCTAATCTAGATGTTCTTAATATTTTACCAGGTCTAAAAAGGAATATTCCGTCAGTGGTTGCTGGACTAGTTTGAAAGCAGTTGGATTTGGCACTCTTTGTGCCCCTGCTGCATGCGTTATCCATAGCTTGTCCAAGCCCAATACGTGCATTCACTGTCAGGAACATTCATCAAAACAGGCTCTTTTCATAAAGTGTTACACAATGTTTTCCAAAAAGGCGCTCCGATGTGGTGTTCAAAGCACCAACAGTGGAAACCTGAGCCAAAGAGCCACGGTAAAGTGCCCGGGTACTGCCTTAGCACGTGTCTAATCAAAAGGACTTGGCTTTGAATGACCCACAATGAACGCCTTGCAAACAAGCCACAGGCCAGGAATTGCTTGGCAGGCATCCTTCAGCAAATAACTCTGAACAACAAATAAAGCGGAGAATATGGTGATCTCTTCACGGCCAATTTGTGAACACAGAGGCAGCATTTGTCAAACAAATTAGTTGTTGCTAATTATTCCTCCAGTTCTCGTGAGACCTTCCTTGCCTTTGGACACCAGCTCTGCACACAGGAAACTGGGAAGTAGCTCCAGCTGATGGAAAGGGCTGGCACGTACCCGAACCACCACGGCTGCCCCATTCTTCCTCCCAAAAATGGGTCCTCAGTGCACCCATACCAGCTCCCTGCACAGAGGTACTGCTAAACTCTGGCTTTAACCTCTTAGGTCTAAACCAGACAGCAACTCCACATAAAATAATCGGACAGTGAATCAAAACAGATGACGTGGAAGTAAAAGTAGGGCTGGTGAGACTTATTAGAAACAGCCCTCACGCAACAGTGTGTGCTCTTGGATGGAGGGTGTGCAGTGTGTCTCATTGCACTGCTCTGCAGCGACCCACACAACTGCTGCTTGGGAACAATTTGGGGAGATCTTGTTTATTCAGATATATTTTTGTAAAAAAAGAAATCAGCCTAGCAGTGTGAATAGCTAGACAGCCCTGGGGAAGGCTGTTTCTTACTAAGAAAGAGATCAGCTAAGAAGAGATTGACAGGGCTGAAAGGATCTCCAGAAGATGAGGTGCCTGCATCTACTCTACTGCCCTGCAGATCCAGGGTGCCAGCTTGATAGTCTCATCAGGAGGTTGAGCACAGGGCAGCAGTGGTACAAGCCACCCCATCTCAGTTAAAAAAATGCCATCGGGTTTGGAGCAGAAAAATCTCTTACAGGATCCCCACCTCACTGCTGCAAAGAGATCAAGCAGTTGCATATTTGTAGTGGGAATGTGGATTTGGACTCCAGATATTCAGAAGGCTCTTTCTACTAGAGCTCAGGTGCTCTAGAGAGGCTGTTCCTCCCTGCATGATGCTGGCTGGTGCTGGGGGTATCATACAAATTGAGACTGGAGCAATGCTAGCTGCCACAGAGCAGATAGAAAACCCTAGGTGATGTAATTTGGGTGTCAGATTTCTAAAGGACCTACATGAAAGCTCTTCTGCTTGCTTGGAGGTTTCCTTCTGCCTGGAGCATCAGAGACACTCAAATTGAAACCCAGGGCTCGACTTCAGAGTTTCACCTGCTTTTGAAACTGAGCCACAATGTGGCCCAGTGGTGCGAAGCATTTGATGAAGATTGGGTAAATCTCGCCACACGATGAGGAAGCAGAATTAAGAATCAGCCTCCAGCTTACACCCTACGGCACCCTAAGAAACCCCAGCACCTGTACAGCGCCAGGGACGGACCTCAGCGCTCCATTCAGGGACTGGAAAATCCCAAGAGGGCGCAGGGGGGAACCCCTGCACATCTGTTTTCAAGGCACTCTCATCTGCTTTCCCCACTGCGGTTACCTGCTCGTCTCTTCGTCTCCGTCCCACTGTGGTCCCGATGGTTTTGATGACACCAGGGCGCTGAAGGGCTGTGTGCCCGGCCACCGAGGACAGCGGGGGCAGCGGGTGGCTGTAGGGGTGTGAACGAGAGTAAGGGCTTGACATGGAGGTGATGACGGTGGGCTGGACCATCCACTGCAGGTCTTGGCTGGTTGTGATGGCGTTGATCGTAGGGATAAAAGCACTGCCTGATCCTGGCATATCTACTCGAAATTTCTAGGAGGAAAGGAAGAGGGACAGAGAAGAAAAGAAACCGTCAATGAAAGCAGAACATAAGTGGTTACTCCGAAACCAGCTAGGCCCTCAGGAGTGGCACCAGTGAGGATCAAAGCAGCACCTGAAGCAAAAACACCAGCAGCTGGTGCCTCTGCAACATCGCAGGCTGCCCCTGCCTGCCACAGCCCCCTGAGGAATCACTGGGCTCAGGCACTTTCCATCTGGAGCAGCCCTGCCCCTCTCCCAGCCTCCTTCCTCTTCCCCCCCCAACCTCCCCAGCCTCCTCTCCCAGGCAGTGTCCCCACCGCTGCCACCTCCTGCCTGTGCCCACCGCTCCTTCCGGTGGGGAGCAAAAGGGGAATTCAGGAGTTTCTAGAGAAACAGTTCTCTGTGAGCCTAAAGAAAAGGAAGAGAAACTTCAGTTTTGAAATGCCCCTACCAAGAAGGGCAAAGCGTTCTTCTACCAAAGGACTGCCCTGAAATTTGGGCTTGGTCCACATAGGGTTTGGTATGGCAAGAACAGCAGCTTGCCTCTTCTTCAGTGGTTCTGCACTTGCCACACACACAGGGAGAGAAACCCGGCCCCAGGACGGTTACGTGCGAGGATATGTATTTTAATAGCAGCCTATAAAATAGGTCTTAGGATTCAGATCGGACAAGTTCCCTGCAGCTCTCCGCACTGTCTAGACAAAACAAGGCAGCAGTAAAACCAAGTCAGCAGGTAATGATCGCCTCCAAAATACATGTACACCTTGTTTCAGACAGAGGTAAATCCATCTGGATAATATGCTGGCACTAAATTGCAAGGAAAACAATCGCTTGTCCCCGGAGGGGGAAGAAGGGGAGAAAGAATGCTTTTGTCTATGCTGAGCTCCTTCAGGAGGCTTTCAATGGTTAGACTGGGATTAACAGGCAGACATGCCTTGCTCCAGCAATCAGTGTGCAAGGGACAGGGCTTGTAGGACCTGCAGCTGTCACCACCACTGATCTGTAAGCTTTGAAATGATTCTGTGAAAAAGGCGCATTCTTGGGTCGACCAACTGGCTTCCCAGAGAAGCCAGAGCCCTTGCATCAGCCTGACCTCAGCTCAGGTAAGCGTCCCAGATAAGGGACAGCACTTCAACACAGATTTCCTTTTCAGGGTGTGCCTAGTCAAGCACCTTAAGTGCTTTGTTAAACCAAGGCTACTGCAAATAGTATTTCACATTCTGATAGCTACAGCACTTTGGGCCAGCATTACCCAGCTGCCAACGCCTGGAGACCAGGAGATCCAGTCTGAGTACTGACAACTGCCGAGTTACAGCTTTGGACAGCTGAACATCTAGCAAGAAAGGATGAGAGAAGGAAGGAGTGAGTCAAGTTAAGCAGGTGGGGGAATTACAGAGAGAAGATGACACTGGCACCAAGACGTTGGCAAAACCCCCCAACAGAACCTCAGAGATTCACTTGGAGCTTGAGTCCAACACAGCTTCAGCTCACCCCACATTTCAGAGTGCGTGCCACCTCTCCCAGTTAATTGCAGAGGCCCAGAGCTGCAAACCGTCAAAACTACATCAGAATTCAGCAGTGCAAATCCCCTCCTTTGCTCTGCCTGGTGTAACCTGTGACCACATGGCACAGGAGAGGATGCCCTGGTGCTTCCACAACCAGAATACAAAGGGACCTTATCCTCACAGAAGGAATTAAGTGAAAGACTAGTTGAACCACAAGCTCAACTCAAGGGATGTGAGTCCTGCTTCCTGCTCCACAAGTGGCTTCTACCAAAACCTTTCCCTACCTGTGTCACCATCCCTTCTGTATCCAAAAAAAACCGAGAGGAAAAGTGCTGTCTTCTTTGTGGGGACACTAGAAAGCTATGGCTGCAAAACATTCAGAGATCTTCTGGTGCTTTGCCACGCAGACACCATTTCCATTCCAGGGCAAACCTTTGCTTCCAACACCCAACAATATGCTAAAAATTCCCAACAGAGGTTGGGAGAGTCAGATCCGCCACCGAATCATATAATATAATGATCATAATACAAGCACATATAATACAAGCATCTGACAAAGTTCAGGCTCCAAGTTATTGATAAAAAGTGAGTACTCCACTTCCAATCACTCCTGTATTCAACCTAGGACCTTTCCCTAACACTAATAGTATCTCCTGGACAGCAAAGGGGAGCTGCTCAGTTCGGCCACATCCCTCTGCAGCTCCACGGTGCTTGCTTGCAGACCTGGGGAAGAGACCAGTTCCTCTCAGTGCCATGCCCCATCTGTCACCAGCTTCCTTTCCAATAACACAAAATATCTTAGAAAGAAAAAATCCCCCAAATCTGTATTCTGAAATACTTTCCAAAGGCAGTTTTTTTCCTGGATAACTAATTAAGGGACACACTGCTGCAGCAGGCTGAGTCTTCAGATACAGGGTGCTCATTCTACTGCCAGGTTTTACGAGCATTACTTCCTGACTGGTCAGGCTTTCCTCACATACTTTACTTTCTCTGCTAGAACACTGCACTAGATCGGCTTTCCTGTGCCAAAATGCTGCTGGCCCCCCACACTCTGCCCAGTGGCCATAATTTCTGACTCCTGGGATGTTGCTGGTTGCAGTGGCAGGTCCTGAATTCCCTGCCACCTCCCCTATACAGCTCCTTGGAGCACTAGCCTCCTCATATTGGAGTGCTAGACCTTTCCCCAAACTGCAGCCCCAGCTTTACTCTCCTCATGCCTCCTCGTCTGAGTGAGCTTCAGTCCCCCGTCAGCACTGCCTGCCCTCACCCACCTCCCCATTTCTCCTCTTTTCAGAACCCCTCCTGCCTTTTCCTCTCCCAGGACATGCACAGCTCTCATCTTCTGACCCATGAGAGGCTCCTGGAGGCATCCCTCTGCCAGTTCTCAGTTCTTCTTATCTACGAGGAATTTGCAGCACTACAGAGAAGATGTGGCGATAGCCAGATTGCAGGGCTACACACGCAGCACACGCTCCACCGCCAAGCCACCACTCGCCTCCTGACCCAAGCAACACGCAGATGAAGGTATCATTAAAAAACCCCAACAACTAAACAGCAAACAGAAAGAGTCCTGTTATTAAGAGTGCCAAGAACTGAGGTCAGTCTCTGCTCTGCCTTAAAAATATGGAGTTGGACGGGAGCCTCCTCAGATCCACAGTCAGGGTAGGCTCCGGCAAGTCCTACCATGGGTAGCATGGACTACATTAGCAGCTCACAAAGTAGCACAGACAATACAGGAACATTTCAAGCTTCTGCTTCATGGTTCCCTTCTCCATCTTAGGGAGGAGTTTCTATACCACACCCTGTTGTGTCTTCGTTCCTCTCCAGACCTTCACTTACATCTCTAAGCGCTGAGCGGCACCAGAAACCGGTTGACAAATGGGTAAAATGGCTGGGGTGGGGGGTGTGGAAGAATCAAACCCAACAACAAAGCAACCAAGAAAATACCCAAAGCATCTTTAACAAATACTCGGTTATCAAGTATAGGGTATAAGTCATATATTTTATAACAAATACCAAGCCCCTGATGGCTCTCCCATGTTGAACATCTCCTTGAAGAAAAACTGGACACAGTGCTATGATATCTCAGGGCAAAGCTGACTGGTCGGGAAGAGTACACAAACTCTTCCCATTAAAGTCTATGTTTACCACATGGCAAGTCAGTGATTAGGAAAATAGCATGACACGCAACTTAAAAGAAAAATGTTCCAGTGCTGTGCAGTATGGGAAAAAATAATTAAAAAGCATCAAAGTTTTGGCTCAGAGACACAGTTTCCATTTAAACATGTGACTGATGCATCTTTTCTTGCTTTTGGGGAAAAAAAAAAAAAAGCACACACTAAAGAAAAAATTTCTGCAATGCATATTTTCTGTAGCGATAAAACTCTACAGATCTCCCCAGACCAGAATCAGCATAACAGCCTGACTGCTGGGGTAAAGGCAACGCTTACATTTGATCCTAATCTACAACATCTGTAAGGATCAAGGGAAAGACGACCCACAAGGCCTTGAGAAATCTCCCGGATTCTTAAAGAAAATATTTATGTTCTTGCTAAGCCGACGTCCTGCTCAAAGCCCCGTTTCAGATAGTAACCCTAGAAACTGGGCTCTGGTCCCCATATCAAACGCCGCGCACACGAGCTGCCTGGGGAAGATGCGCAGCCCTAGAAAAAGGGGAAAACCCAGTTATCGCTCGGACCGCGACAGCTCAAATACTGAGTGGTGACGAAGTTTCACGACCTCCCGCAGCAAGTGCTCGAATCCAGCGCAGCTGTTGAATCACAGGAGGAAAGGGAGAGTGAGGACTTGCAGCTTGCCGGGCGTTTCCAGTTTCTCAGCCCCGCTTCCCGCTCCCCCACCTTGTCCCGGCATTTACTGCAAACCAGGGAATAAGCTTTAGCCGAGCTAGAATCCCGGGAAACCTCAGTCCGCAACCCGCAGAGGGCACCAGCGAGATGCATTTGGAGCAGGCGGGGAGCGGCAGCGAGTCATTTCTGGTAAAACTTCTTTAATGTGAGGAATGTCACGGGCTGGTACGGCTGGCAGAGTTTAAGACTGGAGTTTTTTTCCTTTCTCTTTTTTTTTTTCTTTTAATGATCCTATGACTTCTTGATGCTACAACTTTGCTTACGCTGCCAGTTCTCTCGTACAAGCCACACAAGAAATAATAATATTGTGAGGAAGGGGGGGAAGCCCAACTCTGAAAAGGCAAAAAAAGACTGAGGCTGGGCCAGCTGATGTAAACAAGTTATGAAATAACCCAGGTTTGTATAACTGGCCCGATTGTGTAATGCCTTCCCCAGAAGTGGTGGATTTAGTCGATCTAGGCATATAAGTCATTCCGAGGTGTTTTCTTAGGAAAATGAAAGGGAAAAAAACCCAAACCACCCAACTGGGCTTTTAGGTCCGTGAATTCACGCCGCTTCCACAGGAAATATCTCCCATTCTCCAAGCGCCGCCCGGCAGTGGGGCTTGCGGGGGGAGCGGGGCCGGACGGCGCGGGGAGCGCTCCCGCGGGCCCCAGGAAACTCCCGCCCGGGAAAAGCCATCGCCGGCCGCTCTGCGGCCAGCGGCTCCCGGCAGAACCAAGGAGCGCATGGGCAACGGGCCGAGGAGAGCGGCACTCCGCTGGCCCCGGGGTCCCACCGTGGGAAAGGCAAAGATAGTGTCAGTGCCCAGGAGCCAAAGTTTAGCGGGGTGAAAAGCGGCAAGACGACGGCGGGCGCTTGAAAGACCCGGAGCCCACTTTCAGCTACCCCTGCGTGTTCCACGGCGGCCGCAGCAGCACCGTGAATAACTCGAGCGGCACCTCCCAAAGGCCCAGGGAAGCCGCCAAAAGTGCTGCGGGGGCTGCCCGGGCAGGGCCCGGGCAAGGCCGGTGTGCTGGGACACCGAGAAGCTCCTGACGAGAACAAAAGCAGGAAGGAGGAAGAGTTCGGTGCGTCCCCGTATTCGCGCTACCGACCTCGGAGCGGAGTCGACCGGAGGAGCCCTGTGACTTCTGAGCTGGTCCCGGCCCGCCGCTACTGCGGGTCCCCGGGCGACAGGCGGGGGCTCGGCACCGACCTCCGCCGACCCCGCTGCGCCTGGGGCCGGGGAGGCGGGGGCTGCCCGCCAGGCGCTCCTCAACGCACGTCCCCGCTCGGGGCAGGCCGTGCCTCGCACGGCACACCCGGCCCGACCGGCCGGGAACTCCGGTCAGCGTCCCGCCGGACGCGTCACGGCACCCGCTCCGAGGCGGGCGGGCAGGGAGGGAGGGAAGGAGGGAGGGAAGAAGGAAAACGGCGGCGCCTCGGTGGGGGCGACAGGACGAGCCGCGGCTGCGGGCAGCCCCCTCGCCCCCCGGCACCGCCTGCGCCCCGCGGCCGGCGCCTCTCCGCCGGGCGCCCGCGCCTCCACCGCCGAGGAAGCGCCGGCCGCTCCCCGGGCGTGGCGGTGAACTCCCGTGCCGGGAGCGTTCGGAGCAGTCTCCGCAGGGACCGCGGGAGAGGGGCAGCGCCCGGCCCTACCTGCTGGGCTGCGCCGCTCGAGTAGGTCTCGGGGTGTCCCGGGGAGCCGCTGCTGCCTCTGGAGGAGGTGTCGAAGTTCCCGGGGTAGTCCTGATACATGGTCCGAGGTCGGGCCGGGGGAGCCGCGTCCCCGCCTTCTCACACTGACACCCGCCGCTCCCTCGCCGTCTCCCCGCCCCCTTCTCCCTCCCGACCTCTTCGGCTCTCGCCTTTCGCCTCCCAACGCTTGCCACGACGAGGGGAAAAAAAAAAAAAAAGGCTTTGGGAGGGAAGATGGGGAAAAAAAGGTAAAAAAAAAAAAGAGTAAAAAAAATAATAAAAAAAGAGATAAAATTTAAATTAATAATAACGATGTATAAGTGGCTCAGTCGGCAGCCGAGCGCCGGCAGGACGGGACGGAACGGGACGGGAGGTCCCGGCGGCGCGGCGGGAGAAGAGCCGTGCGCGCAGGCAGCCGCTCGCCGATGTCCTCTCTCCGCGCTGCCCGGCGAGACTCGCCCCGCCGGCGGAGCGGCCGCGGCCCCGGGGGCTGCAGGCGGAGCGGTTCTCCTCCGCCCCCCCAACCTCCTCCTCCTCCTCCACCACCACCACCACCACACACCGGCCGCCCCTTTTCCCGGCACGGGGGTGACTCAGCCGGGTCCTGCGCCCCGCGGCTCGGCGAGCGGGAGCTCCGCGCGCCCGCGGTGACTCAGAGCAATGGCATCGCCCCGGCCCCGCTCAGCTTATTATCCGCCCGCCGCCGCCGCCGCCGCCGCACCATGTGCACTCGCACACGTCAAACCCGCGGCGCACCGGCCCCACCTTGCCAGCGCGGAGCCTCCCACCTGCCGCCCCGGCGGGGGAGGAGGGACGGGCACGGGGGACGGCGCCCGCCTCCGGCGCGCCCGCCGCGCCGCCCCCGCCGCTCCGCCCGCCCCGCCGGGGCCCGCGGAGAGCGGCA